>JAJGOT010000353.1:0-122500 GCA_022457155.1 Cladopsammia gracilis
TATTCACGGGTTAAAACGGATAGTAAGGTCTTCCAGTCACTCTTAAAACAAGCCTTATTCGAATTAAATCACATTCATGCATCATATTTCTTTCCTAAACGTTAAACATTCAAGGTGGCTTTATTCAACTGTGACTGGATAATGTAATTACATACCAGACATGCAAATGTGAGTTTTGTAGGATGCAGCTAAAAGTGACAAAACCAGAATTAACACCGCACAAACGTGTTTAGGTAAACTGTAGCTACTAAATAGGGCACTGTGGTCACGTTGTTAGCAGGCATGACCCCAGATTTACCACAATAAATAGTGAGACCAAAACATGACTAAAAACAGCTGTCCGTGACTGCAGATACTCGGGCTCACTATTTATTCTGGTAGATCTAGGGAAAATTCCCGCTACTAACGTGACCGCCGTGTCCTATTTTTAAATAGTGTAATATTCTGCCCTGGGTATTGTTATTTATGACATGTAAATGAGGTATGCGGAATCGCTCTGGCCTTCCCCAAGCCCAGCGGCACCGCTCATCATAAACCAATACAGAGTATTCAGCTTAACATAACCTTATTTAACACTCTCTTCCCAATCCTTATATCCTCTATGACAAAAGAATAACGCTTTGGCTTAACGTATACAAAGTAAAAGTATCAAACGACTATCCGCATATCCTAGACTTTCTGATTGAAACAGTAGTTCTATAACCGATACTATATCAAACCTTAGAATCAGAGTTCAAAACCATTATCCTTATATTTAATCTTGGAAAGCTTGCGAAAAATCCTTTAAATTATTAAGCCTTTTGTATGTCTTGCCAGTTTTAATATCTAGGTCCGCCAATATTGCGCCGCACCTGCCGGGTTCACTACTTGTTTTAACTTGATATAATGCAACGCCGTTTTGCTATTCTTCCAACCCACATGATCCATGATTTCATGCAAGCTCAGAACCGCGAGCGCTAAAGAAACTGCGGCACCACTACGAAAACCATGAAGTGTAAAATGCGCACTACATAAACTATGAGACAAAGGGGTGGTATATGCATTTAATCTAGCTTGGGCTGTAGTTGAATCCAACCCCTGGGGTGAAATATTCCCTGATTTAGTTACAGATCGGAACAAAAAACCGAAAATTAACTTTAACCCCATAGACCTAGAAATGCTAAAATACAACTCAATTCCTCTAACAGGACATACACACGCATTGATACCCCTCTTCAAAGCAAAAACATGAGCATCCCCCGACCTTAATGATTTTGTCCAAACAGGGAAATAAATCTCTTAAGCCTCACAGGCAAACCAGTCTCTTGCCACACAGGCAATAAAATATCTCAAGCCTCACAGGCAAACCAGTCTTTAGCCACACAGGCAAATAAATACCTTATGCCACACAGGCACACCAATCTTTAGCCACACAGGCAAACCAACTGTAGCCACACAGGCAATTAAATCTCTTTGGCCACACAGGCAAACCAGTATCTAGCCACACAGGCAATTAAATCTCTTAAGCCTCACAGGCAGAGCAGTCTTTAGCCACACAGGCAAATAAATCTCTTTAGCCACACAGGCAATTAAATCTGTTAAGCCTCACAGGCAAAGCAGTCTTTAGCCACACAGGCAATACAAAGTCTAATAAAAAATCTTAGATATGCACAAAACCATTGTAGAAAGTATATGTAACGGAATGCAAGAAACCACACCTTGCTAAGAAAGAAAATTGAAACTTACACGACTACTCTTGGTGAAATACCGGCACTAAGAAATAGCCACTAATGAAGAAAACTACCGCCAAAAAATAAAAAATAAAAGGGCAAGTTTACCTCAACGGCGTGCGCCGGATTAACAGAGAGGTTTTGTTGACCTGCTTGACCTTCGTTCACCCGTTCGACTCTCTGGTCCGCCAAAGCTGCCACTGACGGAGGGACGTCAACAGCCGCTACCAAACCCGGGACAGGAATCTCAGGGCGATGTGGAACCTGGTCAGCCATAGAGTACAACAAAAAAGACAGTCGAAGAACACAGTCGAAGGACGCCGTCGAAGAAGGCGGGTTTGCAGGAAACACACGCCAAACAATCACTGACCTTGAATAGAGCACATGTTTGTCTTTTATACATACATTAATATTCATCCCCAGGGCATTAATTAACAATGCAAATTGAGTTTGCATAGGACATGGCGAACTATAGCTATAAAAACAATAGCTTTTAAAACTATAGCTATTAAAATAGCTATAGTTTGCCGGCAAAGCACATTTGTAAAGTATTATACATACTAGACGGTATCACTTTGAATCACAGTGACCAGAATTTTTGACGTCATGAGTCAGGTTTGTCACTTACTTGTTTTACTTTTCAGATACCTTAAGGCTATTATTTGCAGTAACTAAATTTTGAAATTTTTGCGACTGTTCAGCAAATCGCAAAATTTAGTTGCCACAGTAAATAATTTAGCAGCCAGTTGCCGCAGTAGTTTCTCCTCAGCCAAATCTTTGCAAAATCGCAAAATTAAAGTTATTGTTTGCGCGAAATATCGAAGCGCGCGCTTAGAAAATGGAACTAAAAATAGAACGCACGCGCAGACCTGTCACGGGTAGGTCGTAGGCGCGGACCCTCGGAAACTACCATGACAACAAAAACTTTGTAAAAAAAAGTTTCGTTAATGAATGACAATGAATAAGTTCTTGCTCTTGACAAATGAACTTTTAATTTTTAGTTGCAACAAAATGACAAATATGTTTTTTTTGTTTAAGTTTTTGTTAGAGTTTTTGATAATGAAGAGACTTCTTTTGCAATACCTCTGCTGAATACCGATAAAAAAGTCGAAGAATACAATAATTAAACGAAATTATTTCTTACCTTCTTGCCCAGTACTTAACATAGGATTCGATAAAAGAACGAAAACTGCCAGCGCAGAAATCACTTTCTCGCTCACAGCGAAACTTTTTTTCTTACACGAAATGCTCAACTTGTTCGTTCCGCGAAAAAAGCAAAGTGAATGTCTCACGTCACAATAAGACCTTATGACGCGGCGTGCGCGCGATATGCTCAGTGAAACTCATTCCCAGTTTTCTCATTCTAAACTAATACCCTATTCATACCAACGGTTACAGCTATACTCCGTCACGCGTGACCAGTATTTTTGAAAATTTGAATGGAGTTTTCAAGTTTACGCATCGGTTTTGTAAATTCATTCCGAGATTCGGAATTCCCGTGAAAATTTTACCACATTTTCGGAAACAAAGAGCAACAAAATACTATTTTATTTGAAATGTTTCATATCTGAACAATATTAGGTTTTTTTATGCGTGTAGCGAAGTTATTTTACTGTTAACTCGTGACTTTCAAAGTGTTTTCCAGAGAAATCTTCAAGGTTTCATTCAAATCTCGGACGTTACAAAGAAATATCGAAATGTTCATTTCAGTCTTGTGGATCCTGGTCACGCGTGACGGAGCATGGCTGTAAACATGTTTTAAAAAATGTTGTTTAGTTTAACTACGTTTTTAGCCTGTATCTTGAACGTTTTTAAATGTATATGACTCATACTACCTGGAATGGCAATAAAAGTCAATAAAGTTGCTTTTAGTAAAGATTTCACTCCAAATATTACGGCACGTTTGGGGGTATTTTTCTAAACCTGTTTTAAACTAAACAGCATTTAAACATGTTTAACCGTTGGTGTGAACGGGGTATAAATATGTTTTTCTAAAACATCTCGGGACACATAGTTTGCTGTTCCAAAACACATTCCACGGCCGCCAACTGAAATCTTTACCTTCGCTAATTTCTAATTCCAAGAAGGAAAGGTTACATTAAATTAAAAGGGTGGAGGAAAAAGCATTATTCCGGGCATAATTTAAATTTCTCATTATTTGAGAGCTTTATACTCGCACGGACCGTGTTAACAGGCTTGTACGTGATTCCACCTTTTTTCCAACGCTCCACTTTCATACCTTACACACACTTATCTGTCCCCATTCTCCAAGGATGCACAACAGCTATACCTGAGGACATGTAAAAATTAAACGTAAACAGTGTACCAGAGATCGACTTACTTACTTACTTACTTACTTATCCTCTTCGGGCCCACGAGGACTCTTGAGGCCGACTTAGATCGACTTAGATCTTTCATATAATCCTTTGCTTTAAATTCACGCCATGTTTGTCGGATATCCTCGAGATCCCGCGCGAAAGTTACCTTCCGCGCGGATATTCGAGGCTGTGGGGTTGGAGACGAAAATATCTTCCTCGGTTATCTCTGGAAAAGGGTTGAAAATCTCGTTTTCCGATCGATGTTTAAATCTTGTGGTGGACGGGTAAGTAAATTAATTTATACCTTTCGTTTGTTCATTTGGACTCTTCGTTTTCAACTGTTATAGGCGAATAATAAAGAAAAGGAGCAAGAAACTTCACAACACGATTGCAATCGCAAAATATATATATATTGTGTTAGTGAATCACATAAAAACAACATTCTATTCGGCCCCATGTAATAAAATGTGCCGACTAAGTACTACAAAGACATCGGCTGTCTAAACTTCATTAAACTGAACCGCTTACCGTAATTTCTCGATTGAACGCCAGGCCCCGGTTGTTCAAAAGGTGGATAGCGCTATCCAGCGGATAAATCTCTATCCAGTGGATAAATCTCTATCTAGTGGATAAATCTCTATCCAGTGGGTAAATCTCTATCCAGCGGATAAATCTCTATCTAGCGGATAAATCTCTATCCAGTGGATAATGCAATTGGTTTTGTACACGTTCATCGGCTGGATAGCGATTTATCCGCTGGATAGCACTATCCACCTTTTGAACAACCGGGCCCAGGTCGACAAGATCGAGTTTTAAATAAACGCCCCGGCGTTTATTTGAGGTATGTCGTTTATTTGAATTCGCTATTGTGTGACCTATCCCGGGGGTCGCTTCATCGTTTCTTTGTCCGAGTCAGGATGGTTTATATGAAAAGACAGATAGAAGACTCAAAGTTAGGGAACATTACTTGAATTTCTGGTTAAAATTTTGTTACAGTTCATTGACTCTTTGGCACTTCTCGTTCTTGTTTCCTTAAAGATTATAAGAACATTTTGATCAATTCAGCTTTTGAATCAGAAAATTCCAGGAATTTAGTAATGAAAGACGTAAACTGTGATCATGAAAATGATAAAAAATCACCCCCGTATGAACGCCAGGCCGGGTCCACGAGACCGAGTTTTGAATAAACACCCCCGATGTTTAATCGAGAAAATACGGTAACTTGGTAATGAAAAATGAAACTAATTACTTTCCGTATTGCAAAGAATAAAAAATTGACACTGAAGTACATTCCTAAGGTAGAATTGCAGTATATCGAATAACCATTAAAAATTAGCAACTATGCTAAAAAACTGTATAAGGTCCCGTCAATACATTTGTACAAATATAGACGAACTTTGTGAAGGTTAGTTTAACTCAGTTTGTCGATGTATTTCATCGAAAATCGCCTTTTCGTCCTCAATAATAAAGCTTGATTCTACACACGTACTATAATTTTACATGGTAATAAATCTGAAGTATCATTGTCCTATTCTGTTCATTGTGTTTTTTCTACTCATTCTTTGAAACTGATTATTAGGGCGAAGTGCCCAGGGTTTGTGCTTTTTCACATTCCGTAGCACTAAGTGACAACGCATGATAAGAACCCGCGTGATTTCGGAAATACATGATATATAAACAGAGATTAAACAATATAGAATGCTACTTAAGATTACAGTGTACCTTCGGGGGTGTCTCCAGTATAACAGCTCAAGCGTCTTAAGATTACACTTAATATACCTAAACCCAGGTATCAAATTAAAGCTTATAGAGTTACCTATCTAAATATGGAAACCATTTGGTAATAAATGAATTGTCGAATTTTTTACGACGTCTAAATTCGAACGTCCGAATCAGCTTTAAAACACTATAACTCAAAGCTATTATTGTATTTTGCTAATTTGATTTGTTCTCGGATTTCCGGACACAAAGCGCTAAAAAAAGTGTCGGCGATTTCCCATATTCAATTGCACTGAAAAGTTACAGAATATTTTCGAAAAAGGGAGAAAAATATGGAATGATCGCACGGAAATGGCTCTTGACGAAAACGTTTTCGGAATTAAGAAAATCGCCGAAATGTTTTTGTTGATTATATGTTAGCCTAGCTTCTGTCCAAATTTGAGGAAAATCGAACAAATTCCCTTTGAGTTGTAGCTCTTTAAGGTGTCCTCAACAAGCGAAAAATGAACTTTGAGAAAACAGCGCTTAAAAAAACATATCACTTCATAAACAAACTCCACCCACGAAAGTTATACCGTCATTTCTTCGTCAATTTTCACTATTTTTCGATAATTTTTATTTTCGATGAAAGATCATTCTGTAAACTTTATTTTGACGCCAAAAAAAATTTCAATAAATTTTCGATCTGAAGGTACACTGTAACCTTAAGATATAATTACTGTTGAATATTGAGTCTTGATTTATACAAAATATGCATGTATCCCATAACGCTATTCGCTATTACTGTTGCCGCAATGCTCCTGTTGCATTAACGCAGAAACAAACTTAGTGTGGCTCTTCATGTTGCGTTACAATAACCAATGTCTTTTTAACGTTACTTTGCTTCAATGGATTATTTAACTTGCATAAAATAAAGTGATCATTGAAATACTTTCGTGCAAATCTGTATATACATGTATATATATATATATATATATATATATATATATATATATTGGGATATCATCTGGCAAATCGAGTCTGATTGAAAGTTAAATATTGTCGTTAGCTCTTTTATGAACAACATGACGTTACGATGTACTATTCAACATCATTGTTAGGAGCGTTAAAGCTGTAGAAAAAGTTATTATGTATAGTTATTACAGTATAGTGCATGGTATAAACAAGCTATTTACATAATGAAATGTTCTGGAGCGTTTCTAACTGACTATGTCAAGACAAGACAGCTGTTTTCCTGGTATTAATCGTATCAAGAAATGGTCTATTGTACCGGGTCAAATTCGCACATTAAGATTTAAACAATAGGTCTTTTGTTTTAAGTGACACTGCCGAAACCACGCCGAAAAGTTCGTGCATGATCGCAAAATCTTCGGCTTGACAACCTGAGCGCGTGCATCTTTCCGAAATAGACTCATAAAACTGGTTCGGTCTAAGATTTTCGTTTTCATTTCGGTAGAATGTGCGCTCATACAAGCGCACTTTAGCGCAAAGGTGTGACTTTTAGGGAGGTGTTATTTTTTTTGCTTCAAAACGCCATGTGCATTCATGAATAAAGATAAAAACACATATTTACATAAACAATAATTTTCCGCGGCGTGAGATTTAAATGCTTTCACCTCGGAACTAAAAGCCGTAGTAAAACAAAAATCCAAAATAAAACGAGTTGAGTACATTGCTGGTTTGTTATCCGATGAAAGTAGCTGCCGTTAGTCTCGCAAAATAGACTTTCAGGCATGAGGAATAAAGCAACACGTTCACGTAACAACTGTTTGAGCGGCTACAAGATTTGAATGATTTATAAATGAGAACGAAGCTCGTTTAAACCTCAAGAACGCAACCAATGTGTTGTTGTCAGAGGAATTTTTATGCCAGCTCGCTGTTGTTAGTTTGTCGTGTCAGTTATAGCTCTGTACCTCCCTCACGGGGGAACTTGCCACTTAGCTCGGGCCCGCCGAAGATTCATCGGAAATTTTAAATTTCCCTCGCTTGTTATAAGCCATTGTTTCACCGTTGATCGTTTTTGCCCTTACATGGACAAAAACGATCAAGAATACAATAGCTATTGTTGTCGAATTTGACCCGCTTTTCTTGATACGATACACTCTTCACATAACGAAGTCATCATGTTGCAAAGGGAACAAAGACAAAGATAATATGTCATGAACAGAAATCAACTAAGGGCTCAACAGCAGATGAAAGGACGTGAACATGCATGAACGGGTGGACCAAACAAGTCTGTGCGTTCTCACTTTCAGTTTCAGGTGACTTTCAACTGATTAATTGTTCAATTTCCCAGGTCCTTGGCTTCAGAAGAAAGAGCCGATTTGCCGATATCCTGGTCTGGTCTCGTCAACACAACCTGGAACAGTAAAATATACTCAATATATAAGTGGCAGGTATAATTTCTGTTTTGGAATCAATCATCTATTTAAAGGTAAGTAAAATATAGCCCTTACTTAGAAACACTGGGTAATGCACAAACAAATCTTCCAGTCCAAACATTGTAATGATGAGCAAAAATAACAAACAAAATAACAAAAATAAAAAGAATTCGGGGTTCAATGATAAAATTTTCTAATCAACACGTCTCGACTTAAACATCCCTATATAAATATTGCTAATAATTTAAGAAACAAATAAATGACATCAATTGGTTATTTTTCGCCAACAAGTCAGAAATCTTCGGGCGGCCTTAAAACGTCTTCTGAAATGTTCATAAAATTGTGGAAATCTCGCGTTCAACTAGATATATATTGTGAGAACATATCAAGTTGTAATTTATTTACCGTAGACGCATTTGTGGAATACGAACACACTCTTACCACTATAGCTAGTCCAACCTTGCTTGCTCATTGTGTGATGTGTGCAAATGAGTTGGCAACAGGACTGAAAAACAACCTTCAGTAATAGTAATAAATGCTCAATTGATGTTATGATGGATACTAAAATCATAATCCTGCCTTTTTTTAGGGAAACATATGGGTCATAAAAACAATCGCCATGCTATAAAAACACAATTTAAGCTTACCTTTATTTTCGAAAATCAAATGTCACGTTATCTCCAATCAGCAAAAAAGGAGCCCATTGGCTGATGTCAGAGAAGCCGTTACTTCTCATCCACTTCATAGCTTGATGAAGAGATTCACTGGCACTTTCCCCACGAACAAGATGCTCGTAGAAATGACTCATAAATTCCTGTGTTGCTTCGTCTTGTATGGCCCACAGTGCCACCAACACTGAGCGTGCACCTGAACCTAAAAATGCTCGAGCGATTCCTACAACTCCCTCAGACCTTATCTGTCCACATGCACTATGGCAGCAGCTGAGGACTACTAGTTTGGCTGTAAGTCGTACTTGTGAAATTTCAGTCATTGTCAATAGATAGTCCTTTTCGCATGGAATCCTACTAGTGGATAGTCGAGGGGCAAGAGCAATTTCTCCTCTTTCGGCATCACCATGAGCAGCGAAATGGATGAGACTCACTGAGTGTATGCCTTGCAGAACCGCCTGCTTAGTTGCATTCTCTCCCAACAAAGGTTGAGCTCCCAGCAGTCGTCCAATCATCTCTGCTTCCTTTCTTGCACAAGGCAATGGGGGTAATTTCTCACGCTTTCCCTTGTAATACACCTGGCAAATAGCCGGCTCACCCACTATCAGTGCACCAGTTTGACTGTGATAGTCCGCTGGACTGTCTTGAATTAGCTGAAGAGTCGTCAAGGAAGGAACAATACGGATCCTGAATCTATCTGATAAATACTTCTGACTTGGATCCTTCAATGCTGCAAAAGGAATCTGGTACAAGCAACGATCAGGAACAATGATGATTTCTGGTTCATCAAGAAAGTCAACCACAGGAGCAACAATCATGTCGTAGCACTGAGCAAGAGTTGGCGGTTCAAGATACTGAGATTCGTTTTCCTCCTCTTCTACAAGACGGAAGACTGTGAGGCTGTGTTCTTGAGCCGATTCCTGTGTCAGCTGGTCGGGGCTTGATGGAAATAGCGATCGATCTTCACATTGCTCTTGGAGTAAAACATGATGCTTCCTGAAAGTTTCGTTTCCAAAAACGTCATCCACTGATGTCATTATGTCAACGTGACTAAAACATTCACTTAGTTTCTTTTGTCGCAAAACAACGCCATTGTTTGTCTTAAGAATCCAAAAATATACAGTTTGATGGTAATAGGAAATGTAAACACAAGTACAGTTACCATTTTTTCTCATGATCGTCTCAATACCAACCCATGAATGCTTTCTGACTGATATTTGTTTTTCCACTAAATATTGAACTGACATCAAGTCGGCAAGGGCTCTAGCCCGTCCTAGCTCTACAGCGCAAAGAGCTTCGTTAAGTTTCCCAGCAGCACAAAACAATGCACTGAGAAACCGATGGGGAGACACATGCTCGTCTAAAAACGATATTTTGTACTTATCATTGTCTCTTAAATAACCGTGCATTTCCTCGCACTTTTCAATGCATACAAAGAGATTTGATACAGCTTCAGATGGGTTTCCTTCTAAGAACAAAGTATCCAAAGCAAGATTAAGGTGACTTTGAAACTGCAATTCAACGCTACCGATCTGGTTGCTAATTTGAAGAGCTTTTTCATTGTATTCTTTAGCCCTGGTATAGCCACCTACAGATCGACACACCCTTCCTAGGTTTACGTAAGATGATGCTTCTCCGTTTCTGTCACCAATTTCTTTCCTGATCGCAAGTGCTTTCAATTGATACTCTTCAGCCTTGGCATATTCACCGACAGATTGAAACACACTTCCTAGGTTTCCGTAAGACGATGCTTCTCCGTCTCTGTCACCAATTTCTTTCCACATCGCAAGTGCTTTCAATAGATACTCTTCAGCCTTAGCATATTCACCGACAGATTGAAACACAGTTCCTAGGTTTCCGTAATCTGTTGCTTCTCCGTCTCTGTCACCAATTTCTTTCCTGATCGCAAGTGCTTTCAAGTGATACTCTTCAGCCTTGGCATATTCACCGACAGATTGAAACACTCTTCCTAGGTTTCCGTACGATGTTGCTTCTCCTTCTCTGTCACCAATTTCTTTCTTGATCGCAAGTGCTTTCAATAGATACTCTTCAGCCTTAGCATATTCACCGACAGAGTGAAACACAGTTCCTAGGTTTCCGTACGATGTTGCTTCTCCGTCTCTGTCACCAATTTCTTTGTTAATCGCAAGTGCTTTCAAGTGATACTCTTCCGCCTTGGCATATTCACCGACAGATTGAAACACAGTTCCTAGGCTTCCGTAAATTGATGCTTCTCCGTCTCTGTCACCAATTTCTTTCTTGATCGCAAGTGCTTTCAATAGATACTCTTCAGCCTTGGCATATTCACCGACAGATTGAAACACAGTTCCTAGGTTTCCGTAATCTGTTGCTTCTCCGTCTCTGTTACCAATTTCTTTGTTAATCGCAAGTGCTTTCAAGTGATACTCTTCAGCCTTGGCATATTCACCGACAGATCGAAACACACTTCCTAGGTTTCCGTAAGACGATGCTTCTCCGCCTCTGTCACCAATTTCTTTCCTGATCTCAAGTGCTTTCAATTGATACTCTTCAGCTTTGGCATATTCACCGACAGAGTGAAACACAGTTCCTAGGTTTCCGTAACATGATGCTTCTTTTTCTTTGTGACCAATTTCTTTGCTGATCGCAAGTGCTTTCAATAGATACTCTTCCGCCTTGGCATATTCACCGACAGAGTGAAACACAGTTCCTAGGTTTCCGTACGATGTTGCTTCTCCTTTTCTGTCACCAATTTCTTTCCTGATTGCAAGTGCTTTCAATAGATACTGTTCAGCCTTGGCATATTCACCGACAGATTGAAACACAGTTCCTAGGTTTCCGTAAGACGATGCTTTTCCGTCTCCGTCACCAATTTCTTTCCTGATCTCAAGTGCTTTCAATTGATACTCTTCAGCTTTGGCATATTCACCGACAGAGTGAAACACAGTTCCTAGGATTCCGTAACATGATGCTTCTTTTTTTTTGTGACCAATTTCTTTGCTGATCGCAAGTGCTTTCAATAGATACTCTTCAGCCTTAGCATATTCACCGACAGAGTGAAACACAGTTCCTAGGTTTCCGTACGATGTTGTTTCTCCTTCTCTGTCACCAATTTCTTTCTTGATCGCAAGTGCTTTCAATAGATACTCTTCAGCCTTGGCATATTCACCGACAGATTGAAACACAGTTCCTAGGTTTCCGTAATCTGTTGCTTCTCCGTCTCTGTCACCAATTTCTTCTCTGATCGCAAGTGCTTTCAATAGATACTCTTCAGCCTTAGCATATTCACCAACAGATTGAAGCAAAGTTCCTAGGTTTCCGAAATCTGTTGCTTCTCCTTCTCTGTCACCAATTTCTTTCCTGATCGCAAGTGCTTTCAAGTGATACTCTTCAGCCTTGGCATATTCACCGACAGATTGAAACACACTTCCTAGGTTTCCGTAAGACGATGCTTCTCCGTCTCTGTCACCAATTTCTTTCTTGATCGCAAGTGCTTTCAATAGATACTCTTCAGCCTTGGCATATTCACCGACAGATTGAAACACAGTTCCTAGGTTTCCGTAATCTGTTGCTTCTCCGTCTCTGTCACCAATTTCTTCTCTGATCGCAAGTGCTTTCAATAGATACTGTTCAGCCTTGGCATATTCACCGACAGATTGAAACACACTTCCTAGGTTTCCGTAAGACGATGCTTCTCCATCTCTGTCACCAATTTCTTTCCTGATCGCAAGTGCTTTCAATAGATACTGTTCAGCTTTGGCATATTCACCGACAGATTGAAACACACTTCCTAGGTTTCCGTAAGATGATGCTTCTCCCTTTTTGTGACCAGTTTCTTTGCTGATCGCAAGTGCTTTCAAAAGATACTCTTCAGCCTTGGCATATTCACCGACAGATTGAAACACAGTTCCTAGGTTTCCGTAAGATGATGCTTCTCCATTTTTGTGACCAATTTCTTTCCTGATCGCAAGTGCTTTCAATAGATACTCTTCAGCCTTGGCATATTCACCGACAGATTGAAACACAGCTCCTAGGTTTCCATAAGATAATGCTTCTCCGTTTTTGTGACCAATTTCTTTGTTCATGGCAAGTGCTTTTAGGAGATATTCCTCAGCCTTGGCATACTGACCGACAGAGTAGAACACAGTTCCTAGGTTTCCGTAACATATTGCTTCCCCTTCTTTATCGCCACGCTCGCGGAGTAACACCAAAAGCTTTCTGCCGCATTTTATCGCACTTGTGTTGTCATTGATAAAAACATACCCATTGAATATTTGAAAACAAGTTGATATACAACCTGATATCACGAATTCGTTTTCTTTCTCCAGGACTTTGCAGTTGAAGAGTCCTAAGCATTCTTCCCACAACATGATGGCTTTAACAATGCGCCTTGTGTTTCTAAGGAAATTGGCAACAACTATGCCAATAAGGATGGTTTGTACAACTTTCTCTACGTCGTCCATGTCAGTCTTCTACAAAACATAGAAGAAATTATAGTACTTTAACTCTATTTTCTGTTACGTTGTCGTATTTAATGAACTAGATATTTGCGGCTTGGTGTTAAATCTGTTCTTTCTATATTTTCAATTTAGATTAACGTGAGCAGATTCTCCATGGCAAAGTAGACAAAGGGAAATGTCAAAACGTGCTAAAAGTAGAAGTAAAAGTAACCATCCTAAGATATCAGTATAGGTGGTTTGACAATCTTTAGTTTTCGTGAATTTACACGCTCGCGTTACGAGAAAATCCCAACAACCTATACATTTCTTGAAAGCTCAATAAATGTAAAATCGCTATATGTCTTTAAGTTTCACAAAAAGACACCTCTAATAAATTTTAAAGAAAGAAGACAGATTAAAGACCAATTATTATTAATTAACTCCAGTAAGTTAAGCTGTACTTATTGCTTGCTTAAAGAAACAGCTGAAGCTGCTGTACGCCCTGAGGGTCACGACCAAAACATTTCAGATTCTGATAAATAAAGAATGATGGTAAATGTTAAGTTCGGTAAAGAAATAAGAAAAATGTAATGTCCATAATGTCGCGAGCGTGGGACAAAGAAAAAGTCTGAGTCCCCGACAGGATTGGAACCTATGAACTTCTGCACACAGGTCGGATGATTTCGTACACTGGTCGGATGATTCCGTACACCAGTCGGATGATTCCGTACACAAGTCGGATGATTCCGTACACCGGTCGGATGATTCCGTACACCGGTCGGATGTAATGTTCATCATGTCACGAGCGTGGGACAAAGAAGAAAATCTGAGTCCCCGACAGAAATCGAACCTATAAGCTTCCGTACACCGGTCGAATAATTCCATACACCGGTCGGATGATTCCGTACGCCGGTCGGATGATTGCGTACGCTTGTCGGATGATTCCGAACGCCGGTCGGATGATTCCGTTCACCGGTCGGATGATTCCGTACATTGGTCGGATGTAATGTTTATCATGTCACGAGCGTGGGACAAAGAAGAAAATCTGAGTCCCAGACAGGAATTGAACCTATGACCTTCCGCACACCGGTCGGATGATTCCGTACACCGGTCGGATGTAATGTTCATCATGTTACGAGAGTTGGGCAAACAACTGAGTCCTCGACAGGATTCGAACCTACGACCTTCCGCTTACCGATGGAACGCTCTAACAACTGAGCTACGAGAGACTCGTGGCGAACTAGGCCATTTACTAGGTTCATGTATAACATGCGTCCTACGTACTGCTAGGATCATTAATGTCGAAAGCGTCATGTGTGGTGATAAATATATTATGATGGTAAATGTTAAGCTTTGATCCCTGTCATCAGCGAGTGAATTACTTTTGTAAATAACCGAAGCAAGCAGAAATGCAAAGAATGCGCCACAGCAGAGGCCAGCAAAAGTCAAGTCGCGAGAAAAATATATCTTTAAGTTTTTTTGAAACACAGTTATATCATTTAGCTAGAGATATCGGCTCAGTATGAGATCAAAGCGATGAAAAATTGGAATTACAGTGACACCGGACATTAATTTTTACCCGGCATTGTATTCGGTATAAAATCTTTATCGTGCATGAAGCGAACATTATGGTGTTGTTTAAAAATAAAACCCTATTTTGGGAGTCTAGAGACCTTGTTATTTCAACTTCTAGGTGACAAACAAATTTAAAACATTACGTCACCCAGTTCTCAATGCGCATTTGTGCACGCCACATGTTTTTAATTCATACGGTTTATTTGAACCTTTACAAATGGCAGCGAAACTTCACACATTAAAAAACAACAATTACCGTGTTGTAGCGTTTTCCTAAGTTTTGAAAAATCCATTTCAAGTTTACAGAGCTCAAGACCTTATGCACTGGTCAGCAAAATTACCAAAAAACGGTTTACAGTGGAATGATTGCCCGACGGACCGAAGGAGTGAAAATTTGCATATTTGTCTCCGTCTACTATAACTCGTTCAACGCTTCGAGTTCACGAGTTAAAAAGGCTGCTAAATGAGTAGAACTCAGGCTAGTCGTCAACTAGAAATGTCATTTATTTCACTTCTCTACGTTTACCCATCCGAAATGACGCCTAAACACACACAACGTTCAACCACCAAGCCTGCACTACGGGGTGGTCTTCCATCTCGGCGAATCGAGCCGTACCGGTCTATTGCTCATATAATCGGCCTCTAACGCGTGTATGAAATAATTCCGGGAACAATCCGTGCTCCTTATTCGCTACAATATAAACCATTTCTTAGAAGATTTAGATAATTTGTGGCCATTTTGTACGAGGCAAAACCATTTCAAACAGCGTGACCTATTTTTTTAATTTACGTGACTGTCTGAATATTTTTAAAGGAAATTCATGAAAAATTGCCTACGCGTTTACCCCAAGCTAGATTGTTTATATGTTTCAGTACATATAACATCCGACTTTCTGCTAATAGAACTTTCCTTGTAACATCAGATGTACCAGGACAATAATTAGGCCTGAGAAGTTTCCTCATTTTCAAGCTTTTATCAAAGTGCTTAAACTAGGAGCTGTCTTCCGATGTTTTAACATTTCCCTGCTCTCAAAGGATTGCTCCACCGCAATAAGGATCATTTCAAATCTCGGCAAAATGTATTGAAATGGCAGCTGCGACCTAAACACGAAATTTCACTTTTTGATCGATTTCTCGAAAACGAAAACTTTTCGGCAAGTTTGATTGTAATTTTCAAAAATAGATACGTCACCAAAGGGTTTCTCTTAAAGAAATTCGAAAATTCAGTTTTGATAGCGAGCTCTCGATATTTACAGACATGCGCTTTTAAGAATCTTCCGATTCAGTAACATAAATTATTTAAATGAAGTGTTTATCAAAGTGTTTATCAAAGCGCTTAGGGACGGACCATTATTTTTTTGACGGGGTGGGGTTATGTGCGGCACCTGCTGCAAACAATTTTTTTAATCAAAATGTCCAACAAAATTTACAGTATTAAGAAAATATATTTGCTTCTATTTTCCATTTCGTTATATGAGTCGAGGATCTGAAAATCAATTTTAGCTCAGAAAAACTGGCACCAATATACAATGTAGTGAGCATGTATTGATGAAAAATATTCAATGTTACTCCACTATTGCTATGTGCCTATGATAATGCAAGTACCTAACTGTTTTTTAATTCCACTAGAGGGGATATTAGCCGGGTCTCTAAAGAGCCACTTGAGAAAAGATATTGTAAATTATGGTAAGCGTATTATGGTACCCAAATTCATTGAAACAAACATTGAACAATGATTTTATTCTAATATATATATACATAGCCCAAGCCTAACAGCGTCGCACTTTGAACAAGCTTAACTATGGTGAAAGGTTGGAAGCACAAGAATTAAGATTGACGAATGGGCTATTTTCAATTTTAGCAATTCTCAAAAACGGTAAGCTTATTACGCGACCGTCTGCACAGTAATTTTTATAGACCGTACAAAAGTTCACAAAAACAACTTTTCTCTGTCTAGAATAACTAGTACCACTAGTTTCCGAATAAAATACAGTTTATGTTTGTTAAAAATTGCCCGAGAAACTGATTTGAAAATCAAAAATTGCAAAAATACACAAACATATTTGCATAAGGCGATGCGAGTGAAGATAGAACTGTACTATAAAATCAAAGTCTTGTTTTGTTTACATAAAATCGCTTTTCAATCTATCTAATGAATGAACAAACACATAAAAATGGACAACGCAATCTTCTTTCGAAAAAATTTATTCAAATCTCCATTAGTTTACGTTTAAAAGCAAAACGCGTACCATTTAAGCATGTTTTAAAATCAATTCTCCAAAACTAACAATAATACTAATAAAAAAGTCACTCACAGATTGATATCAATTTAAATTCTCATCGAAAACTGTAATCTGTTTTA
The DNA here is from genome assembly GCA_022457155.1 of Cladopsammia gracilis. Lineage (NCBI taxonomy): Eukaryota > Metazoa > Cnidaria > Anthozoa > Scleractinia > Dendrophylliidae > Cladopsammia > Cladopsammia gracilis. Next base: position 17,151 of record JAJGOT010000353.1, read on the forward strand.
CCTTTAAGTTCCTCGCTTGCTTGGAAATTCAAATGTCCGCTTCTGGTTCTGAAATCCGTAGAAAACAAATATCTCCCGCATTGATAAAAACGTAATACATGAAGTTCCTCGAAGCAAGATTTTATCCCTGAAAGCTCGTCTTTTTCCACTAAAGCGGCTTCTGAGTATTCCTTAATTAGTATCCCTGTCTTGAGTAGCAAACCGCGAAAAAATGCAGGAAAATAACGACTTTAAAACAACTAAAGTGTTTACCGAGCTCACGGCTGTGTGGCCGCGCGAAAAACAAAGCCTTGCTTTCAAGATCCCGGATGTTGTTCCAACACGGCGGGGAACGGCGGGCGGACGGACACGCGCCCGCGAAACATTCCGCTAGCCATGACCATGAAAAATGACGGCGATAGGTTCTATGAGTATGGAGCTGCGCAGCCAGGCCTTCGGCCTGGCAAGTGCTCCGCTACAAATGTGTTACGAAAAGGACAGTGGCTTCCTGAACCTTCGAGCACTGGAAGACTGGGCAAGAGTAGAGAGAGCGCAGGATTTCTATTCTATTATGTATCCATCCCTGTGATGAATCTCTGTCAAAAGAATCGACATACATGAAGGAAAAGTCATTTCCTAAGGCCAGCTCTTATCAGGCACAAACATTCGAGTTCTCTAACTCAGATGCACAAGCCATTATGGAATATCATGACAAGAAGCTGAAGGAATTGATGGACAAATTATTGGATGCTATGAAGTTAGCAAAAGGTAGGCTGTCGGAAAATGTGGATGGGAAAGGAACGGTAAAAACCAAAGAAGCTAACAAGTGATATAATGACGTGATTGCTAAAATCACTGTATTGCAAGAGCAATTAACTTAAAGCAGACCAGGGGAGGATTGATAAGCCCAAGGCAACCTTTGCTGATAAGTTTGATACTGAGAAATTTGAAAGGATCATTAAAAAGAGCAAACAGAAAAAGAGCAAACAAAAGGAGGAAAGAAAGAAAAAAAGTTAAGAGCAAGACAACGATGCCTTCTAAAAGCCAGGATTCAAATTTAAAAGAGGTGTGCCAACAGCAAGATGCGAAGAGTGATTCGAGAAAGGAGCAGCACAACATGAAGCTTTCTGAGGCAAGTGAGCAAAAGAAAATGAAGTTAGCTGAAGAGGAAAAAAGTGTACAGCAAGGATGTGAAAAGAATTTGTGTAGTGATGAGTTTGAAAAACAGTGGAGCATATTTGATGAGCCTGGATCAGACACAAATGCTGAGTCAGACTCAGATAACTCTGATATAGTAGAATATGTTTAACCCTTTTAAAAACTGCACAGTTTCCAACATATGATTTTATTCATGTGACTTGATTTGTTTCACATGACATACAAAGTTGCCAGTTTTGACCTACACATCAAATAAAGTATATATGTATGTATGCATGCATGCATGTATGTATGTATGTATGTATGTATGTATGTTGTCAGATATTTTAAGTCAAGAGACTTGTAAGAAAATTGCAGAGGAAATGTGTTTTCAAACTATTTCACTTAAACACGTTAAGAGAAAAATAGGCTTTTGTGCTTAGAACTTAGAATGTGTACTCCCAACTAGTGAGAACTAATACTGGGAGGGTGCTTGTGTAGGTGATTTTAAATTAGGTGCTGGATAAATAGTGCAAGTGAAATTAGGGTGGTAATGGTAAAAACGGCAAAACTGATCCTTACGGCAAGAAGAAAAGATAGAGACAGAAGTGAAATAAAAAATTATAAACAGTTGAATATATTTACCCGATATTTCGGTTTACAAAACAAACCTTCTACGGGGGCTAGAAAACAAAAATGAATATAGAAATAAATTGACCGTTACATATAAATCATTTGAAATATGACATACAACAGAATAATAGAAAGTGATTGGTAACAACTAAGCTAAATGTCACTAATTAAGTTCATCACGTCTTTTTATACCATGAGGATGAAGTGTCATCGCTTTATCTATAAGATGGGTTTCGCGTGCCTTTCTGACTGAATCGCGGTTGTTGTGGATGAGTTCCAAAGGAATGAGGAGGATGTCGTTGATAGAATGGCCAGGTTGGTTAAAATGTATTGAAACAGGAGTAGGATTGATAAGATGGTGGTGATGGAGGATGGAGCGGCGATGTTCCCCAAAGCGTTCATTCAGTTGGCGTTTGGTTTCCCCGATGTACTGTTTAGCACATTTTTTACTTTCAATTAAGTAGATTAAGTTTTTAGATTTACAATTTAAAGTGTCCTTGATATGTCGTTCTTCCTTTGTTGCAGAAAAAGTGTATTTATTTTGACCTTCTTGTAAGAATGGGCAGGTGAGGCAGCGTGGATGTTTACATTTATAAATGCCAGAGGGTGTTTTTTCTTGAAGTTTGATGCGGTCAGGTTAGGGCTTCGTTTGTAAGCAAAGACGGGTGGACAGGAAAATGTTTGCTTGCAACGAGCTGAGGATTGTAGAATGTTTATATGCTTTCGTACAATTGAAGAAGCGTTAGGAAGAGCTGGATTAAAGGTGATGACAAATGGAGTTCGATCCGAGTTATTCTGTGGTCGTGGTTTAAGAGTTTCGTGACGTGGGATGATGCTTACGCGATTTATTTCTTTTTTAAGAAAACGGCGACTGTAACCCCGCAGTACTAAATAGTTGATGAGTTCTTGGCAGCGTTTATTGAAGAAAATGTCAGTGGAACAGATGCGATGTAGGCGTAGGGCAAGGCTGAATGGAATAGTGCGTTTGCTGTGCGTAGGGTGGCAGGAAGTCTTGAGAAGATATGGATGCTTGTCTGCGGGTTTCGTGTGAAGATCTGTCTGAATTAGGTTGTTGCTGAGGTGTACTTTAACGTCTAGGAAAGGAAGTGCCTGGTTAGAAGAATTAGAATATTCGTGGGTGAACTTGATTGTTGGATGGATAGAATTTATGTAGTTTATGAAGGTTTTGAGATTATCTTCTCCTTCTGTCCACACCATAAAAATATCATCGATAAATCTCCACCAGACATATGGCTTGAAGGGGGCGTTTTCTATTGCGTGATGTTCCAATTTGCCCATGAATAAGTTTGCGTATGAAGGTGCCATTCGAGTTCCCATAGCGGTGCCGTGAATTTGAAGAAAGTGTTGATGGTTAAACGTGAAGTTGTTGATTCCTAGGATCATTTGGATGAGGTCGCAGTTTCTTTCAGTGGGAAGTGATTTGTGTTGACGAATGTTAAGAAAGTGCCGGCAGGCTTCCACACCTTCCTTATGGGGTATATTGGTGTATAAGGTCAAAATAAATACACTTTCTCTGCAACAAAGGAAGAACGACATATCAAGGACACTTTAAATTGTAAATCTAAAAAACTTAATCTACTTAATTGAATGTAAAAAATGCGCTAAACAGTACAACGGGGAAACCAAACGCCAACTGAATGAACGCTTTGGGGAACATCGCCGCTCCATCCTCCATCACCACCATCTTATCAATCCTACTCCTGTTTCAATACATTTTAACCAACCTGGCCATTCTATCAACGACATCGTCCTCATATATTCTCTTGGAACTCATCCACAACAACCGCGACTCAGTCAGAAAGGCACGCGAGGCCCATCTTATAGATAAAGCGATGACACTTCATCCTCATGGTATAAATAAACGTGATGAACTTAATTAGTGACATTTAGCTTATTTGTTACCAATCACTTTCTATTATTCTGTTGTATGTCATATTTGAAATGATTTATATGTAACGGTCATTTTGTTTCTGTATTCATTTTTGTTTTCTAGCCCCCGTAGAAGGTTTGTTTTGCAAACCGAAATATCGGGCAAATATATTCAACTGTTTATTTTGTTTTAATTCACTTCTGTCTCTATCTTTTCTTCTTGCCGTAAGGATCAGTTTGCCGTTTTTACCATTACTATTTCAAGATTTTTACTGATCCAGGTCTACGATAGATCCGGTCCTCTGTCTTCATTGGTTTGTCGTTGTGGTTTTACCGTTATTATAGTTTTTGAAATTAAGGTGGTTCGATACAGTTTTCTGGAGACCATACCTACATTTTTCAATCGGCTTTTAAGCGGTCTTCTCCAAGTCAGATCAACGTGAAATTTTCACCACTAACTGGTTTTGAATTGAAGTTTGGCTAAGTATATATTCTGGTGAAATCGATATTACCATGACGACGATAAACAAGAAACTTCGAAATCAGTAAAAGTGAAATTTTGCGCGTTTAAGATTTCGCATTGAAAATCCTACATAGACATCTTAAAATATGGTATATGGCATATATATCTTGCAAGAATAAAAAAATCTGTATTTTTGATTTCAAATAAATCGCAATAACATTTCAAACCTCACTATTGTGTACTGGTAATAAATTGATCGGAGGAATGCAGTGCGCATTGATTTGAAATCATTACTGAGCATAACTTAAAAAAGTGAATTTGTAACGCAAACGTTTTGGCTGGTTCGTACGTCGTCTTCATCTATAAATTTAAAGACGTTCCAGTGAATCAATGTCAATGAAACTTTCAGATAATATTTTGCACATCGGTAAGCACGCGTGGTGAACGTTTTAAAAAAATCCATTAAGGCGTTTCCCAGATTTTTGCAAAAGCGATTTAAATCGAAAAATACCCAAAATTTGCACATGAAGCGATGTTAGGAAAAATGGTAGTTCTCAAGATCTCAAAAGAGAAAGTAAACAAAACTTTGAAGGTGTACAAACATAACATCAAGCTACTTTTTGACACTATCTTTAAGTAATTTCACAAAACCAGTGTTAATCTCTCGATCAATTCATTACCAGTATACAAATAGTAAGGTTTGAAATGTTATTGCGATTTATTTGAAATCAAACATACAGAATTTTTTTTATTCTTGCAAAATATATATGCCATATACCATATTTTAATACAATACAATACAATACTTTATTTTCACATTTCCATGACATTTTTGTTACAAGAAAATATATATCTAGCTAAACTAAAATTACTAAAACAATAGGACTAATAACTAAATATAAATAACATTTGAGGAAATGCCTAGCGTCTAAGTTAACCATACAGTTTTCTAGTTAGACACTAGTCTTGTCAAGTATCAATTCACATGTAGACATCTATTACAAACACATAAACACACACACTGCACACAAATAGCAAAAATAGCAAAAAATAGCGAAAATAAGAAGACGACTGGGGTTGGACAGTACATCTGTTTCGACAATAAATACCGTTTGCCTTTTTTTTTTGAAATCAAAATGACTAAGATCTTTGAATTCTTTTGGTAATTTTTCCCAAGAGTCAACTGCTAAAGCTGATTTTTTTTTCGATATTAGTCCTGAAGCGTGCTTTATAGAAGTTACCTCTTGCAGCATATCTAGTGTTATATGTATGGACATCACTGGCATAGCGAAGGTGGTTGTCGAAAATATTGGGAAGTTGCTTTTTATGCCACTTGTGTGAGAACATGAGTAATTGTAATGTAAAAATATTTTCTACTGTAAGTAAGTCTAATAAGTTAATTAGCGGAAGAGCACTGTCTGTATTTTTGCCATAAAGAGAAGCAAAAAACATTAGGCGAACGATTTGATTTTGTTTGACTTGAATTTTCCTCAGGTGAGATGCATAAGCACTCCCCCAAGCAATAATCGCATATGATAGATACGGATATATCAAGTTGTAATAAAGCTGTTTTTAAACAGCTTTATTTATTATTTGTTATTTATTTTTTAAACTTAAAAGTTGTTTTAGGGGAAGATAGTGCCCTAATTTGAGGAAAATCCCTGTATTTCTTGAAATTCTTGAGCTTATATGAGATATGTGGTATTTCCATGAAATTGTGTCATCTATTAATACACCAAGGTATTTTATGTAACTTTTCTTTTCTTATGTGTATTCAGAGCCATCATTGTTAGGAAGTTTTATGCTGAATATATCATTCATTTTCTTTTTTGATGATTAATAATCATATAATTAGTTTTCTTTAAATTTATTGACAGTCTATTTATATCACACCATTCCGTTACTTTTAAAAGCTCTTGGTTAAATGAAAATTAGACGAGAGGTATACTTACCTTGAAGTGTAATTGTAGTTCTCTGAGATATGCGTAGCATTATTATGGGATAATTGTGCATACTTCCTGCATACCTACTGGTCAGCGGTCACATTTCAAAAAGGCTATTCAAATGCAAATTAGTAACAATATAAACCCCAGAACCAGGCCTGGCAACCAGTTCTCCCTGAAGTGCCAATACTGGCCAAGGACCATAACAGAACGGGGTGAGAGAAAACAAAAAACAAAAAACAAAAATAGGGTGGGAAGCATTATCCCATAATGCTACGCATATCTCAGAGAACTACAATTACATTTCAAGGTAAGTATACCTCTCGTCTAATTTTCATTTCTTTTTCGATATGCTCCACATTATGGGATAATTGTGCGATTTCAAAGAACCGCGGCCAGCAAAAAATAGCAAGCATAAACAAGTGTATAAACACCAACAAAGCATTTATTAAGAGGCTCAAAATGGCCCTATACATTTTCCTCAGGAACTCTCAGATAATGTTTGCGAAAAGTGCGTTCGCTACACCAATCTGCCATCTTAAGGAACTGAGAGACTGGAACACCTGTTACATAGGCATGAGTAGTGGCAGCCCCCCTTACACTGTGAGCTTTGTAAATAGCGGTGTCAACCCCTGCAGAATCTAAAACCGATTTGATCCATCTGGCAATAGTTGCCGTAGAAACAGGTTTGTTCGGTTTAATAAATGACAAAAACAATTTTGACTCAAACGTGCCATTTTTAGACCTAAGCACCTCTGTACGTGAAATGTACTTTTTCAATGCAGCAACGGGACAAACTGAGGCACTGTCTGAGGATTCAAAAGAAACCTCGAGGGATTTCCCTGGTCTAGAAGTCTTTACATGTTGAGTCACAACAAAACTAACTGAACTCTGAGACTCTTTCTTAAAATTAAGGTCCAATGCATATAAAGTCTGCTCTCTCTGGGCAGAAGCCAGGGCACAGAGCATGACTGTCTTAAGAGTTAATAACTTTAAACTTAGCTCATATAATGGAACTAATGTCTTGAAATAATCAGTCACCGTGGAAACGTTCCATGTGGACGAATACCTTGGAATCGGTGGTCTCGGCAAATAAATTCCCTTGAGCAATCTTGCAATCAGAGGGTGTGAACCAATGGATTGTTTATCATCACCAACAGAACAAAGAGTTGTAGAAAGTGCTGAACGGTATGTGTTGATAGTGCTGTACCCCTTGCCTTCATGATAACATTCAGTTAAAAAATTTGCAACGTGGTCTACAGAGGTTTGAAATAGATTAATCTGTCTTCGATGACACCGGCTAGTCCACTTGTTCCACACTCCTTGGTACTATTTTTCAGTGCCAGCTGTCCACGAGGCACAGATGATCTCTGAGAGAGCTTTTCGGATAGCATCCAAGCGGCCAAGTCCAGTTTGTTTCTTAGCGGGTGTTGTTCCAGACTGTGAGGAAGTGTCAGGAGATTGTCCACACGAGGTAGCTTGATTGGCTGATTGATTAATAGTTGAAGCAGAAGTGGATACCAACTCTGGGTAGGCCACACTGGGGCAATTAACAGGACTAAGGCTTCGTCGTTGCGAATCTTGGAAAGCACCCGAGGTAATGGCTAAACGGAGGGAAGGCATAACATTTCATATTAGCCCAATGTAGACTAAAAGCATCCACAGCCATAGCACCCGGTTCTGGATGCCAAGAAATAAACTGATCAGTCTTAGCATTCAGCCTGGACGCAAATAAATCAACTTCAGGAACAAATGTCTGGGAAATAATTCCACAAAACACCTTACTATCCAAGGACTACTCTAAATTAGAGGATATTTCTCTTGATAACGCATCTGCCCTGACATTTGCCCTGCCTGGGATATGCTGAGCAGAAACTAAAATGTCCCTAGCAATGCACCATTCCCATAACGATTTAGATAAAGTGTCCAACGAAGGGGATTTTGTACCACCCATATTGTTAACATAGGCCACAGCAGTAGAATTATCAAGTGCCAGTCTAACATGAATGGACCTCTGACGAGAAACAAAACATTGGAGGGCATGAAAACCTGCTAAAAGTTCTAGATAATTAATATGGTATTCCAATTCACCTGGTGACCATCTCCCATTGGTGGATTGGCCATCACATAAAGCTCCCCAGCCAGTTAAACTGGCATCACTCTCAATATAAACATCAATTTTGGGTTCTTTAAAAGATTTGCCATTAAACCTTGAAATATTGTCCACTACCCAGTGCAAGTCTGACCGAGCCTGGGAAGTAAGTGAGAGTAATGAATCATAATCCGAGCTAGTGGACAAAACTTGAGTTTTGCATAACTCTAAAGAACGATAATGGAGTTGAAGGAAATTTACTGCTGGGAGGGCAGAAACTATCAGCCCCGTAACTCTGGCTACATCCCGAAGGGAAGGTCTGTCTTTGGCTGGAAGCTGTGAACAGGCCAAAATGATTTTCTGTAGCTTTTCTGTTGGTAAGTGTGATTTCATTGAAAAAGAGTTTATGATAAAACCCAAACCTTTCAAGGTCTGCCTTATTATGGACAGTTGTTCCAAGCATTCTTGATAGGAACTTGCAACAAGCAATATATCATCAATGAAAATAGTAACTCTAAAGCCAAGAAATCTGAAAAAAACCATAACAGGTTTGAAAATTTTGGTGAATACCCGTGGAGCAAGACTATAGCCAAAGGGTAAACAAGTAAACTCAAAACGCTTAGAATTCCACAGAAAACGCAGATATTTTCTATGGTTTTGAAAAATAGGTATGCTGAAATAAGCATCCTTGAGGTCCACAGAGACCATATAATCCCCAGGGGAAATAGAATTTAGAGCCATATGAATGTTTTCCATTTTGAAGTGGATCTTTTCAACGAATTGATTTAATGGCTTTAAGTTAATAACTGGGCGCAAATCACCAGTTTTCTTGGGTACCAAGAATATATTTGAAATAAATTCATCCTGGCAAGGGCAAACCTCAGAAATGGCCCTTTTTGAAACAAGTTTGTTTATCTCCAACTCAATCAGCTCAGCCTCCTCATTAAACGTCGGTAGCTTTGGAAGCTTACATTGGTAAGGGAGGGATTCAAATTCGAGGTGATACCCAGAGACAGTTTCTAATACCCAAGGATCACCAGTGATTTCCCTCCAATTTGGTAAATTATTGAGCAAATTACCAGCTTGTGTAAAAGACAAAGGACATACCTTGTCTATGCCTTGTCTTTCTGTGTGTTGGTGCTGCTCGACATTGTAGAGCGCATTGGTACGTGTTGTCGGTTGTGAAAATGTCCTCCACGACCTCGGTACCCTTAAAAAGTGGTTCTTCTTCCAGATCTCTGCTGGTAATGCCTGTTATCTGCACCACTCTTGTATGTATTAACTGTATGTTTAATCAAACTTGGGCGACCAGACACCCTCTTGGAGATTTTGTTCACCTCTCCAATTTCTTTTATGTGTTTAGGCAACTCATCCCCAAACAGGCAAGTCGTAATGGGATTAGACTTGCTGCAAACAGACTGATAAGGTTTTGCTATGTCAGGCCTAAGCAAGTCTCTCCTCTTCAAGGAGGTGAGAAAGGAGGCGTGACCGATAAAGGTCACTGCATCTGCTAACATAGGCAATAAAGTGCCAGAATCGATGGTCGACTTATCTTTCCGAGCTTTCAAGGCCGCATCAAAAAGCCGTATAATAGGCTGGGCTGCTTTAACAATCCCTTTCTGGACCTCCTGAAGACCAAGGTCCTTGTTCTTAGACTCTTTGGACAAATCGTGCCATAGTTCCATATTGACTTTGGGCACACATAGTAATTTACAGTTTCCAGGCGTCTTGTATTTCTCATAGAGCTCTTTGAGCCTAGAGTCCATTGCTTTCTTAGAGCATGCATCATTGATTCGTTGAGCAATGACATCAGCCACGTCGGGCCCAAAGCTCTCAATCTCCTCAAACACAGAAGGGAGCGTAAACTCCTCATCTTTCGAATCTTGTGCAGAAGAATCTTCAGGCACAACAAAAGGAGCCGTCGGGTCAAAAACCTCCTCGGCAGCCTCAGAAAAAGACTTTGTGTTTTGAGCCCCTGAACCAGGGTACTCAGTCCGCTCGCTAAATCTGTCTGCGAGACTATAAAGTTTATCGAGGATTCGGTCAATGCCGAGTTGCTCCTTCAGTTCATCCACATCAAATTCTAGGCTATCGTCTTCGTTTGGAGGAAGAACTTCGGTAACTTCGTTAATCTCCATCGCCTGAGCCACCGGTTTAGGTTGAGAACTCGCCGGCGACGCCATTCGCACGTGGTCGAACCAACGAGGCGTAGACTTGAACGTTAGCTCGAAACTTCGAAGGAAAACTGAAAGGAAAAACAAAATGTCGAGGGAAACACAAAGTCAGAACATATAAACACAAAAAACCGAAGGGAAAAAACACAAGCGAATCCAAAAGGAAACGACAAAACCAATGTTTACACTGACCTCGTAAGCACGAAAGGAAGAACTGGTTGCCAGGCCTGGTTCTGGGGTTAAAATGACGTGTGTGCTTAGTTCGTTATTTAAGGTGTTTCCCTCCAGTTTCCGTGCAGCCGCACCGACCATTTTTAATCGGCCATTTAACTAACTTTTCTTTATTGAATTAGTATGAAACTTACACAAAGTATTGCACAAAGTTTGAAGTTTATAATAGTGTAACAATTTTGTAAATCGGATTTAAAATTGCGGAGATAAACGAGAAACATTGAAATCACTTGAGTCTAAATTCTCAGCGATTGCGATGGCATCTAGAAAAATCAAAACTATTACGATAAACTATGACATATGGCAAACAAAATATCTAAAAATTAGAAACTTTTGTCAAGCCGATTTTAAGTAAATCAGAAAAAAATTTCGAACTTGTGATTTTGCATTTGTATGAGCACATCTACAAAATCCTCAATTAAGCTTATAAAAGTTTAATTTCTCAATCTCAAATTTACGTCAAAATGTGTGTTTATAGTATGAGATGAAACTATGAAAGTTTGAAAGCGTTTCTCGTTTTAGTTTTGGAGATTCGATTTTCTATAGGAAACCGTAATTTTTTGACTGAGTTCTTGATATTGTAGTTTTAGCACATTTCTACATATTTCAAAAACCGCGAGATAGATTTTTTTTTAACTTTTATAGTCGTTTCTTTATGATATGAACAACATTGTCTCGAAGTTTCATCTTGATTGAAACATTGCAACATGGTCAAATAAAATAATAAAGTTCACCTAAAACGCGATTGGGACTTTGTGCTTTGATTGCACGGTTGAAGCGCACGTCGCAAAGACGCTTTAATTAATTCAGGTAAAGTGTAACGCATTTCTGCGTGTTGAGAATTATCAGAATTATGCAAATCGAGTTGACTTCTTTCTTTTCCCTACAATTCAAAATGTCGAGAGTGTTCAGTGCACGTCAAATGCGAATAAAAAAACTGCTTTCAAATAAACGTCCCACTGAAATTCGTGAGAATGATAAAAATAACGTGGAACACAGCCGCTAAACATTACTCCGCAAAACATGATGGTCACGCAGAAATGCGTTGCGCTTCACCTGAATTAATTAATTAAAGCGTCTTTGCGCGCCTTCAACCGTGCAATCAAAACACAAAGTCTCAATCGCGTTTTGGGTGAACTTTATTATTTTATTTGACCATGTTGCAATGTTTCAATCAAGATGAAACTTCGAGATAATGCTGTTCATATTATAAAGAAACGACTATAAAAGTTTGAAAAAAATCTATCTCGCGGTTTTTGAAATATATAGAAAAGCGCTAAATCTACAATATCAAGGACTCAGTCAAAAAACTATGGTTTCCTATAGAAAATCGAATCTCCAAAAATAAAACGAGAAACGCTTTCAAACTTTCATAGTTTCATCTCATACTATAAACACACATTTTGGCGTAAATTTGAGATTGAGAAATTAAACTTTTATAAGCTTAATTGAGGATTTTGTAGATGTGCTTATACACATGCAAAATCACAAGTTCGAAATGTTTTTCTGATTTACTCAAAATCGGCTTGACAAAAGTTTCTAATTTTTAGATATTTTGTTTGCCATATGTCATAGTTTATCGTAATAGTTTTGATTTTTCTAGATGCCATCGCAATCGCTCGGAATTTAGACTCAAGTGATTTCAATGTTTCCCGTTTATCTCCGCAATTTTAAATCCGATTTACAAAATTTTTACAATCATATAAACTTCAAACTAAGCACAATATTTTGTGTAAGTTTCATACTAATTCAATAAAGGACAGTTAGTTAAACGGCCGCTTAAAAATGGTCGGTGCGGCTACATGGAAACTGGAGGGAAACACCTTAACGTACTACATTTATTTTGCGTTGTTTTCCTAACTGATATGTCTTGTCAGTAACTGTGGTCACACTGTGGGTGGCTCCTCCTAAAATGTTCTGCAATTGGTATAGGATTTAATGGAGCCGAAACCAATTGTGGAATTGCACGCATTTTGGGCATCCTACTGTTGAACAGTTACGAAATTCAGATATATTTAGTAGCCACATTTATTTGCGGTCTGTCCCCTTTGAATTGTTACTAATTTGCATTTGAATAGCTTTTTTGAAATGTGACCGCTGACCAGTAGGTATGCAGGAAGTATGCACAATCATCACATAATGTGGAGCATATCGAAAGAGAATTAGGGATTTAAGCTCGGTAGCATTGGAGGAAGAGGCAAATATATTAGTGTCATCTGCAAAAATTCTGAAGGAAAGTTTTTCAGAGCAATTGGGGATATCATTGATGTAAATGAGAAACAGCAACAGCCCAAGCGAACTGCCTTGAGGAACACCGCAAACCATAGTTTGTCTAGATGATTCAGTACCAGCCATGGAGACGTACTGCTGTCTATTTGTCAAGTAGCTTGTAAACCACTGTAAGGGCAGTCCCCGTATTCCATACTTTTCCATTTTCTTTAGGAGAATACCGTGGTTAACAGTATCAAACGCTTTCGCGAAATCAAGGAATACCCCGCAAGTGAAAAGGTTTTGGTCAATCGCATTCTTTAGATTATCTGTGATTTCAACTATTGCTTGTTCAGTGGACCTCCCTTTTCTAAAACCAAACTGAAATTGGCATAGAATGTCATATTTTTCAACATAACTTATCAACTGCTTGTAAACAAGCTTTTCAAATATTTGTGTAAAAGTAGAGAGTGTTGAAATTGGGCGGTAGTTTGTAGCGTCTGTAATTTCACCGCCTTTGTCTAGGGGTGTTACTTTTGACAGCTTCAGGATATCAGGGACAATGCCCTGTTCTAAGGATTGGTTGTGTACTTTTGTTAAAGCTTTATAAATATGATTACAGGCAATTTTAACACATTTAATAGGAGGACCTATAGTTGATTTGTTTTCTTTTAGAGTTATAATCAAGTTATCTACTTCATGCTCATGTATAGGGGTAAAAAAGAGGCTATTTGAGAATGTTCTGCGAATGTAATTAGTGGGATTGGAGTTGTCATCATTAGGTAATTTGGCAGATAAGCTAGGGCCAACATTTATAAAGTATGTGTTTAGCTGGTCACATATACTTTGTTTATCAGTGTAGCACTTGTTATTATGAAGAAGTTTGGGTATTGTAGAATTTTAAGATGTCTATGTGGGATTTTCAATGCGAAATCTTAAACGCGCAAAATTTCACTTTTACTGATTTCGAAGTTTCTTGTTTATCGTCGTCATGGTAATATCGATTTTACCAGAAAATACATCTTGCCAAACTTCAAGTCAAAACCAGTTAGTGGTGAAAATTTCACGTTGATCTGACTTGGAGAAGACCGCTTAAAAGCCGATTGAAAAATGTAGGTATGGTCTCCAGAAAACTGTATCGAAACACCTTAAATACTGTACGATCAGCGGTTACATGTCTCTTGAGATGAGCGGGTGGGCTCATGGTACGCTTTTCGTTTATATTAAATATTTAATCACATCCAGATATACATGGAGTTTGTTGTCCACAGGAATTCCATATAGAAATGTTGAAGACAGATTTGTCTGTTGGACAATATGAAATTTCCATAGCTCAACAAAATTTACGTGTTTGTTGTTTACAGTAATCCCATGTAGGGTTGTTGAAATGCCTTTTAGTTATTAATTGTAAACTGACAACTAGTTGGGGCTCAATGATTATTGGTTCTTGTTCACAGTCATTTACAAGCATTTGAAGTGTAAATTTCTATTTCTCACGTGAAATGGATTACAGAATTGTTACTGTAGCTTGTTTCTCATATACTGACTAAAGTTGTGTAACTCTAGAAAATATTCATACCTCCCCTATAGGGAATGGAAATTCGAGATGAATGAGGGTCAGTTTCCTTTGTTTTCCAGGGGTTCAAGCCCTTTTTAGATAAAAACAAGACGCTGTGGTAGCGCATACTTGGGCGTCGTTGTATCAGGCGTATTGGAATGAAAATATCTTGGAAAATCTGCATGCACGTCAGTTTAGGGTTTGATGATAGGGAGTGCACTGAGTATTGGGATAGTCTTGTATGTCGTTGACTGTTGGTGCACATTTGTAAAGTGAACACGTGAAGACTTACGTGAAGTGCGGGTGCAAGGATTTTGCGTGACTAACGCACTGGCACTTGGGGCCCTTGTTTACATAAAGTGACCTATTTTGGTCTTGTTCGCTTTCTGACTGAAAACTAACTCCATTCGAAATTTTTCCATAGCCGTTCACAGCCAGCCGTTCGAAATTTTTGTTTTGTTTCGGCCGTTCACTGCAAGCCGTTCAAAATAATTCTTCAGGCGTTCAAATGAAATTCGATCTGTTAGCAGATCTCGTTGCCTAGCACGTGATCAAAATCTGCCGTGAAGAAATTGTTCTTTCTTGTTGCACCTTTCTCGATGTAGTGCGAAAGTTATTTTATTGTTATATCTAGAAGAATTAGTCGTTTGAAACTGTATTTTTGTAATGGACGATTTTATATAAGTGACGGTTTGTCCGCCCGTTTTAGCGCACGGATGGGAAATTGTCATAAATCGGACCGTTCCATTCTAAAGAGTCTAAAGATGTACATGTACCTTTGAGAATTCATAACTCGAATAATATTCCATTGATTCAATTGAATTTAAGACTAAATAACGGCTAAAGAGTAAGCGATCACGATATCAGAATTTATCTGCCACTAGAATTTAATTTTCGCCGGCGAGCCTATCAAGAAAGCGTTGAAGCTAGCCGAGACGCCAGCTGACCAGTTACGTTTGACTGAGTTTGACGCACGCTCATTAGAGCCCAATTACTAATTCGTGCACTACCAAACTTGGGCTCCGCCCAAGTAATAAGGATTGTATTTTAAATTTGAAAATTCCAGAGGGGTGGGGTAGGGAGCAATTGATCAGACCTCCTTCCCCATGTGAGGATTTCTAGGAAATATGCCTTCTTGTTACTGTGGTTATATAGTTTCAGTAATTTAATAGGCCATACTTGCGGCAAACAATGTTTTCTTTATTTTTTTGCTTGCGTACAATTTATTTCAGTGTTTATAGCCTCTGCAAACAATTTATTTCAAAATTTTCCAAACCCCCCCCCCCCCCCGTCAAAACATAATGGTCCTTCCCTTACTGCAGGGCAGGTATTTTCGGGCTGTTTTCTTACAATACTTTTACATTTTTATGCTCTAAAGGCCCGTTTTCGTGCAATGTTTGACGCACTTGTCGATGCAAATTTTGTCGCGCGCAAGTTGTATCTTCAAATCGCATGTGAAAACGGGCGGCGATTTCAGTGCGATTTGGGCGCGATTTGTTGCGCGACGTCGCAGAGGTTTCGAACATGTTCGAAACCTGATGCAACTTGGCGGCGATTGTTGGGGAATCGCAGCAAATATCGCACCTGAGTCGCACTGAAATCGCCGCCCGTTTACACATGCGACAAAACTTGCACTAGAGAGCGCGACAAAAATCGCATGTGTAAACGAGCCTTAAGAGAGTTGTTTCACTGCAAAGGATCGGCATTATCATTTCGGTCCGTTAAGGCGTCTTTCTCCCGGGGGTGTGCGGGGGGGTGTGGGGGGGGGGGGGGGGGGGGCGACTCACATATGAAAACGACGGGGTGCTCGTCAAACATTTTCCAAAAACACCCTAAAAGGAACCACAATCTCGTTTGATGGGTGTGGCTCAAAAGAATTTTTACCCCTAAGAGGCACCAATTAAAAAAACCACGTCATATTCCGTCATATTTTTTCGGCTCAATACTCTAAAAGGTACCGCGATAATTAACGGTGGTCATTTTAGATTTTAGTACCCTAAGCGGTACCAATCTACAAATTGTACGACGAGCTCCCCCGTCATTTTTATATGGGATTGAAATATGCAGCAAATCTCGGCAAAATTTAATGGCGGTTACGAGTTTAACACGGAATTTCAGTTTTGGTAGATTACTTGAAAACAAAAACAAATTGCAAAGTTTCACTGTAATTTCCGTTAATAGATCTTTACCAAAGGGTTTCTTTTGGCCCAATTCGAAGAAATCCAAAAATTCAGTATCGATATTTACAGACAGAATCTTCCAATTCAGTAATTAAAACATATTTTAAACTCAAGGTGCCGAAAGCAGATAAAAATTAAAAACGTCATTGAATCATTTTCAAGGCGATCGATCTTCCCGCATAAGAAAGCCGTTGAGTTCAAAGAGAGCCATACCACTGAATTAATAATATTAACAACGACTTACTGTGTTGGGATCCATAGGCGTACGGGCCGGGGGGGGGGGGGCGAGTGGGGCGGCAGCCTCCCCCCCAGTTTCGGAAATTTCGGGTAAAACGCTCATGATTCGGGCAACAGCACTTGTGAGAAAACGAAAAAAGATACCACATACACAACATCAAAGTGAGACGCACTCTCTGGCGATGACAAAGTGACTGGAATACCGCCTATATAATCAGCATCATGGATGATGGGCATCGCAAGTACGTCCAACGCAATCGCGAGTTTTTACGTGTGATCATCGAATATCTTTTTTACACCGCCCAACAAAATATCGCTCAAAGGATTGATCGAACCTCGAACAAAGGTCAGATGTCAACAGGGATAATTTTAGTAGTCTGTTGTTTGTGATCGTCCGGGTGAGTGTAGTTCTGAAAAGAACTGTTGTTGTTGTCAGTTTAAAAACTGACCAATGACAGTTATAACCAGACGTATATAACATCAACTGACCATTCACAATCCACATGACTCTGAAGATGACTTCCGCTCAGGTTGTTGAAACGTTGTCATTGTCAACAACAACAGTTCTTTTCAGAACTACACTCACCGGACGATCACAAACAACAGACTAGTGATACTCTTGGGTTCAAACCATTTACAAGGGATAATTGTCTAGAGCTTTTGCACCTCGATGTAAAGACATTCCTTGACTGGAAGAGAAGTGAACACTCAAGTTACAAAACCACGCTCAATGGACCTCGCCAAACATCCAGAATGAGCTACTGAAAATTTTTTCTGACCTCATAACTGAACTTATCTGTTATGATGTAAGAGATAACGGCTGGTACGGGATTATTATATAATAGATGAAACGTCCGATATATAAGCCGAGACGAGCAGGTGTGATTCTGTCTTAGTTATATAGCAAATGGCAGTAACAAAGAAGCATTTGTTGGATTTCATGGAACGAAAGCAACAGACGGTGAAACTCTTTACCAACTAGTCAAGGACGTCATCAACAAGCTACAGTTAGAGCTCCAGAATATCGTGGGTGAATGCTTTGACGGTGCAAGTAATATGAGTGGCGTAAATAAGGGACTCAGTGCGCGAATAAAAGAATGCTCTCCGCTCGCGATTTATGTGCACCGTTATGGCCACTTGTTAAATTCGGCACTGTAAGACACCATGACAACAGAGGAACCATTGCGAAATACTCTTGGCACAATCCGGAGCCTGTACAATTTTCTAGAAGCCAGCACAAAGCGACACGCTTTGTTTGGAGGCATTGAGACTGAAGAGGGTAGTTTGCTTAAGACATTGAAGTCTCAAAGTGTAACAAGATGGTCATGTCGGTGGGAAGCGATGAAAGCCGTCGACCAGCAGCTCGAGCGAATAGTGAAGGTATTGCTAGTACTATCCACCGATACGGACGCTAAAACATACTCAGAAAGTCGCTCGCTCACTTCTGCATAGAAACTGTGATTTCCAGTTCATCCTCGGTCTGTATGTTTTGAAGATTATTTTATCAAATACGAGCAGCCTGAGTGCTTACCTTCAGGGACAGACTGTGGATGTGATCACAGTGAGGCAAAATGCCAATTTGACCTTAGTAACCCAATGAAGCTGCCGAAATGAGGAGAGCTTCAACTCAGTGCGGGGACTGTGTGAATGTATCAGTGTTAAGATATCATGGATTGCTGAATCGGATTTTTCATTCCGCGATGCTCGTGTGCCACGACGACAACCATCAACGCGCTTCCAAGCGTTAGTCGGGGAAAACCGAAACGTCAGTACTGCTTCTCCGCCATCGAAACCAGAGGATTATCACCGTGTCAACACATTTTTCACCTCTCTGGATAATCACCGTTAGTAAATCGCCCACCAGTTATGGCTTTGACCTGGTTGCCAGGAACTATAACCTCGACAAGGAGCTACTCCAGGCAGACCAACGGCTGTCCAGTCAATTCAAGACAGCGTGGAGAGATCCATAAAAACAGCTGCAGAAGTCATTGACAGAAGCATTGCACGAAAACAGCCTTTATTAAATGACCCCTGTCGTATTCGCCGATGGCCGGAATACACGATGAATTTAACAGATTGAACTTCAACAAATACACTTTAATGGAGCCAGCTCGTGGCCATCTTCACAAGTGTCCCATCGTGCATTGGGACATAAAGATAACATGGGGGAGGACTGGTCACTGAATTGAAAACAAGTACACTACATCCCTCCCTTTTTGATAAAGACTGGTAATAAAAAAACGAGAATGACTTAGAATCCGACAACTTAATAAATGAATCTCAACAACATGAGCTCAAATGTTCAAGAAAAAAATCAGAGAATGTCACATGTCACAAATTAAGTAACATAGTCTTTGTAGTATTGGGGTGCAGCTCCGCGTCTCTCTGATCTTCGGAGGGTTGGACTGCTCCGTTGCTGGGCTGGGTTGCTGCTGGGCTGCTCCTGGTCTATTTTGTCCATTCTGTCCTTGTCCTGCGGCAACACCACTTCCTTTGGGATGATAGGCAGCTCGCGAGTTTCATCTTCTTTCTCGCTGGGTTGTAGTTCTTAACATGTGAGGTATTGCGCGAGTACTCAGCGCCGTCTTGGGACAGTACAACAAGACTGTTTCCATGTTTGCTCACCACCACGAACGGGTTTGGGTTGAATGGGGTTGAGAATTTGTTTCTTTTCTCTTGGTGCACAAGTACTTGATCTCCTGGGAGTACATCTGAATAGCTAGCGTTCCTCCTAGCACCAGCATATGCCTTGCATTTGCTCTTCTGTTCACTGTCCCTGTCGCGTACTTCATGTTCTACGTGCACGTCACTCAACTCCGGGAGCTTTGTGCGTATTTTCCGCCCAAATAGTAGCTCAGCTGGACTGACGCCAGTTGTGGCGATAGGCTGTTAGATACTTGGTAAGTTCTTTCTTCTAGTCCTGCTTCTCAGCGTGCGCGATTTGGATTCTCTTCAATAATGACAAGTTTTGGCGCTCCACTTGTCCATTTGCCTGGGGCCACTTTGCTGTGGTTCGATGGTGTCTTATTCCTTGCTTCTCCATGTACTCTTTAAACTCTGCTGAAATAAACTGTGGACTATTGTCCGACGTCAGGCTGTCTGGTAGACCATGTCTTGAGAACATCACTTCGAGGCTTGATATGACCTTTGCTGTAGTTGTCGATTTCAGTATGTCCACCTCGTAGTAGCGACTGTAGTAATCTATGAGTACCAGGATAGATTCACCATCAGGGAGGGGTCCCATTAGATCGACCGCCAAATCCCTCCATGGTCCAGTTGGTAGGGGTGTAGACCTGATAGGCTCAGGTGCACTGGTTGGGCTTGTCAGTTGGCATCCATAACATGCTTTGCAATGTTTTTCAGCATCCTTTTCCATTCCTGGCCACCATACTTTGCTGCGCAACTTCTGCTTAGTGCCAACAATGCCAAGATGACCTTCATGGGCAAGGAAGAGTACTCTGGGTCTAAGCTTCCTTGGTACAACAATCCTCGTTCCTCTCAGTATCAGTTGGCCAATAGCGCAAAGTTCTCCAGCACATGAAAGGTACCTTTTGTAGGCTAGCTGCTCCCATGGTTTTCCGTTTAGACATTCCCTGACTGCACAGAGTTCTTCATCAATGGTTGAAGCTTCTTCCACTTCTCGAGTAGTCATAGCACTGGGGGTGGCATTTACTGCTACAAATCTGTTATATTCTTCGGCTTCTGATGAATGGCTGCTACTGGTTTTCTGATTGCCCACTAGCCTTGAGAGAGGGTCAGCGATGTTTTTCGGGCCTGGCTCATATTTGACTTTGAACTTGTAGGGCTGCATTTGTAGCACCCATCTTTCAATGCGTGCGCAGGGTTTTGATTTTGGGCCGTAAATTACCTCCAATGGCTTGTGATCTGTTACAAGTTCAAATGGCACGCCGTACACATAGGGATGAAACTTTTCGCATGCCCACACGAGTGCCAGGGCTTCTTTTTCAGTTTGCGAATATCTTTTCTCTGTGTCTGTCAGGCTACGACTTGCATAGCTGATGACTCTTGGTCCATCCTTTTGCTTTTGGGTCAGCACCGCTCCCAGTCCAACGGGGCTTGCGTCGGCAATCACTTGGGTTGGGGCGTCTTTGTCAAAGTACCCCAAAGTTTCAGCACTCGCCAACCGCTCATTCAGCTCTTGAAACGCTTTTCTCTGTTCACCCCCAAACACGAAGGGTGTTCCTGACTTCGTTAGGCACCGTAAGGGCTCGGAAATGGTTGCCAGGTCAGGTATAAATCGGCCACAGTAGTTGGCAAGCCCAAGAAAACTTCGGGTTTCTGACACCGTCCGGGGTTCTCTTGCCTCAGTCACGGCTTTCACTTTCTCTGCTGTGCAGCTGATTCCATTCCCGGATAACACCATGCCAAAGAATGTAAGCTTGTCCACGCTGAACTGGCACTTTTCAGCGTTAAGGGTTAACCCACGTTCCTCTAATCTCTTGACCACTTTCTCCAACCGCGAGTCATGTTCTTCCTGGTCCTTGCCATGAATGATAATGTAGTCCGAGATGTTCTCTTATTCCTCAATACCTGCCAGTGCTGTCTGTATCTCGTATTGGTACTGTTCGGAAGCAGAGTTAACGCCAAACAATAATCTCTTGTATCTGAATAGACCACAATGAGTCGCGAATGTCGTAATTTCTCTGGATTCCGGAGAAAGTTCCAACTGGTGATATCCCCATTTAAGGTCAAGCTTTGAGAATATCTTGCTCCCGCTTATGCTCTGCGTAATCTCGTCCACTGTGGGGATCGGGTGCCAGGCTCTGCGTATTGCCTTGTTGGCTCTTCGCATGTCAATGCAGAGACGGATGTCACCCCTGACTTCGGGACAACAACAACAACAGGATTTACCCATGGGGTGGGTCCTTTCACAGGCTCGATGATGTCCAGGTCAACGAGTTCTTTAATCTTGTCTTCTACTTTCGATCTCAGACTGAAAGGGGTTCTGCGAATCGGCTGCGCAATGGGTCTTATATCTGTGTCGATGTGTAGCTGTACGGCGCGATCCTTCAATTTGCCTACTCCCTTGAATACTTGTGGGTATTTCTGCTGTAACAATTCGCCAATGACCTTTGAACCAGTGCTCACTGCGGCAACATCTACTCCCATTTTCAACACACCGAGGCTCATGGCTGTGTCTTTCCCCGGAAGGGATTCCCCTTTGCCATTGATCACACAGAATTCTGCTCCAACTGTGGTATTCCCGACTGAAGTTTCACAACGGAATGTTCCAATCACATCCAGTGGAGCTTGTGATGCATATGTGTAAAGCTTTTTATCGGCGCGAGTTGATTCACACTTCAGCTTGTTTCTTTTCAGCCACTCCCATGTTTGTTTATCCACGATGTTGGTACTTGCACCAGAATCTATGACCATGTTCAACCTGCATCCTCCAACAGTGACTTCAATCTTCTCCTGTGTTTCAATGCCTACAGCAAATGCATATTCTGGCCCTTCATCCTCTTCTTCAGAGTGAACCGCATTGGCTGTATTTTTCCTGGGTGTCCTGTGGTTCCTGGATTTGCCAGCTTTTCTTTGTTTTTCAGCGCCACTCTGTCTTGTACGGCACTGTGCTTGGAAATGGCCTTCTAAACCACACGTGTGACAGAAATTGCCTCTTGCCGGACAATCTGGATCCTTGCCAAAATGTCCTGTTCTACCGCATCGATGACAAGACCACCCTCGGTTCTTCCTTGATTCACGTGGTTGTTTTTGCTTGTTTCCATCACTCTTTCATCCAATAATACGGTTTACGCTCTCCGAATTCTCTCTTTTTCTTCCAAGGACATGGCTGTGAGTTGGGAGTCGACTTTCTCACAGTTTTCCGCGATCTGGAGTGCCTTAGCGAGAGTAAGTCCGCTACCTTCCTCGAGGAGTTTACTTTTCAAGTACGTGTTCGTACATTTGCACAGGATTTCATCACGTATTTGATTCTCGGTGTCTTCCCCGTAGCCACAGTCCTTTGCTGCACGTCTAAGTCGCGTTGCAAACTGTCGCGTTGTCTCTCCAGGTGTTTGTTTTAGCTGTTTAAAGGAGTGGCGGGCGAAGGTTGTATCGGTCTTCGGGATGAAATACGAGTTTAAAGCGTCGACGGCTTTTTTGTAATCTTTCGCATCTCCCGTGTTCGGTAGCGTTGAAAATATGTCCTGTACATCGGGACCTGAAAGGTGAAGAAGGAGTGCTCGCCTTCGTTGTCGGTTGTTGGCATTTTCTTCGTTGATTATTAGGCCCTTGCCGTCTGCGAAAAGCTCGAAGGCTGTAAGCCAACGTTTCCAGCGAAGTCCCAGCGTGTTTTGATCTCCGCCGAAGCTGTCAAATGTTCTGATGTGATTTCGCTCATTGTCATCCAATATGACGGTAAATTGACTTGCAAATATGTTTCTTCAGGCACAGGTTATCCTCGTCGCCAATGTCGTATTCCCCGACGGCCGGAATACACGATGAATTTAACAGATTGAACTTCAACAAATACACTTTAATGGAGCCAGCTCGTGGCCATCTTTACAAGTGTCCCATAATGCATTGGGACATAAAGATAACATGGGGGAGGACTGGTCACTGAATTGAAAACAAGTACACTACAACCCCAATGCTCTCAAAGGTCGCGTCCATTCTGGCCGTCATCCCCGCAATATCATGCTCAGCGAAACGCTCATTCAGGGGACAGAATAGACTAAATAGCCTTGCTATCGTCTGTATTGAGGTCATTGAGTGTGCGAGGTTTTTTTAAAAAAAATTATTTTTGGAATTATAACAGTTACATTACTTAAAACACCATTAGACGTAAGAATTGTAAACGGTTTTTTTAATGCAATTTGAGTGCGTTTTATATATCCCGATTTCAACACCCACGCATCGCATTCGGGCATTCTGTACATTTTTCGGGCAAGAAGGTTACCGCCCCCCAAGGCCAATGGTGCCCGTACGCCTATGTTGGGATCCGTTTTTTGTGCGACGAAAATGAAACAAAGAGCTGTAATCAACAGAGAGCCTTCAAAACCAAGACATATGACCAAAACATTATTATTATGAAATTGCTAGAAACGGCTTGTAATATTCAATTCCTTACAAGCGTCTTCCTGTTGATTTCGTAGCTTTTAAATTTGCTTTCACTCGTTTACAACTGAATGAACAGGTAAAGGAAAACTTCAACTTAGTAAACAAAATTATATAGAAGGCTTCTTAAGTATCGGCATCTGCAAAAAATTCGAAACCGATCATAGGACTTGAAAACTGTTAAACGAACGGTTTGAATATGCCAGTCATACGCGAATCCATCGTAGGAAAAAAGATGGCGGCTGTTCATTTTACCACAATACCTTGCGGACCTAACAGAGCACATAAGGCACAAAGAAAGCCAAATTTTTACAATATTTGTTCCAGTACTAAGGACAATGTGTAGACCAGGTTTGAAGATTTTATAACTTTTCTTTACATTTTTATGAACGTTGTTAAGGTTTTTGTGCGCTACGAATTATGGGTAAATGTACCAGTCGCCATCTTTTTTCCTACCGAGGATTGATCAATAACAACTTTGTTACGTCTTCTATCTTAGCTTTCCTTGGTTTAAGCAGGAAAGTATAATTTACACAATGTTACAGAACCAAACAGCTCCCTATACAAAAGAAACTTATCGATGATAATGGGCTCCTGCGCTGGTATAATAATTCTAGTTCTATCTTAAATAGGTAAATTAAAGACTAGCAGTAATCAGGGATTATTAAGTGCGTTCGAATGTTTGTTATGGGTAAGAAGTGTTTGAGACTTGTTTGAGTGACATTGTAATATTCATTCATGATGTCAAGCATACATCACTAAGTAATTCTTCCTTAATTTCACGAAGACGTATTCCAAGTTACTTGATTGATAATTGACATTCGTGACGTAGCCGTTACATCACTAATTCCACAACAACCAAGTTTTAACGGCAAAACTTAATAATCACTACACGAGGCCGAAACTAAAATTTCCAAATGTGACAGCGCTTCACTTCCAATATGAAACCGCTAGTTGTATTTGTATTTGTGACCGCAATGGGTCAGAGTACAATGACTCATATGATCAATTAGTATTAGTTTGTTTTCTACCGACTTCTCTCTCATCGATGGCGTCTCACAGAACGATAATAGGCGCCATATTCGCTTCTTTGTAGCTGGACTTTCTGTACCTTTCAGAAGCAGTAAACATGTTTTCGATCAAGCTTCGTTGTAAAAACACTGCAGTTACTTGCAAAAATGATAGAGATTAAACTTACCGAATAGAGCAGAGGTGAGAAAAAATGGCAAGCCAATGTGTGCGCGCGCAACTTGCTGGATGAGTCTTTGACGTGCTCGTAAGGAGAAAAACGTGCGCGCGCACCTTGCCGGAAGAGGCTATGACGTATTTCCGGTACTTGACCCACCCACAAAATCGAGTTTCTCTCCCCTAAATGTTCGTGCCCAGGTCTCTCGCTTGTTGAGTTTAGGTTGCGTTCTCCTAACGTCGAACGCAATAAAGACTTCAGGAAACAAAGTACTTACCAAGACGCTTCTTTACCAGTTGCACAATGAAACTAAAAAATCCGGGTTCGGGGAAACTAAAACCCGGTCATATGAAATGTCGTCATAGGTCGAGAATAAATTGTGAATGCTATACAGGAGTTTTTCACATTCAAGGTGGATAAAATACGTAGCGACGCTATCAAGGGGAAGGACACGCCCGTTTCAACACTTGGTTGGCTTGAATCTCAAACAGTAAATGTCGGAACATCTTTCGATGCTTGTTTTTTTTAGGTAGCTTTTATTTAAAAGCGGAGAAATACGAAGGCGCATCGTCTAGTCTTCTTCGATATATGTACCATTTAGCTATTAAATGAGCTCAACTCAGTGACGTATGGCAACGTGAACTTCCTTTAGTAGTGTACAACACATTAGCAGCTGTTAAGTTCAGCCCTGTCTGGGTGTATATGTGCCACCATTCGCGGCAATCATCCCAACTTTATATATTTTTATTTTAGTATATACTTAAACAGTGGATAGCGTTGTTGACGCGCTTTGATTGGCTACTGAAACTCGGGTTAGCAAGTGCTATTCACCCCCAAGCAGATTGCGGTCATTTGCGCGCGAGAATTGTAATCGTTGACAGAAACAAATGAGTTAGAAATCATAATTTTCTGCTATATTATCTCACTGCTTTAGTATACACTAAAACAACTATTCAACTCAGTGTTGGTGAAAGTGGTGGATATTTATCTTACCGCTTCGCGTTTCGGTTAAAATCCACTTTTAACCACCTCCACTTCGGTGAATAGTTGTAAAATATTCTTACAGTGAGTTTAAACGTGTCTAACATAAACGTGTAAATTAAATATAAACACTTCCCGAAACAAAGTACTTACCACGACACTTCTTTTCCAGTTGCACAATGAAACTGAAAAATTCGGGGTTCAGAGAAACTAAAACCCGGCCATATGAAATGTCGTCATAGGTTGAGAATACACTGAGAATAGAATGTGAACCAGTGTAAACCAGAAACCCATAAGATTAAACACGGAGCGACGCTAATATTTCCACTTGACATCGCAACCACGTTTTCCTTGCTGCATGTTCCACTTTGCCCTTTGTTTCTTTATGGACGGACGATGTCGGATTCGAAACAGAAAATGGCTCTTGGTTCATAGCTCATAGCTTTACATCGATTGCACGCGCTTATCGAATGTGCTTGTCCTTGCTGTCGTTGAAAAGTCATGATCGATAAGTTCATTGGTAATGCCATTACCAATCATGCTGGTATAACTAATAGGGTTTACTAGTAACAAGCCGGATAGGGAACAAAACCTTAATAGAGATTAAACGAACAGATAGATAGCCAGCTCACTATGATGATTCAGATTTTTCGTCTTATTCAAATTTAACACTTCTCTTGACCGCTATGAACTGTATTGTTTCTCGCCAGGTTTTTTTTTTCACGCCGCATTTTTTACACTTGATCAGTTGTGAAACCTGATGTCACAGTTTTTGGACAGAAAAATTCAATTCAATTTATTATTGGCACAGAGTATTTGTTTGTCGCATTATTTTGACTACGTTTTTCAGTGTCGAATTTAACGTCAATCCAAAAACAATACGTTTACAACCACATTAATGATAACAAAATTGACGAAAATGCTTCAATGAAAACAATTATGACAATGTTTACATTGTGGCTGATTAAAATCAAATCAATAAGATTTTTCTTGTATCTGCTGACAAATGTGTTTATTCGTCGTCAATCACAATTAATTAGATTTTAGAGAAGTTTTCAATTGAGTGTGGCAAAACCAAAACCAAAGTAATTACTCTGACCAATCACGGCAGTCGTAAACAATCCAATGAACCAATCAGAGCTCGAAGCAGTTACATGTCGGCGGCGCCAAGCGCGGGAAAACGCGTGCGAGCAAATCACGATTGGTTTTGGTTTTACTTCTGATTGGTGGAGAAAAAGGCGCGAGATTTTTGAGCCAATCACAAAGCGTAGCAATGCAAAACCAAAGCAATTGTGTAATTACTTTTTACACTCAATTGAAAACTGCTCTAAACATACAATCGTTCTATAAGTCTTAAAATGATCAATGTTCATGTCTAAAACATAATTGTACTTTTTTACAGTCTCTTTAAATTCTCTTGTGCCATGGCAATACAAGCCATGAACATGCATCAAATATACTGATATCATCAGCCCTAAATGGCCAATCGTTTAATATCAAAAGTTTGCGTTGGAAAGTTGGAAAGGCCTTTGTGTGATTCAGGCCATTTAGGGCGGATGACATCAGTAATTTGATGCATGTTCATGGCTTGTATTTGATCTCTTTGTGATTGCATCATTAAATAAATTGTTACAGCTTTATTCAATTGTTATTAAAAGAAGACTTTGAAGAAAACCATCCTGTTTACTCCTGTATTACAGAGCTGTTTAGTGATCAACATCCACTCATCGAGCAGTATCTACCACAACTTCTGGCAGTGTTTTCACAAGTTCTTCCCTCGGACACTTTACAGGAAGGTAGACTTGCATCTTTTATTTGCGATAAAGTGAAGTGTATCAAAAGTATTGTGCTTGCGCATTTTAAACAATAATACTACCTTAACTAGAAGCATTCTAAACGGAGAACCCTGAATATAAATTGATTGAGCCACAGTGAACCACTCAACTCCTTGCTAAAAAAGACGACGAGATGTTTATTGTTGCTTTAAACTGAAATGATTTCATTTTAAGCAAGTGGTCACCTGAATCCAGAGTTCCCCGGTTTTTTTTTTCGAGAATTGTAAAGCGAAAAGCCAATCAGAAATCCGTGCGCGCGCTACATTTGTCTGTCGCTTAGAAACCCGAACCTTTTTTCCCTCTCTCGGGGCGCGTCTCTAGGTTTTTGTGGCGGGGATTTTCTTTTGCGCGCGCATTTCGCTTCTCGCTCTACTGTCCTTGAGAAAAAAGGGCGGGAATGATGATAATCAAGGGGGTTTCACAAAAATTCAAAGACTTCGCGGTTAACTTTTCTCATTTGCATTACAATAAAAATCAATGCGGTTGCGATGCAATAGGCCATTTGCACGATGACGTCATTTGACTACTACTACCAGAATCCTTCAGTTTTTTGTTTTGTAGTGCAAATTAGGGCTATTGTTATTTAAACCGCACTGGGATTACAAAATTTAAATAAGAAAGGAAAAACGAAATGAATTCTGGTAGTAGTAGCTAAATGACGTCATCGTGCAAATGGCCTATTTAGGGCAATTTCGTAGTTTCTGCCCGAAATTGGCTCGCAATCATGTTGAATTATATTGTAATGCAAATGAGAAAGGTTAACCGCGAAAAGGGCTATAGCACAGTTGTTGTAAGCTAGGTTTTCCATGTAAGCAAGGTTTGTTGGTTTTCTTCAGACATCCGAGTGGGACTCATCAGTATGATACAAACAATTCAACGGCAATCGCCACAAAGATTCCAGAACATTTTGGCAGAAATGCCTCAAGAGCATGCTCAAGTGCTCGTGACCGCTGCTGCCCTGCAGGCTCCAAGTTAGCATCACTTCCGTTTACAGTAATTATGGACAAAACAGTGACTGTTGGGTAAAAGATGTGACAGATGAGGCTCTCGTGTCTAGTCCAAACTTCAAGCTTGTTTTCTCTCAAGCTCAGTGTCAAATACTTCTTTCTAGCTTTGCGTGGATTTTCTAACATCCCTTTCGGAGAATTTGGATTTTCAGCATAGTCAAGTCGCTTTCCCCGAGATGATGATGATGATCCGGTCCCTGATTCTCATGACAGGACCAGTCTTCTTGAACATAGCTCGAATGTGTGAAACTTTAACACTGCTGCGGTATTTTGCTACTGAAACAGGCATATCGAGTAACTGCCAACAATTTTTTTGCTCAGTTGCCCAATGATGTGCCTTTGGAGGGAAGCGCTGATTCATTAGAATATCTCATTCATTGCACCAAAATATGCATATTGCTACTAAAATGTGCATTTATTCATTGCTACTAAAATATGCATTCATTCAATATCGAGTAACCGGCAACGGATTGTTTATTTGGTTACCATATGGCGTGCCATTGGAGCGAAGCGCCGATTCATACACCATACTTGTCATCAGCCTGTTTAAAGGCTGAGAACATTTATTTATTGGGGAGTGGCACAAAGAAAAGATGACGAATGAAAGACAGGCGACGAGTTTGGGCTTAGGTGCGCTCTGGAAGCTTTGACAATATTATTTCTTCGCACGATGCCTTCTCTTGCTCCGCGCTTTCTGGTCGCCAGGAGAGGCAAACTTTATCAATCATGCAGATTCTTTTGCATAGTATAGTTGCGTATCGGTTTATATCGAAAGTTCATTCGATTATTGGTGCGGCTTCTGAACTGGGAATACCTTAGAGAATCCTGCTGTGCTGCTTACACAGAATGTACATTGACTTTAGTCCTTTAATGAACAGCTCATAGTTAATAGAACAAACTGATTATGAAGCTCAATAAATTTCAAGAAGAGTGTACAAAGCTGCTTTGTTTTAGGTTGAACGAACCGTGACCCAGCACATTGTTTTGTTTAACGTGTGAGCCCAAATGTTTCTACTGGAGTGGTCAGTTGCTCATATGCATTTTAATACCTTTTATGTTTTGTGCACGGTCAGGGCAAACGAACAAAAGAAATGGAAAACAAAAACATATAACAAAGGACTGACTGAGTTTCATAACCAGTTTATTCTATTAACTATGGACAGCAAAACAAAGAAAAACTATTCCACAAATATGATTTGACTTTCAAGGATTGACCTTTTTCAGGAGCCATAATCGGGGACGATAGATTTTCAAGTCACCAGGCCACGATATTATATAACTTATAGAAGATAGGAATAAGAAATAATTTCGTACTCGCATATAAAAGGAAAACATACATGCACGTTAGGACGTAGAATACGAGAAAGTCTATTTCAACCCTCATTAAAATTGCCTTCAGTTTTCCCTGTAGCAGTTTTTACGCTTTTCGTTAGACAATGCCCTGACTCGTCCCCATTCGTATCTCTTGGCAAGACACGGGGGACGTGCGCGGGGATAGACGCGGAACGAGAGAACCGCGACCGAAGGGGATGATGGGAAGGAGAAAAGGGGAAAGATAATAGGCGATTGAGAGACGACTGAGGACGAGTCAGAGACAATCCCTTCCTCGTCCGCAGGTGGCATTGTTTTTACCTGCAAAGTGCGGGGAAATAGGGGTGTGGGGGTTGATGGAAAAGAAAAGGGCAACGCCTTTGTTGCCCAGACGATGTCTGTGATTGGCGAACGATACAATTGATATATCACTTGAACAATGCCCCTGTCTCAGTGGGACAAATCTATTCTTTTCTTAGCGAATCACAGACATTGTTTGGACAAGTGCTGGACTACCCAAAGAAAAGGGTATCATTACCACAACTCCACGTGCACTGTGCTCATCTAAGGAATTGACGCCTGCGGACAAGGCAGCGACAATTTACGAAGATCATCCCTAAAATTAATTTTATAGCCCATTTCAAAAAATTACCATTATCTTTTATAAGCAGGCTCGGTCTCACCGGGGTGTAATTATTCAAGTCTTTTTTGTTAGAATGGCACAATGGAATTCAGAGTACATGTAGGAACGCTGGGACGTAGCATTGTGTATTCTTATACAAACGTCACAGTATGCAAATCGCCAAGAAGTGAAGCAAAGCACGTGCAGTTCGTGCTGAAAACAAAAGAAATTGGAAAAATCTGGCTTACATCCAGCACCACCCAAACCTGCACTTTAAAGAGTATTATGGTATTTTTCGAAGTGGCTATTGAAAGAGGTTTCACAAAGCCATCAAAAGTAAAGAATATTTTTATACGCGATTTACACAACAGAATAGCGAACCTGCGATCATTTTTTTTTTGCCAAATGGAATAAAGACATGATCGCCTGCTAAGAAAAGTTAGAATTGTATTAGCAATATTGGAATAGCTGCATCACAACATCTCTAATGATTTAAACATAAGTATGTGAAGAATAAAGAACAGATATCAGAAACGACTAAAACTGACAAAAAGAATAAAATGTATAAGGTGTTTCGTATTCACGAGATGGCTCTTAAAGCCCTTTGATTGTTTTAGTTTTTCCTTAGTCTTGTATACTGCAGAAGAAGTAACGAGACGGCTGAAATTCAGGCTACACTGTAAGCATCAGTTTCAGGAAGTTTCTGTTGGCTCAATTCCGTTGACTCAGTTTTTGTTAGAGTTTTTGATAATGAAGAGACTTCTTTTGCAATCCCTCTGCTGAATATCGTTAAAAAAAATAGGAAAATACAATAATGAAACGAGACTATTTCTTGCCCAGTAGTTAACATAGGATTCGATAAAAGAATGAAAACTGCCAGCGCAGAAATCAAAACACCACTTTCTTACTCATAGCGAAACCTTTTTTCTTACACGAAATGCCCAACTTGTTCGTTCCGCGTCACAATAAGACCTTATGACGCGGCGTACGCGCGATATGCTCGGTGAGACTCATTCCCAGTTTTCTCATTCTAAACTAAGTACGTTTATCCAAACCATTTCGGGACAAATACATTTGCTGTTTTGAAACAAATTCCACGGCCGCCAACTGAAATCTTTACCTTCGCTAATTTCTAATTTTCTCTCTCCTGCTTATCTTTTCAGTAACACTTCCAAGAAGGAAAGGGTATATTAAATAAAAAGGGCGGAAGGAAAAGCATTATTTTGGGTATAATTTAAAGTTTCTTATTATTTGAGAGCTCTATATATTCGCACGGACCGTGTTATCAGGCTTGTACGTGATTCCACCTTTTTTCCAACGCTCCACTTTCATACTTTACACGCACAGAAAAGGAATTATTGAAAGAGAGGAAATATTGACGTAGATCTTCCCTTCTCCCTCCAAATACCTGCTCCGAGGATGCGCAATAGCTATACCTGAGGACATGTAGACATTAAACGTAAGCATTGGACCACATATGGACAACGAACTTTAATGTAATCCATGTTTGTCGGATATCCTCGAGATCCCGCGCGAATGTTACCTTCCGCGCGGGTATTCGAGGGTGTGGGGTTGGAGACGAAAATATCTCTCTCGGTTGTCTTCGGAAAAGGGTTGAAAATCTCGTTTTCCGATCGATGTTTCAATCGTGCGAGGGATGGGGAAGTAAATTAATTTATGCCTTTCGTTTGTTCATTTGGACTCTTCATTTTCAGTGAAGGAGCAAGAAATTTCACAACACGATTGCAATCGCAAAATATATATTTTGTGTTAGTGAATCACATAAAAACAACATTCTATTCGGCCCCATGTAGTAAAATGTGCCGACTAAGTACTACAAAGACATCGGCTGTCTAACCTTCATTAAACTGAACCGCTTACCGTATATAGTTTTCTCAGATTAAACGCCGGGTTCAAATAAACGCTGGGTCGACAAGGTCGAGTTTTGAATAAACTTTGTTTGTTTGTTTGAGGTCTGCCGTTTATTTGAATTCGCTATTGTGACTGATTGTAACGCGGACTTCAAGTTTAATTTACCAAGGTAAAGATCCTCATCTTTATCATCCCGGAGGGCGCTTCATCGTTTCGTTATCCGAGTCAGGACGGTTTATATGAAAGGACAGATAGAAGACTCAAAGTTAGGGAACATCACATGAATTTTTGGTTAAAATTTTCTTACAGGTCATTGACTCTTTGGCACTTCTCGTTCTTGTTTCCTTAAAGATTATAAGAGCATTTTGATCAATTCAGCTTTTGAATCAGAAAATTCCAGGAATTTAGTAATAAAAGACGTAAACTGTGATCATGAAAACGATGAAAATCACCCCCGTATGAACGCCAGGCCGGGTCCGCGAGACCGAGTTTTAAATAAACACCCCCGATGTTTAATCGAGAAAATACGGTAACTTGGTAATGAAAAATTAAACTAAATAGTTTTCGTATTGTTAAAGGCCCAGTATCACCCAAAATGCATTGCAAATTTAACGCAGTCGAAAATTCCGGAGAGAGCCAATCACGAGCGAGCTCGTCATTTGAAAACAAACGACCGCAAAGCCGAATGGGTGATACTGGGCCTTTAAGAATAAAAAATTGACACTGAAGTACATTCCTAAGGTAGAATTGCAGTATATCGAATAACCATTAAAAATTAGCAACCATGCTAAAAAATGAGTTTAGGTAATTGTCGAGAGTCGAGAGTAACATGTCGAGAGTCGAGACTAGAGAGTAACATGTCGAGAGTCGAGAGTAACATGTCGAGAGTCCATAATTTCATCAATCGATAAATAGTCGATAACACAATAGTATGAATAAAACTTTTTTTAACTAAAAAAGGTATTCGTTCTATCGTGTACATGGTCAATTAGTACAATCAAGTTTCCTTATCAACGTTTCACAGAAAATATGCGCAAAAAGAAAACAATGAAAGAGTATGCACCGAGTTTGGGACTGTCCTGGTTTCTCAATCTTCTCCCAATTTCGAGCAATGTTCCATTTTCCGATCATCTGGGCAAAGTTGTTTTAACCGCCCGTTTGTGAATTTTGACTGGGGGAATAGAAATGCAAATTACAATGTTCTTGAAAATAAGCGTGACTGTATTTAGCGTGTTTCCGGACATACAGTCTGTATGTCGTGTCATCTAAGTTATGATAAGATTTCGAAGCCTGGTGAAGTTTCACTCAGTTTATACGTGTAGCACCAGTTCTTTTTCAAGATAGGGTATACAAAGGAAAAGCCGAGTTTCTGGTTGACTAAGCACTAAAAATTTTAAACTAGCTAACTTGTGAAAATAATTTACTGCGGATTTAGATAGCACCTTAAGCTATAAAGATACAAAAAAGCCTTACAACTAGGCGTGGGATACTGTCAGCTTTTAATGTGCCAAGAACATGCTAGTTTATTTTATACCAAAAGATTACAAATATTTTAATTATCTTTATAGCGGAGCACTTGCCAGGCCGAAGGCCTGGCTGCGCAGCTCCATACTCATAGAACCTACGCCGTGATTTTTCATGGTCATGGCTAGCGGAATGTTTCGCGGGCGCGTGTGTGCCCGGCCGTGTTGGACAACATCCGGGATCTTAGCAATTTTGTTTTTCGCGCGGCCACACAGCCGTGAGCTCGGTAAACACTTTAATTGTTTTCTTGTGCCTAGCGGAGAATTAAACTCGTTATTTTCCTGCATTTTTTCGCGGTTTGCTACTCAAGACAGGGATACTAATTAAGGTATACTCAGAAGCCGCTTTAGTGGAAAAAGACGAGCTTTCAGGGATATCTTGCTTCGAGGAACTTCATGTATTACGTTTTTATCAATGCGGGAGATGATTTCAGAACCAGAAGCGGAGATTTGAATTTCCAAGCAAGCGAGGAACTTAAAGGTAAAACAGATTACAGTTTTCGATGAGAATTTATGTTGATATCAATCTGTGAGTGACTTGTTATTAGTGTTATTGTTAGTTTTGGCGAACTGATTTTAAAACGTGCCTAAATTTAGTTGTATCGATCTCTTGAATTTCATCGAAGAAAGCTTGAACTCAATGAGCTATAATTAAATGGTACGCGTTTTGCTTTTAAACGTAAACTAATGGAGATTTGAATAAATTTTTTCGAAAGAAGATTGTGTTGTCCATTTTTATGTGTTTGTTCATTCATTAGATAGATTGAAAAGCGATTTTATGTAAACAAAACAAGACTTGATTTTATAGTACAGTTCTATCTTCACTCGCATCGCCTTATGCAAATATGTTTGTGTATTTTTGCAATTTTTGATTTTCAAATCAGTTTCTCGGGCAATTTTTGACAAACATAAACTGTATTTTATTCGGAAACTAGTGGTACTATTTATTCTAGACAGCGAAAAGTTGTTTTTGTGAACTTTTGTACGGTCTATAAAAATGTACTGTGCAGACGGTCGCGTAATACTGTTTTTGAGAATTGCTAAAATTGAAAATAGCCCGCTCGTCAATCTTAATTCTTGTGCTTCCAACCTTTCACCGTAGTTAAGTTTCACCTTAGTTAAGCTTGTTCAAAGTGCGACGCTGTTAGGCTTGGGCTATCTATATATATTATTTTATCGCGGTTTGTATGGAACAATGATGTTTGTACTCGTATTTGTTTATACAACAAATTCTTTCAGGTCAACTCGAGATGTTTCAGGTCTTTCAGTGGTCTTTTAATTGAATGAATTATGAGTATAACGCCAAATTTCTACCAATTTCTGTTTTCGTGAAGTCTGTAACTGTTCCAACCAAATAAAGTAATCGATTAAAATCGATTATTTATCGATTGATGAAAGTATGGACTCGACATGAATTATTGACTCTCGACATGCGAGTCTCGACTCTCGACATCTTACTCTCGACTCTCGACATGTTACTCTCGACTCTCGACATATTACTCTTGACAATTACCCAGACTCCTAAAAAATGTATAAGCTCCTGTCAATAAATTTGTACAAGTATAGACGGACTTTGTGAAGGTAAGTTTAACTTTGTCGATGAATTTCATCGAAAATCTCCTTTTCGTCTTCAATAAAAAAGCTTGATTCCATACACTTACTATTATTTTACATAGTAATAAATCTGAAGTATCATTATCCTGTTCTGTTCTTTTTTATTTTTCTACACATTCTTTGAAACTGATTAGCGCGAAGTGCCCAGGGTTTGTGCTTTTTCACATTCCGTCGCACTAAGTGGCAACGCATGAGAGGAAACCCACGTGATTGCGGAAATACGTGATATATAAACAGAGATTAAACAATATGGAAAGCTACTTAAGAATTAATTACTGTTGAATACTGAGTTTTGATTTATACAAAATATGTATCCCATAACGCTATTCGCTACTACTGTTGTCGGAATGATCTTGTCGCATTACAGAGCCGTAGCAAGCCTTGAAAAACTGGGGGGCGCCCCCCGGCCCCTCCCCTTGCTACGGCCCTGCATTGACGCAGAAACAAACTTAGTTTGGCTCGTCTTGTTGCAATAGCCGATGTCTTTTTAACATTTACTTTGCTTCAATAGATTATTTAAATTGCAAAAAATAAAGTGTTTATTGGAATACCTTCGCGCAAATTTGCTAACAATATTAATAACTAATAATGACTCTTTTTACAGCTTTAACACTCCTACCGATGATGTCGAATAGTACATCGAAACGTCATGTTGTTCCCAATATTTAACATTAATAACTGATTATAACTCCTTTTACAGCTTTAACACTCTTACCAATGATGTCGAATAGAACGTACATGGAAACGTCATGTTGTTCATAAAAGAGCTAAAGACCATATTTAACGTTGCGAGATGATATTCAAATAAAAACGTATTATGCACACAGGAACCCAATCTTAACCACAAAATATAGTGCATGGTATAAACGAGCTATTTACATTATGAAATGTTCTGGAGTGTTTCCATCTGACTATGTCAAGACAAGATGGCTGTGACTAAAATGTGACTATGTGACTAAAACATTCACTAAGTTTCCTTTGTCGCAAAACAGTAGTTTTGTTTGTCTTAAGAATCCACAAAAATACAGTTTGATTGTAATAGGAAATGTACAGACAAGTACAGTTACCATTTTTCTTCATGGTCTTCTCAAAACCAGCCCATGGATTTTGGTTGACTAATGTATGTGTTCCCAAATATTGAACTGACATCAAGTCGGCCAGGGCTCTAGCCCGTTCTAGTTCTACAACGTAAAGAGCTTCATTAGGTTTCCCAGTAGCACAAAACAGTGCACTGAGCAACCGATGGGGAGACACGTGCCCGTCTAAAAACAATATCTTGTACCGATCGTTGTCTCTTAACTGGCTTCGTATTTCCTCGCACTTTTCAATGCATACAAAGAGATTTGATACAGCATTAGATCGGTTTCCTTTTAAGAAAGCATCCAAACCAAGGCTAAGATGACTTGCAAACTGTAATTCAATGAGTCCTATCTTGTTAATATCCACGACACTTTACTCCGAATACTTTCAGAAGAAAATGATTATATTCATTTACCAGACTTAATTACAAAAATTTCCTGAAAACTCGGCTTCTTATATTTGCGATGTCTATGATTGTAAACTTAATTAAATTGAATTTATTTTTATTTATTTGTTTATTTATTTAACTACTTTTTTTCTCTAGTCTTTCTTGTGATCTAGCTGTATATGTATTACATACGTGTAACCACTGCTCGCCTCGACTAGCTAACCTGCTAACTGCGGGCAGTGGATATTGCTTTCTGTAAAATCTGTGATAATTAATAAACGGTTAAACAGTTACTAATTTTAAGAGCTTTTTCGTTGTATTCTTTAGCCTTGGCAAAATCACCGACAGATTGAAACACAGTTCCTAGGTTTTTGTAATCTGTTGCTTCTCCGGCTTTGTCACCAATTTCTTTCCTGATCGCAAGTGCTTTCTGAAGATATTCTTCAGCCTTAGCATATTCACCGACAGATTGAAACACAGTTCCCAGGTTTCCGTAAGATGATGCTTCTCCGTTTTTGTTACCGATTTCTTTGTTTAGGGCAAGTGCTTTTAGGAGATATTCTTCAGCCTTGGCATACTGACCGAGAGAGTAGAACACAGTTCCTAGGTTCCCGTAGGATGATGCTTCTCCGGCTTTGTCACCAATTTGTTTCCTGATTGCAAGTGCTTTCTGAAGATATTTTTCAGCCTCAGCATGTTCACCGACAGATTGGAATACATTTCCTAGGTTTCTGTAAGATGATGCTTCTCCGTTTTTGTTACCAATTTCTTTGTTTAGGGCAAGGGCTTTTAGGAGATATTCTTCAGCCTTGGCATACTGACCGAGAGAGTAGAATACAGTTCCTAGGTTCCCGTAGGATGATGCTTCTCCGGCTTTGTCACCAATTTCTTTCCTGATCGCAAGTGCTTTCTGAAGATATTCTTCAGCCTTAGCAAATTCACCGACAGATTGGAAGACGTTTCCTAGGTTTCCATAAGATGATGCTTCTCCGTTTTTGTTACCAATTTCTTTGCTCAGGGCAAGTGCTTTTAGGAGATATTCCTCAGCCTTGGCATACTGACCGAGAGAGTAGAATACAGTTGCTAGGTTCCCATAGGATGATGCTTCTCCGGCTTTGTCACCAATTTGTTTCCTGATCGCAAGTGCCTTACGAAGATATTCTTCAGCCTTAGCATGTTCACCGACAGATTGGGACACAGTTCCCAGGTTTCCGTAAGATGATGCTTCTCCGTGTTTCTGACCAATTTCTTTGTTCATGGCAAGTGCTTTTAGGAGATATTCCTCAGCCTTGCAATACTGACCGACAGAGCAGAACACATTTCCAAGGTTCCCGTAGGATGATGCTTCTCCGGCTTTGTCACCAATTTGTTTCCTGATCGCAAGTGCCTTACGAAGATATTCTTCAGCCTTAGCATGTTCACCGACAGATTGGGACACAGTTCCCAGGTTTCCGTAAGATGATGCTTCTCCGTGTTTCTGACCAATTTCTTTGTTCATGGCAAGTGCTTTTAGGAGATATTCCTCAGCCTTGCAATACTGACCGACAGAGCAGAACACATTTCCAAGGTTCCCGTAGGATGATGCTTCTCCGGCTTTGTCACCAATTTCTTTCCTGATCGCAAGTGCTTTCTGAAGATATTCTTCAGCCTTGGCATATTCACCGACAGATTGGAACACATTTCCTAGGTTTCCGAAAGATGATGCTTCTCCGTTTTTGTTACGAATTTCTTTGTTTAGGGCAAGTGCTTTTAGGAGATATTCTTCAGCCTTGGCATACCGACCGAGAGAGTGGAACACAGTTCCTAGGTTCCCGTAGGATGATGCCTCTCCAGCTTTGTCACCAATTTGTTTCCTGATCGCAAGTGCTTTCTGAAGATATTCTTCAGCCTTGGCATGTTCACCGACAGATTGAAACACATTTCCTAGGTTTCTGTAAGATGATGCTTCTCCGTTTTTGTTACCAATTTCTTTGTTTAGGGCAAGTGCTTTTAGGAGATATTCTTCAGCCTTGGCATACTGACCGAGAGAGTAGAATACAGTTCCTAGGTTCCCGTAGGATGATGCTTCTCCGGCTTTGTCACCGATTTGTTTCCTGATCGCAAGTGCTTTCTGAAGATATTCTTCAGCCTTGGCATATTCACCGACAGATTGGAAGACATTTGCTAGGTTTCCGTAAGATGATGCTTCTCCGTTTTTGTTACCAATTTCTTTGCTTAGGGCAAGTGCTTTTAGGAGATATTCCTCAGCATTGGCATACTGACCGACAGAGTAGAACACAGTTCCTAGGTTCCCGTAGGATGATGCTTCTCCGGCTTTGTCACCAATTTCTTTCCAGATCGCAAGTGCTTTCAAGAGAGATTCTTCAGCCTTGGCAAAATTACCGACAGATTGAAACACAGTTCCTAAGTTTTTGTAATCTGATGCTTCTCCAGATTTGTCACCAATTTCTTTCCTGATCGCAAGTGCTTTCTGAAGATATTCTTCAGCCTTAGCATATTCACCGACAGATTGAAACACAGTCCCTAGGTTTCCGTAAGATGATGCTTCTCCGTTTTTGTGACCAATTTCTTTGTTCATGGCAAGTGCTTTTAGGAGATATTCTTCAGCCTTGACATACTGACCGAGAGAGTAGAACACAGTTCCTAGCTTCCCGTAGGATGATGCTTCCCCGGCTTTGTCACGAATTTGTTTCTTGATCGCAAGTGGGTTCTGAAGATATTCTTCAGCCTTGGCATATTCACCGACAGATTGGAACACAGTTCCCAGGTTTCAGTAAGACGATGCTTCTCCGTGTTTCTGACCAATTTCTTTGTTCATGGCAAGTGCTTTTAGGAGATATTCCTCAGCCTTGGCATTCTGACCGACAGAGTAGAACACAGTTCCTAGATTCCCGTAGGATGACGCTTCTCCGGCTTTGTCGCCAATTTCTTTCCAGATCGCAAGTGCATTCAAGAGAGATTCTTCAGCCTTGTCAAAATTACCGACAGATTGAAACACAGTTCCTAGGTTTTTGTAATCTGTTGCTTCTCCGGCTTTGTCGCCAATTTCTTTCCTGATTGCAAGTGCTTTCTGAAGATATTCTTCAGCCTTGGCATATTCACCGACAGATTGGAACACATTTCCTAGGTTTCCGAAAGATGATGCTTCTCCGTTTTTGTAACCAATTTCTTTGTTTAGGGCAAGTGCTTTAAGGAGATATTCTAAAGCCTTGGCATACTGACCGAGAGAGTAGAACACAGTTCCTAGGTTCCCGTAGGATGATGCCTCTCCAGCTTTGTGACCAATTTGTTTCCTGATCGCAAGTGCTTTCTGAAGATATTCTTCAGCCTTAGCATATTCACCGACAGATTGGAACACATTTCCTAGGTTTCTGTAAGATGATGCTTCTCCGTTTTTGTTACCAATTTCTTTGCTCAGGGCAAGTGCTTTTAGGAGATATTCCTCGGCCTTGGCATACTGACCGACAGAGTAGAACACAGTTCCTAGGTTCCCGTAGGATGATGCTTCTCCGGATTTGTCATCAATTTGTTTCCTGATCGCAAGTGCTTTCTGAAGATATTCTTCAGCCTTAGCATATTCACCGACAGATTGAAACACAGTTCCTAGGTTTCCGTAAGATGATGTTTCTCCGTTTTTGTTACCAATTTCTTTGTTCACGGTAAGTGCTTTTAGGAGATATTCTTCAGCCTTGGCATATTGACCGAGAGAGTAGAACACAGTTCCTAGGTTCCCGTAGGATGATGCTTCTCCGGCTTTGTCACCAATTTCTTTCCAGATCGCAAGTGCATTCAAGAGAGATTCTTCAGCCTTGTCAAAATTACCGACAGATTGAAACACAGTTCCTAGGTTTTTGTAATCTGATGCTTCTCCGGCTTTGTCACCAATTTCTTTCCTGATCGCAAGTGCTTTCTGAAGATATTCTTCAGCCTTGGCATATTCACCGAGAGAATAGAACACATTTCCTAGGTTTCCGTAACATGATGCTTCTCCGTTTTTGAGACCAATTTCTTTGTTCATGGCAAGTGCTTTCTGAATATATTCCTCAGCCTTGTCATACTGACCGACAGAGTAGAACACAGTTCCTAGGTTTCCGTAACATGTTGCTTCCCCTTCTTTATCGCCACGCTCGCGGAGTAAGACCAAAAGCTTTCTGCCGCATTCTATCGCACTTGTGTTGTCATTGATAAAAACGTACCCATTAAATATTTGAAAACAAGTTGATATACAACCTGATATCACGAATTCGTTTTCTTTCTCCAGGACTTTGCAGTTGAAGAGTCCTAAGCATTCTTCCCACAACTTGATGGCTTTAACAACACGACTGGTGTTGCTAAGGAAATTGGCAACAACCATGCCAATAAGGATGGTTTGTACAACTTTCTCTACGTCGTCCATGTCAGTCTTCTACAAAACATAGAAGAAATTATAATACTTTAACTCTATTTTCTGTTACGTTGTCGTATTTAATTGGTGTTAAATATAAATTTGGATTTTGGCAACGAAACCTCCCTCAAAACTCAGTGAAACAGCCCAAAAACCACACGGCAACAAAGGAATACAACTTCATGTTCAGTTCAAGGTCCAAGCCTCATAGACCGTAATTTTTCTGATCCAATGCATTTTATTTGACTACGGAATAACTTACACAGAGGGTCATTGTCGTGAAATGAACCACGACCGCAAATGATCCCTAATTGAATTGTGATACAATTTTGTGCATTTCACTCTCAATCAACCAAACACGACAATTACGAATCCTGCTCTTTCTATATTTTCAATTTAATATAACGTGAGCAGATTCTCCATGGCAACGTAGACAGGGAAATGTCAAAACGTGCTAAAAGTAGAAGTAAAAGTAGCCATCCTAAGATATCAGTTTACATAGGTGGTTTCACAATTTTTAGTTTTCGTGAATTTACAAGCTCGCGTTACGAGAAAATCCCAACAACCTATACATTTGTTGAAATCTTAATAAATGTAGAATCGCTTTTTGTTTTTTTTTTTTTAAATTTCACAAAAAGATACCTCTAATAAATATTAACGAAAGAAGGCAGATTAAACACCAATTATTGTTAATTATCTCCAGTAAGATAAGCTGTACTTGTTGCTTGTTTAATGAAACGGTTGAAGTTTTTGTACTTTCCACGGCCAAAACATTCCAGATCTTGATAAATAAAGAATGATGGTAAATTTAAGCCCGCTAAAGAAATTCAAGGCTTCTTCGAGCCAACCCGTGAATACGAAATGCTAACGGTAACGCAATATTGCGGGTTTTTTTGGAAATTAAATGTAACGACTTTTGACGAATGCAAACAAACAAAAAAAACATGCAGTATCTTTCAGTTCGAAGAAAAAAGAAAATAATCCGTCCTGGGCGAGATTCGAGCTCGCGTCCTTCGGTTGCCTCCCGCTCTATTAATTGTCATTGCACTTATGCACTACGTAGATATGACGATAAAAGTTTACATCTGAGTGATGGATCGAGCGAGCAAGTGAGTGAATTAGCCGTCGTTACCGATACCCTACATTACGCATGCGCGTTTTCACGGGTTAATAAGAAAAATGTAATGTTCCTCATGACACGAGCGTGGGACAAACAAAAAATCTGAGTCCCCGACAGGAATCGAACCTATGACCTTCTGCACACCGGACGGATGATTCTGTACACCGGTCGGATGATTCCGTACACCGGTCCGAAGTAATGTTCATCATGTCACGAGCGTGGGACAAACAACTGAGTCCCCGAGGGGAATCGAACCTCTGACCTTCCGCACACCGGTGGAACGCTCTAACCACTGAGCTACGAGAGACTCGTGGCGAGCTAGGCCACTTACTAGGTTCATGTATAACATGCGTCCTACGTACTGCTAGGATCAGAAATGTCGAAAAGCCTCATCTGTGGTGATAAATATATTATGATGGTAGATGTTAAGCTTTTATCCCTGTCATTAGCGAGTGAATTACTTTTGTAAATAACTGAAGCAAGCAGAAATGCAAAAAATGCGGCACAGCAGAGGCCAGCAAAAGCCAAGTCGCGAGAAAAATATATCTATTACTTTTTTTTTGAAGCACAGTTATACCATTTAGCTAGAGATATCGGCTCAGTATGAGATCAAAGCGATGAAAGGTTGGAATTACAGTGACACCGGACAATAATTTTTACCTGGCATTGTATTTTGTATAAAATCTTTATCGTGGATGAAGCGAACATTATGGTGTTATTTTAAAATAAACTGACACTATTTTGGGAGTCTAGGAACCTTGTTATTTCAACTTCTAGGTAACAAACGCGCATTAGTGTACGCCACATGTTTTTAATTCATACGGTTATTTGAACCTTTACAAATGGCAGCGAAACTTCACACATTAGCGTTTTCCTAAGTCTTGAAGAATCCATTTCAAGTTTACAGATCTCAAGACCTTATGCACTGGTCAGCGGAATTACCAAAAAACGGTTTACAGTGGAGTAATTGCCTGACGGACCAAAGGAGTGAAAATTTGCATATTTGTCCCCGTCTATTATAACTCGTTCAA
Source organism: Cladopsammia gracilis (assembly GCA_022457155.1). Lineage (NCBI taxonomy): Eukaryota > Metazoa > Cnidaria > Anthozoa > Scleractinia > Dendrophylliidae > Cladopsammia > Cladopsammia gracilis. Next base: position 60,907 of record JAJGOT010000353.1, read on the forward strand.
CACTTCGATTTCACGAGTTAACAAGAAGCTGTACACAGCTTGAACTCGTGGCGCCTTTAACGCATTGTAGCATTGATTCCCGAGTGAATTGAGTGCTTTTACGGAGAAACATAAGCTTGAAATTATGTCTTATCAAGGCTCCAAAGAGCCAACCCGAGAAAAAGAAATGCTAACGCGTAACGCGTAACGCAATATTGCCGTAAGCTTACGTTTTCACACTGACACGGTTCGATATATATATTTTTTTAAATTAAACGTAAGGATTTTTGACGAACGAAAAAAAAGTACATCACTTTCATAATGTCCAGTTTGAAAAAAGAAAAAAAGGAAAAAAAGGACTTCATGGAGAGTCGAACTCGGGCCGTCCGGGACGAAGGCACAAATTCAATCCACTGCGCTGTCCAAGAACACATACTACCTGGAAAATAAATTTTATTATTTTAAGCTAGATACGCATCAGAACGCGTGTTTGGGTTGGAGAATCCTTTCAGATCGATTTTAATGCTGCACTAAAAACTCCAAATGCGAAACATCTGTAACCTTATTGTTGTCTATATTCGTTTACATCAAATTAATTATTGTTATCATTGGATTCACGTTGAATTCCTGTTACGAAACGTGTTCGTAACAAAGCATTTGCTCACTAAGTTTACAGCTGATGGAAGGAGCGAGTGAGTGAGTGAGTGAGTGAGTGAGAGAGTGAATTTTATTTAAACACCGTTGCCGATAACCCGTTCATCATGCTTTCACGTATACAAGGGTTTAAAAGTAAGACCCTTCATATAAGACTACACTGCATTCACTAGATTCAGTAGCTGACACTTAAGCTCGATCCGGAGTTCGATCGCTAAGCGAATGGTAAGTTTAATATATAACACACAGAACTTGCCAAAGCAAAAATCCCACTGGAAAAAGCGGCGAACACAATATCAAACGGTCCTATCCATCCATGAACGCCTTGAATTGTCTTGAAAATGTGCAATTGTACGCTGTAGTTCTTTATCTTGCTTCTCGAGTCAACACACGGAGAGATTTTACGGTATGTATTTCATGGCCGAAAGCCATATAGTCGTCGACATAGACTTAAACATGCGTGCATAAATTTGCATGCGCTAATGTGACACGAAAAAAGAACAAGAAAAGTCAAAGCCCGATTTACAACTCGTGTGCTTCGCCACGAGTAAAAAGTCTGCTAAATGAGTAGAACTCAGGCTAGTCGTCCCCTGGAAATGTAATTTATTTCAGTTCTCTACGTTTGCCCATCCGAAATGACAGCTAAACACACACAACGTTCAACCACCAAGAACAACATCGCTTGCACTACGGGGTGGTCTTCCATCTCGGCGAATCGAGCCATACCGGTCTATTGCTCATGTAATCGGCCTCTAACGCGTGTACGAAATAATTGCGGGAACAATCCATGCTCCTTATTCGCTACAATATAAACCATTTCTTAGAAGATTTAGATAATTTGTGGCCATTTTGTACGAGGCAGAACCATTTCAAACCGCGTGACCTATTCATTAATTTACGTGACTGTCTGAATATTTTTAAAGGAAATTCATGAAAAATTGCCTGCGCGTTTACCCCAAGCTAGATTGTTTATATGTTTCAGTACATTAACATCCGGCTTTCTGCTAATATAACTTTCCTTGTAACATTAGATGAACCAGGACAATAATTATGCCTGAGAAGTTTCCTCATTTTCAAGTTTTTATCAAAGTGCTTAAACTAGGAATGTCCAAGCTTTCAGTTCCGATGTTTTAACATTTCCCTGCTCTCAAAGGATTGCTCAACCGCAATAAGGATCATTTCAAATCTCGGCAAAATGTATTTAAATGGCGGCTGCGACATAAACACGGGATTTCACTTTTTGATCGATTTCTCGAAAACGAAATCTTTTCGGAAAGTTTGATTGTAATTTTCAAAAATAGGTTTGTCACTAAAGGGTTTCTCTTAAAAAAAATTCGAAAATTCAGTTTTGATAGCGAGCTCTTGATATTTACAGACATCCATTTTTAAGAATCTTCCGATTCAGTAACATAAATTATTAAAGTGAAGTGTTTATCAAAGTGTTTATGAAAGTGCCTACCGCAGGGCAGGTATTTTCGGGCTGTATTTCTTACAATACTTTTTCATTTTTATGCTCTAAGAGAGTTACTCCACTGCAAAAGGAGCATTTCGTTTCGTTAAGGCCTCTTTCTACCGGGGGTGTGAGGGGGTGGGGAAGGGGGACTCACACACTGACGGGGTGCTCGTCGAAAATTTTCCAAAAACACCCTAAAGGGAACCACAACCTCGTTTGATGGGCGTGGCTCAAAAGAATTTTTACCCCTAAGAGGTACCAATTAAAAAAACACGTCATATTCTGTCATATTTTTTCGGCTCAATACCCTTAAGGGAACCGTGATAATTAACGGTGGTTATTTTAGATTTTAGTACCCTAAGTGGTACCAATCTACAAATTTTGATCCCTAAAAGGTACGACGAGCGCCCCCGTCATTTTTATATGAGAGTCCTTCCCCCCCCCCCCCCCCCCCCCCCCCTTGGGTGTCTTTCTTACCGGTCGATTGAAATATGCAGCAAATCTCGGCAAAATTTGATGGCGGTTACGACTTTAACACGGAATTTCAGTTTTAGTAGATAACTCGAAAACAAAAATAACTTGGAAAGTTTCACTGTAATTTCCGTTAATAGATCTTCATCAAAGGGTTTCTTAAGGCCCAATTCGAAGAAATTCTAAAATTCAGCATCGATATTTACAGACAGAATCTTCAAATTCTGTAATTAAACTCAAGGTGCGGAAAGCGGATAAAATTTAAAAACGTCATTGAATCATTTTTAAGGCGATCGATCTTCCCGCATAAGAGAGCCGGTGAGTTCAGAGAGAGCCATGCCACTGAATTAATAATGTTAAAAAGGACTTACTGTGTTGGGATCCGTTCTTCGTGCGACGAAAATGAAACAAAAAGCTGTAATCAACAGAGAGCCTTCAAAACAAGACATATGACCAAGACATTATTATTATTTTAAGTTGCTAGAAACGGCTAGTAACATTTAATTCCTTACAAGCGTCTTCCTGTTGATTTCGTAGCTATTAAATTTGCTTTCACCCGTTTACAACTGAATGCGGAACAGGTAAAGGAAAACTTCAACTTCGTAAACAAAATTATATAGAAGGCTTCTTAAGTATCGGCATCCGCAAAAAGTTCGATGCCGTTTATAGGCTCCCCTTCACTTGAAAACTGTTAAACGAACGGTTTAATTTGAATATGCCGTCGACATCTTTCCATGCCTGTTTTTTTTTGGGTATTAAGTCTTTTACTATTTAACCTTGCAAGAACTCTACAAAAATAACTCTTACATGTATTTGTAAACAATCTCAACCAATCGGACGAGTGACACAGGAAAAAAAACTTGCATTTTTCGAATTGGGCGCGTTGCCATATAAAATGGCAACGACCCGGCCACTTAAAGATGGAGAAATGTAAAGGAGCATCGTCTATTGTAAAATGAGCTAAATTTAGTAACGTATGGCAAGCAACATGAATTCTCTTTTGCACTGTTTAACGCTTTGACAGGTATTAAGTTCTTCCCTGTCTGGGTGTATTTGGGCCACCATTCGCAGCAATCATCCCAAAACGCTTTGTGTCTTTGTGGAAAGCAGAAATGTAAAATATTCATGCTTTGTCCTTTGAGAACACTATGTTATAAAACATTTTAAAGTGCTTTCAGCCGTGCTTGTACGGTAAACTGAAAAAAGAACGGTATTTCAATTTATTTGTCAGTACGTTTCCACTTCCTCAGTTTCGAAATGAAGACAACAAGACCTTTTCTGCGTCAGAGTCAGAGTCAGTCATACGCCAATTGGTCAATAACAACCGTTTGTTCCGTCTTCTGCCTTAGCTTTCCTTGGTTCAAACAGGAAAGTGTAATTTACACAAGATTACAGAACCAAACAGCTTCCTATACAAAAGAAACTTATCGATGATATTGCCTTGTTGACTGCTATGTTGATATTTCATGTCGCTGGTACAATAATTCCAGTTCTATCCTAAACAGGTAAATTAAATATAAAGACTTCACGAAACAAAGTACTTACCAAGACGCTTCTTTACCAGTTGCACAATGAAACTAAAACATCCGGGTTCAGAGAAACTAAAACCCGGTCATATGAAATGTCGTCATAAGTCGAGAATAATTTATGAACGCCATACAGAAGGTTTTCACATTCAAGGTGGATACAATACGTAGCGACGCTATCAAGGGGAAGGACACGCCCCTTTCAGCACTTGGTTGGCTTGAATCTCAAACAGTAATGTCGGTGCCCTGGGCGCCCGGACCCCTCTCCCCTCCTATCTTGTCCAAAAAAATAGGTCCAAAGAGCCGAACAATGTTTTCACTTGTCGGAACATCTTTCGATGCTTGATTTTTAGGTAGCTTTTATTTAAAAACGGAGAAATATGAAGGCGCATCGTCTAGTCTTCGATATATGTAACACTTGGCTATTAAATGAGCTAAACTCAGTAACGTATGGCAACGTGAATTCCTTTTTGCACTGTACAACACATTGTGTTAAGTTCAGCCCTGTCTGGGTGTATATGTGCCACCATTCGCGGCAATCATCCCAACTTTATATATTTTTATTTTAGTATATACTTAAACAGTGGATAGCGTTGTTGACGCGCTTTGATTGGCTACTGAAACTCGGGATAGCAAGTGCTATTCACCTCCAAGCAAATTGCGGTCATTTGCGCGCGAAAATTGTAATGGTTGACAGAAACAAATGAGTTAGAAATCTAAATCTTCTACTATATTATCTCACTGTTTTAGTGTATACTAAAACAACTTTTCACCTCAGTGTCGGTGGCCAGTGGTGGATATTTACCTGTAAATATCCACCTCTACCCACCTCCACTTCGGTGAATGGTTGTAAAATATTCTTACAGTGAGTTTGAACAACGTGTCTAATAACATAAACGTGTAAATTAAAGATAAAGACTTCACGAAACAAAGTACTTACCAAGACGCTTCTTTTCCAGTTGCACAATGAAACTGAAAAATTCGGGGTTCAGAGAAACTAAAACCCGGCCATATGAAATGTCGTCATAGGTCGAGAATGGATTGTGAACGATGTACAGGAGTTTTTCACATTCATGTTGGATTAAACCAGAAACCCATAAGATTAAACACGAAGCGACGCTAATATTTCCACCTGGCATCACAACCGCGTTTTCCTTGCTGCATTTTTTATTTTGCTCTTTGCTTCTTTATGGACGGACGATGTCGGGTTCGCAGGAAAGCGGTTCGAAACAGAAAATGGATCTTGGTTCATAGCTCATAGCTTTACATCGATTGCACGCGCTTATCGAATGTGCTTGTCATTGCCGTCATTGAAAAGTCATGATCGATAAGTTCACTGGTAATGTCATTACCAATCATGCTGGTATAACTAATAGGGTTTACTAGTAACAAGCCGGATAAGGAACAAAACCTTAATAGAGATTAAACGAACAGATAGATAGCCAGCTCACCATGATGATTCAGATTTTTCGTCTTATTCAAATTTAACGCTTCTCTTACTCGCTATGAACTGTCCTGTTTCTCGCCGGGTTTTTTTTCACGCCTCATTTTTTACACTTGATCAGTTGTGAAACCTGATGTCACAGTTTTTGGACAGAAATATAATAATCACAGGTCGAGAATAGATTGTGAACGATGTACAGGAGTTTTTCACATTCGTGTTGGATTACTTAAAAAATTCAATTCAATTTATTTTTGTAAATAACCGAAGCAAGCAGAAATGCAAAGAATGCGCCACAGCAGAGGCCAGCCAAAGTCAATTCCGAGAAAAATATTTTTTTAAGTTTTTTTGAAACGCAGTTATATCATATAGCTAGAGATATCGGCTCAGTATGAGATCAAAGCGATGAAAAGTTGGAATTACAGAAAAGTTGGAATTACAGTGACACCTGGCATTGTAATCGGCATAAAATCTTTATCGTGCATGAAGCGAACATTATGGTATTTAAAATAAAACCCTATTTTGAGAGTCCAGAGATCTTGTTATTTCAACGTCTAGGTGACCAACCAATTTCAAACATTACGTCACCCAGTTCTCAATGCCCATTTTTGCACGCCATATGTTTTTTTATTCACACGGTTTATTTGAACCTTTACAAATGGCAGCGAACCTTCAAACATGAAAAAACAACAATTACCGTGTTGTAGCGTTTTCCTAAGTCTTGAAGAATCCATTTCAAGTTTACAGAGCTCAAGACCTTATGCACTGGTCAGCGGAATTACCAAAAAACGGTTTACTGTGTAGTGATTGCCCGACGGAGCGAAGGAGTGAAAATTTGCATATTTGTCACCGTCTATTATAACTTATTCAACGCTTCGAGTTCACGAGTTAAAGGCCCAGTATCACCCAAAATGCATTGCGCGCCTAATGCCTCGACGATTGAATTTAACGCAGTCGAAAATTCCCAAAAGAGCCAATCACGAGCGAGCTCGTCATTTGAAAACAAAAACAAACGACTGCAAAGCCGAATGGGTGACACTGGGACTTTAGAAAGGCTGCTAAATGAGTAGAACTCAGGCTAGTCGTCCCCTGGAAATGTCATTTATTCCAGTTCTCTACGTTTGCCCATCCGAAATGACGGCTAAAAACACACAACGTTCAACCACCAAGAAAAAAATCGCCAGCACTACGGGGTGGTCTTCCATCTCGGCGAATCGAACCATACCGGTCTATTGCTCATGTAATCGGCCTCTAACGCGTGTACGAAATAATTCCGAGAACAATTAATCCGTGCTCCTTATTCGCTACAATATAAACCATTTCTTAGAAGAGTTAGATAATTTGTGGCCATTTTGTACGAGGCAGAACCATTTCAAACAGCGTGACCTATTCTTTTATCTATGTGACTGTCTGAATATTTTTAAAGGAAATTCATGAAAAATTGCCTGCGCGTTTACCCCAAGCTAGATTGTTTATATGTTTCAGTACATTAACATCTGGCGTTCTTCTAATAGAGCTTTCCTTGTAACATTAGATGTACCGGGACAATAATTATGCCTGAGAAGTTTCCTCATTTTTAGATTTTTATCAAAGTTATATTCGAGCTTTCTTCCGATGTTTTAACATTTCCCTGCTCTCAAAGGATTGCTCAACCGCAATAAGGATCATTTCAAATCTCGGCAAAATGTATTTAAATGGCGGCTGCGACATAAACACGGGATTTCACTTTTTGATCGATTTCTCGAAAACGAAATCTTTTCGGAAAGTTTGATTGTAATTTTCAAAAATAGGTTTGTCACTAAAGGGTTTCTCTTAAAGAAAATTCAGTTTTGAAAATTCAGTTTTGATAGCGAACTCTCGATATTTACAGACATCCGCTTTTAAGAATCTTCCGATTCATTAACATAAATTATATAATCCTCCGATTCATTAACATAAATTATTGTTTATCAAAGTGTTTATCAAATTGCTTACTGCAGGGCAGGTATTTTCGGGCTTTATTTCTTACAATACTTTTACATTTTTATGCTCTAAGAGAGTTACTCCACTGCAAAAGGATCGGCATTATCATTTCGTTTCGTTAAGGGCTCATTGACGTATATTTTCGGGCCCGTTGCTAGGGACAGTAATGGCTATTTATTTTTATTAATTTTAATCGTTTACATACGGTCAAATCTCCAACTCAGTCCTAAACCCCAAAATGATGTAATCGAGCCACGGCCATGATCACGTGACCAATAACGAAAAAGTCTAAAATTTTTGATGTGTCGCATTTTATCGGAAAATCGTTGACGGTGTTATGGTATTTATTCATTTTCCCATCATCGTAAGTATGGATTTCGTTTTAATTGAAAAATAGATTTTTTAGAGAGATTTAAATATTGATTTGTCCATAAAAATTGTATTGAAAATGATTTGAATAAACGCATACTTAGTTATATTCCATATCCGGGTTAGATAAATGTAACACTGAAAAATAATGAATCAAGTTAGAGACCGCCAAGAATTTAGGATTTTTCTGCAAACCGGAAGCAATCTGAAACGAGGGTACTGAGAACGAGGTTGAACCGGAAGTCATTTTGTCAACGCATGCACTATTTGTCTGACCAGAGATTTGTGCTTTAGTGGGTTCTCGCGGGGTTTTTCGGATTGGCTGCCGAAATGCCTTCGTCATTCACCGGAAATGATTTTTCACTTCCTTAGCAACGCGCGAGAAATCAGTCCGTGAGCCCTTAAGGCGTCTTTCTCCCGGGTGTGTGTGTTGAGGACTCACATATGAAAATGACAAGGTGGTCGTCGAAAAATTTCCTAAAACACCCTAAAAGGAACCACAATCTCGTTTGATGGGTGTGGTCCAAAAGGATTTTTACCCCTAAGAGGTAGCAATTAAAAAAAAACACGTCATATTCTGTCATATTTTTTCGGCTCAATACCCTAAAAGGTACCACGATAATTAACGGTGGTCATTTTTGATTTTCGTACCCTAAGCGGTACCAATCTACAAATATTAACCCCTAAAAGGTACGACAAGCACCCCCGTCATTTTTATATGGGAGTCCCGGGGGTCTTTGTTGCCGGCCGATTGAAATATGCAGCAAATCTCGGCAAAATTTAAGGGCGGTTACGACTTTAACACGGAATTTCAGTTTTGGTAGATTACTCGAAGACAAAAACAACTTGGAAAGTTTCACTGTAATTTCCGTTAATAGATCTTCACCAAAGGGTTTCTTTTGGCCCAATTCGAAGAAATCCAAAAATCCAGTATCGATATTTACAGACAGAATCTTCAAATTAATACATATTTTAAACTCAAAAGCAGATAAAATTTAAAAACGTCATTGAATCATTTTCAAAGCGATCGATCTTCCCGCATAAGAAAGCCGGTGAGTTCAGAGAGAGCCATGCCACTGAATTAATAATATTAACAAGGACTTACTGTGTTTGGGATCTGTTCTTTGTGCGACGAAAATGAAACAAAAGAGATGTAATCAACAGAGAGCCTTCAAAACCAAGACATATGACCAAGACATTATTATTATGAAATTGCTAAAAACGGCTACTAATATTTAATTCCTTACAAGCGTCTTCCTGTTGATTTCGTAGCTTTTAAATTTGCTTTCACTTGTTGAACCTTCACACATAAAAAAACAACAATTACCGTGTTGTAGCGTTTTCCTAAGTCTTGAAGAATCAATTTCAAGTTTACAGAGCTCAAGACTTTATGCACTGGTCAGCGGAATTACCAAAAAACGGTTTACAGTGGAGTGATTGCCCGACGGACCGAAGGAGTGAAAATTTGCATATTTGTCACCGTCCATTACAACTCATTCAACACTTCGAGTTCACGAGTTAAAGGCCCAGTATCACCTAAAATGCATTGCGCGCCCAATGCCTCGACGATTGAATTTAACGCAGTCGAAAATTCCCGAAAGAGTCAATCACGAGCGAGCTCGTCATTTGAAAACAAAAACAAACGACCGCAAAGCCGAAAGGGTGATACTGGGCCTTTAGAAAGGCTGCTAAATGAGTAGAACTCAGGCTAGTCGTCTCCTGGAAATGTAATTTATTTCAGTTCTCTACGTTTGCCCATCGGAAATGACGGCTAAACACACACAACGTTCAACCACCAAGAAAAAAATCGCCTACACTACGGGGTGGTCTTCCGTCTTGGCGAATCGAACCATACCGGTCTATTGCTCATGTAATCGGCCTCTAACGCGTGTACGAAATAATTCCGGGAAGAATTAATCCGTGCTCCTTATTCGCTGTATAAACCATTTCTTAGAAGAGTTAGATAATTTGTGGCCATTTTGCACGAGGCAGAACCATTTCAAACAGCGTGACCTATTCTTTAATTTATGTGACTGTGAATATTTTTAAAGGAAATTCATGAAAAATTGCCTGCGCGTTTACCCCAAGCTAGATTGTTTATTTGTTTCAGTACATTAACATCTCGCTTTCTGCTAATAGAGCTTTCCTTGTAACGTTAGATGTACCAGGTCAATAATTATGCCTAAGAAGTTTCCTCATTTTCAAGTTTTTATCAAAGTGCTTAAACTAGGAATGTCCGAGCTTTCAGTTCCGATGTTTTAACATTTCCCTGCTCTCAAAGGATTGCTCCACCGCAATAAGGATCATTTCAAATCTCGGCAAAATGTATTTAAACTTGGCGGCTGCAACCTAACCACGGGATTTCACTTTTTGATCGATTTCTCGAAAACGAAAACTTTTCGAAAAGTTTGATTGTAATTTTCAAAAATAGGTACGTCACTAAAGGGTTTCTCTTAAAGAAATTCGAAAATTCAGTTTTGATAGCGAACTCTCGATATTTACAGACATCCGCTTTAAAGAATATGCAGCAAATCTCGGCAAAATTTAATGGCGGTTACGACTTTAACATGGAATTTCAGTTTTGGTAGATTACTCAAAAACAAAAACGACTTGGAAAGTTTCACTGTAATTTCCGTTAATAGATCTTCACCAAAGGGTTCCTTTTGGCCCAATTCGAAGAAATCCAAAAATTCAGTATCGATATTTACAGACAGAATCTTCAAATTCTGTAATTAAAACATTTTAAACTCAAGGTGCCGAAAGCAGATAAAATTTAAAAACGCCATTGAATCATTTTCAAAGCGATCGATCTTCCCGCATAAGAAAGCCGTTGAGTTCAGAGAGAGCCATGCCACTGAATTAATAATGTTAACAACGACATACTATGTTTGGAATCTGTTCTTTGTGCGACGAAAATGAAACAAAAAAGCTGTAATCAACAGAGAGCCTTCAAAACCAAGACATATGACTAAGACATTATTATTATGAAATTGCTAAAAACGGCTACTAATATTCAATTCCTTACAAGCGTCTTCCTATTGATTTCGTAGCTTTTAAATTTGCTTTCACTCGTTTACAACTGAATGAGTTGGTAAAGGAAAACTTCAACTTCGTAAACAAAATTATATAGAAGGCTTATAAAGTATCGGCATCCGCAAAAAATTTCGATGCCGATCATAGGCTCCCCTTCACTTGAAAACTGTTAAACGAACGGTTTGAACATTCCGGCGACATCTTTCCATGCCTGTTTTTCATAGGTAGTAAATGTTTTTCTATTTAACCTTGCAAGAACTCTACAAAAAAACTCTTACATGTATTTGTAAACAATCTCAACCAATCGGGCTAGTGACACAAGAAAAAAAAACTTGCATTTTTCGAATTGGGCGGGTTGCCATAAATAGGGACTTTAAGGTTACAGTGTACCTTCGGTGGTGTCTCCAGTATAATAGCTCTAGCGTTTTAAGATTACACTTAATATACCTAAACCCGGATATCAAATTAAAGCTTATAGAGCTGGCTATCTAAATATGGAAATCATTTGTAAATAAAATGAATTGTCGAATTTTTTACGACGTCTGAATTCGAACGTCCGAATCAGCTTTAAAACGCTATAACTCAAAGCGATTATTATATTTTGCTAATTTGATTTGTTCTCGGATTTCCGGACACGAAGCGCTAAAAAATCGTGTCGGCGATTTTCCATATACAATTGCAGTGAAAAGTTACAGAATATTTTCGAAAAGGGGAGAAAAAAATTGGAATGATCGCACGGAAATGCCTCTTGACGAAAAATTTTTCGGAATTAAGAAATTCGCCGACACGTTTTTGTTGTTTATATGTTAGCCTAGCTTCTGTCCAAATTTAAGGAAAATCGAACAAATTCCCTTTGAGTTGTAGCTCTTTAAAGTGTCCCCAACAAGCGAAAAATTAACTTTGAGAAAACGGCGCTTAAAAAAACATATCGCTTAATAAACAGACTCCGCCCACAAAATTTATACCGTCATTTCTCCGTCAGTTTTCACTATTTTTCGATACTTTTTTTTTTGGATGAAAGTTCATTCTGTAAACTTTATTTTAACGCCCAAAAAAAATTTTCAATAAATTTTCGATCTGAAGGTACACTGTAACCTTAAGATACGGTGACTACGGACTACGGACTACGGACGGGACGAAAATTAGGACTGGAACGAGACACAGTTGCTATTGTTTCCTACCGTCGGTCGGCAAATTTCACGTAGTACGGAGTACGGAGTACAGAGTCATGAAAAATGTATGAAAAAGGAAGCTTTAAATTAGAATATTGACTGAGGAGTTTCTTCTTTCTAACACGTAGACTAAAAACCACATCTGGAGCAATTTCATGTGCTTTTGAACTCAGAAATGCGAACAATTTACGGCTAACTTTTGTTTACTAATTTTGACCGCCGATTGTTTAACTATTTTCACACAAGCAACAAAACTTACGATGTTAACACTCTCTTTGAACTGTGCCGGAACTCTAAGAACCTCGGCCAAACGAGGGAGATCTTCGTTGCTCACTCTAAACTCAATTGAACATTCACTTGAATGAAAGGAGTCGAGTCAAAAACCATCGTACTCGCAGTATGATTTGTAGACATCAAACAAAAGTACAAATTCTTCTTCGTCTATTATTTCATCTGCTGAAGCGTAAACCAGGGCATTTTGTTCCTTCCTACAAGTCATATTTTGTCCATAAAATATAAAAACAAAGCGGACGTACTTTGTTTGGTGTTTACTTCGCTCTAGTCCGTTGTCTGTAGTCCGCGTTCTTAACTTCATATTTTTACGCCACTCGTTGTGTACTCGGCCCAGTGCTCCTTGAAAAGAAAAACGGCGTCCAACCCGTAGTTGCCGTATCTTAAAGTCCCTAATGGCAACGACCCAACGACCCGGCCACTTAAAGACGGAGAAATGTAAAGGCGCATCGTCTATTGTAAAATGAGCTAAATTTAGTAACGTATGGCAAGCAACATGAATTCTCTTTTGCACTGTTTAACACTTTGACAGGTGTTAAGTTTAGCCCTGTCTGGGTATATTTGTGCCACCATTCGCAGCATTCATCCTAAAACGCCTCAGTTGTGCCTTTTATTTTGTCCGTTGAGAACACTATGTTATAAAACATTTTAAAAGGCTTTCAGTCGTGCTTGCACGGTTAACTAAAGAAAGAACGGTATTTCATATTATTTGTATACGTACCAAGTCTTGCACCTTAGGCGTGAGTCTCACGCCTGCGAGTCCAAAACTCCGATCTCACGCCTACTCGCGCCTATGGAGCAATTTCTCACGCCTGACTTACAGATTTGAGCTATCAGCCTTAATAACTGATTGCATGATCCAATTAAAAATATAGTTACGTTCATGAAAATATGGCACTTTTTGTAGATTTTTATCGTCCTGAACATTACAACAGATGGATGTTTTAAACGGAGGTCTGAGGTCCATGGAAACTTCTGAATTCTTCGGAACATCTTCGGAGATAAATAAAATGCACACTGCGGTTATAAACATGACAAAACAACGAATGTTGTAAAAAACTTTGATTAATGACTTGACGTTTCGTATGCTTCAACATACATCTTCAGAAGTGACGGTTGGATATGATACAATAAAATTTAAATGCTATGGAGAAAGACTGGAACCTAATTTAAAAGAAATGACAATAGTGAAAAAATTATATCTTCGGACATCTTCGGAATAGACCGGCTTCTCTTCGGATTTGGTCGGGTCACCTTCGGAAATCCTGGCACTCCCACGAAAAAATTTTCACGCCTTTCTCTCGGAAACAGTTGGCAGATATATATTTGTCAGTTTCCACTTCTTCAGTTTCGAAATGAAGACAACAAGACCTTTTCTGCGTAATTCAGTCATACGCGAAATGATCAATAACAACTTTGTTCCGTCTTCTGGCTCAGGTTAGCTTTCCTTGGTTTAAACAGGAAAGTGTAATTTACACAAGATTACAGAACCAAACAGCTCCCTATACAAAAGAAACTTATCGATGACTGATTGTGACTGCTATGTTGATATTTCATTTCGCTGGTACAATAATTCTAGTTCTTTCCTAAACAGGTAAATTAAAGATAAAGACTTCACGAAACAAAGTACTTACCAAGACGCTTCTTTACCAGTTGCACAATGAAACTAAAAAATCCGGGTTCAGAGAAACTAAAACCCGGTCATATGAAATGTCGTCATAGGTCGAGAATAAATTATGAATGCTACACAGGAATTTTTCACATTCAAATTGGATTTAATACCTAGCGATGCTATCAAGGGGAAAGACACGCCCCTTTCAGCACTTGGTTGGCTTGAATCTCAAACAGTAAATGTCGGAACATCTTTCGATGCTTGTTTTTTAGGTAGCTTTATTTAAAAACGGAGAAATATGAAGGCGCATCGTCTAGTCTTCGATATATGTAACACATGGCTATTAAATGATCTAAACTCAGTAACGTATGGCAACGTGAATTCCCTTTTGCACTGTACAACACATCAGCAGGTGTTAAGTTCAGCCCTGTCTGGGTGTATATGTGCCACCATTCGCGGCAATCATCCCAACTTTATATTTTTTCTATTTTAGTATATACTTAAACAGTGGATAGCGTTGTTGACGCGCTCTGATTGGCTACTGAAACTTGGGACAGCAAGTGTTATTCACCTCCAAGCAAATTCCGGTCATTTGCGCGCGAAAATTGTAATAGTTGACAGAAACAAATGAGTTAGAAATCATAATTTTCTGCTATATTATCTCACTGTTTTAGTGTATTCTAAAACAACTATTCACCTCAGTGTCGGTGGCCAGTGGTGGATATGTACCTGTAAATATCCACCTCTACCCGCCTCCACTTCGGTGAATAGTCTTAAATTATTCTTACAGTGAGTTTGAACAAAGTGTCTAATAGCATAAACGTGTAAATTAAAGATAAAAAGACTTCACGAAACAAAGTACATACCAACACGCCTCTTTTCCAGTTGCACAATGAAACTGAAAAATTCGGGTTCAGAGAAACTAAAACCCGGCCATATGAAATGTCGTCATAGGTCGAGAATGGATTGTGAACGATGTACAGGAGTTTTTCACATTCATGTTGGATTAAACCAGAAACCCATAAGATTAAACACGGAGCGACGCTAATATTTCCACCCTGACATCGCAACCACGTTTTCCTTGCTGCATTTTTTACTTTTCCCTTTGCTTCTTTATGGACGGACAATGTCGAGTTCGCGGGAAAGCGGTTCGAAACATAAAATGGCTCTTGTTTCATAGCTCATAGCTTTACATCGATTGCACGCGCCTATCGAATGTGCTTGTCATTGCTGTCATTGAAAAGTCATGATCGATAAGTTCACTGGTAATGTCATTACCAATCATGCTGGTATAACTAACCCTAACCCTTTACTAGTAACAAGCCGGCTAGGGAACAAAACCTTAATAGAGATTAAGTAACAATGCGTGTAAGAACTAGGTAATCCTCTATTGTTCTGCGGCATTTCGCTTTCCCCACAAACGATTGCATAGATTTTCTTACTAAGAATGCATCAACCTATGGACAACACGTTTTTGAAATAAAATGCACAGAAAATTTATTTTAAAGCGATATTTCTTTTGTGTTACAAGATTTTATCTAATCACGAGACTCCAAAACAATGGCCAAGAAAGGCTTCTAATTTTCCATGTTTCCCACATAGAAATTTTGCTGCATTAAAACTCAGAATAGTTTTCACTAAAAGGGAATCAATAAGTAAACTAAAGAGAAATAAATGCGCTACCTGATGAAGTGATAGTAAATTTTCATGTTTTAGCCAATGAGGTGGACCGTTTCAACAATATCACAATTAACACCTTTCTGCATTTTTTGCCGTTGGGTTGCCTAGTTCTTACTAGGACCATTACTAAAACGAACAGATAGATAGCCAGCTCACTATGATGATTCAGATTTTTCGTCTTATTCAAATTTAACACTTCTCTTGCTCTCTATGAACTGTATTGTTTCTCGCCAGGGTTTTTTTTTTTTTTTTCACGCCGCATTTTTTACACTTGATCGGTTGTGAAAACTGATGTGACAGTTTTTGGACAGAAATATTCAATTCAATTTATTATTGGAACAGGGTATTTGTTTGTCGCATTATTTTGACGACGTTTTTCCGTGTCGAATTTAACGTCGATCCAAAAAAACTACGTTTACAACCGCATTAATGATGACAATAATGACCAAAATGCTTCAATGAAAACAATTTTGACAATGTTTACATTAAAGCTGATTAAAATCAAATCATTAAGATATTTCTAGTATCTATTGACAAATGTGTTTATTCATCGTCAATCACTTAAGCAATAGAACACATTTTCGATGAGTTTACCGGCGTTATAAACCCACGTGGGATGTTGGGAGAACACGAGAAAAGCTTGTAAATCACGAGCCGCAGGCGAGTGATTTACAAGCTTTTCCGTGTCGAATTTAACGTCGATCCAAAAAAACTACGTTTACAACCGCATTAATGATGGCAATAATGACCAAAATGCTTCAATGAAAACAATTTTGACAATGTTTACATTAAAGCTGATTAAAATCAAATCATTAAGATATTTCTAGTATCTATTGACAAATGTGTTTATTCATCGTCAATCACTTAAGCAATAGAACACATTTTCTATGAGTTTACCGGCGTTATAAACCCACGTGGGATGTTGGGAGAACACGAGAAAAGCTTGTAAATCACGAGCCGCAGGCGAGTGATTTACAAGCTTTTCGAGTGTTCTCCCAACATCCCAAGTGGGTTTATAACGCCGGTAAACTCATAGAAAATGTGTTCTATTGCTTTTATGAAATAACTATGAAAAGCGTTTGGAAAGAGAGAACTTTGTTGTAGTTTTGTGCCGATCAAGTAGCTTGTTCTCATAACATTCATCGGATGACGCGGGAAAACCAATTAGAGCGGCTGAAAGAATGAACTTTACACGATGCCACTGACAAAGCTGCACTGACAAATTCACGGGTTCAACGAAAGTGATGAAAAGTTTTAGCGCTTTGAAATTCGTCAGTTGAAATTTATCAGCTGAAAGAAGAAAATATATTCAATGATTCAAAAGTTCTTTGAATGGGAAATCCAGAAAATTGTGTCCGAAATCTGCCGCCGCAAACATGAATGTACGAAGAAAGTTTGAAAGCCTACAATTTTTATGGCGTATGTTGGATTCATAGATTTCCTTCTTGTCAAGAATTTTTCAATTGAAATAAAGGTTAGTTCCAGAAACTCAGTTTCTGAAATTGTTTTCGACTTTATCTACTTACTTTGAAGTGTACAGTGAAGCCCGTACTTCTCTACATTTTATAATTAAGTGCTGAATGAAAACTAAGCGCATTGTTTTTAAGCCTACAGTTCTGAGAGTTTGATTTGTTTCAATGATGGAACAGACTGAATTGTTTGATCATTCCATGCAAATAATTTTCGTTAGCTTCATTTTCTTCTTGCTAATTGATCATCTTTGCTTGGACACAAAATCAGAATTTAAACTGCATCCGGTACAAAAGTATTCCATGAAAAAATCTCAAAAACAAAACACGATAAAGCGTATAAATGGAATCGGCTTAAATAATTATCCTAAACAACAATTCAAAGCTATAAGCCTTGCTTTTTAATTCCTCTGTGAAAATCCGTCTTATTTAGAGGCTATCTTAGGATTTGTAGGAACATTTATAAACTTCAGTTCAGTAAATTTCAATCGAAAATTTCCTTAGTTTGAAAGCCATTGTTTGCTCTTTGGGGTCCATAATTTTTGAGCTTTGCACTAAACCTTCAGTCCAGTGAACTTCAGAAAGTACATATCGAGGTTCTTTTGATTGTCATTGATCGCTGCATGTAAGCCTTTCCAAGCCAATGTTAAATGAAAATATATTCCTGTTGTTGATATCAGTTTTAAAATAAGCTTAGTGTTCTTTTGTCGATAAGCCGTTTTTTGCTTGCGTGCGTGGGAATTTTTTTATTTTATTTTGTAGGTTTGAGCAGCAACTTATTGTTTACAAGAAACATATCTTCTCTTCTCATCTTCTAACAGACCACAATATGCAATAAGACACTAAACCGGCTCAAGTTGTGAAATTCTTTTTCCTCACGCTTGTGTTGATGCGGTAACGGGAAATTGAACTTTGTTTACTTTACAGTTTCTCTTGCGCGGTTTTCTATGAGTTTACCGGCACAATAGTTAATAGGTCTTTGACCAATCAGAACGCGCGTAGTATCTCAGTTATTTTTTAAAATTAATTAGATTTTAGAGCGGTTTTCAATTGAGTGCGGTAAAACCCAAACCAAAGTAATTACTCTGACCAATCACAGCAGTCGTAAACAATCCAATGAACCAATCAGAGCTCGAAGCAATAACATGTCGGCGGCGCCAAGCGCGGGAAAACGCGTGCGAGCAAGTCACGATTGGTTTTGGTTTTACTTCTCGTGATTGGTCGAGAAAGTGGCGCGAGATTTTTTTAGCCAATCACAAAGCGTAGCAGTGCAAAACCAAAGCAATTGTGTAATTACTTTTCACACTCAATTGAAAACTTCTCTACACATACAATCGTTCTATAAGTCTTAAAATGATCAATGTTAATGTCCAAAACATAATACTTTTTTATAGCCTCTTGAAATTGTCTGGGGCCAAGGCAATACAAGCCATGAACATGCATCAAATTACTGACATCATCCGCCCTAAATGGCCAATCGTTTAATATCAAAAGTTTGCGTTTCAGCTGTCCACGCGGGTACGCCTTTCATAAGTTTGAGTTGGAAAGTTGGAAAGGCCTTTGTGTGATCCAGGTCTTGTGCCATTGAATTTGATCTCTTTGTGATTGCATCATTAAATAAATTGTTACAGCTTTATTCAATTGTTACAGCTTTTGGTTTCAGCATAGTGTCTACATGCGCAAGCGCCGTAGACACAAAAATAAAACCAATTCACATTCACGGGTTAAAAAGAATAGTAAGGTCTTCCAGTCACTGAAATCTTTATAATTACCTTCGCTAATTTCTAATTTTCTGTCTCCTGCATATTATAAAGATTTAAGTTGGTGGCCGTGGAATGTGTTTTGGAACAGCAAACTATGTGTCCCGAAATGTTTTAGAAAAACTTTCTTATACCCCGTTCACACCAACGCTTAAACATGTTTAAATGCTGTTTAGTTTGTTTAAAACAGGTTTAGAAAAATACCCCCAAACTTGCAGTAATATTTGGAGTGAAATCTTTGCTAAAAGTAACTTTATTGACTTTTATTAGCATTCCAGGTAGTATGAGTCATATACATTTAAAGTGCCCCTGTTATCAAATTTTTGATTTTCATTTTTTTACATTTTCGTGTACAATTAGATTTTCTTACTCATCTTGCCAAATTTCTATTCATTACGAACATCAGAAGTCATTTTACTTTAACATTTATTTCCGAGAATTTACGGCCGCCATTAATCAACCTTGTTCCAAGGCTTGGTTGCGAATGGGAGAAAGTGACGTCAAAGACTCAAACATACCTCACGGGTGTGCACTTCCAAGAAGGAAAGGTTATATTAAATTAAAAGGGTGGAGGAAAAAGCATTATTCTGGGCATAATTTAAATTTCTCATTATTTGGGAGCTTTATACTCGCACGGACCGTGTTATCAGGCTTGTACGTGATTCCACCTTTTTTCCAACGCTCCACTTTCATACATTACACACACAAAAAAAGAATTATTGAAAGAGAGGGAATGTTGACGGGGATTTCCTTCCCAAAATATCTGTCCCTGGTTCTCCAAGGATGCACAACAGCTATACCTAAGAACATGTAAAAATTAAACGTAAACAGAGTACCAGAATTCGTAATATACCCGATGATAGTGAATATATATGAATGTGAATATATGAAAACCATATATTTGAACTTAGTAAAGATTTCACTCCAAATATTACTGCAGGTTTGAGGGGTATTTTTCTAAACCTGTTTTAAACTAAACAGCATTTAAACATGTTTAAGCGTTGGTGTGAACGGGGTATAAGTATGTTTTTCTAAAACATTTCCGGACACATACTTTGCTGTTCCAAAACACATTCCACGGCCGTCAAATGAAATCTTTACCTTCGCTAATTTCTAATTTTCTCTCTCCTGCATATCTTTCCAGTAACACTTCCAAGAAGGAAAGGTTATATCAAATTAAAAGGGTGGAGGAAAAAGCATTATTCTGGGCATAATTTAAATTTCTCATTATTTGGGAGCTTTATACTCGCACGGACCGTGTTAACAGGCTTGTACGTGATTCCACCTTTTTTCCAACGCTCCACTTTCATAGCTTACACATAAAAAAATTATTGAAAGAGAGGGAATATTGATTTCCTTCCCAAAATATCTGTCCCTGGTTCTCCAAGGATGCACAACAGCTATACCTGAGGACATGTGGAAATTAAACGTAAACAGTGTACCAGAGATCAACTTAGAACTTTAATATAATCCTTTGCTTTAAATTCACGCCATGTTTGTCGGATATCCTCGAGACCCCGCGCGAAAGTTACCTTTAGCGCGGATATTCGAGGCTGTGGGGGTGGAGTAGCCTGCGAACAGGCTCACTTGTTTGGGGTATCGCGCGAGTAATTCGCGGCTTCCGCATGGCACTCGCGCGTGAAACCCAAATAGTAGAGCCTGCTCGCAGGCTAGGGGTGGAGACGAAAATATCTTCCTCGATTATCTCCGGAAAAGGGTCGAAAATCTCGTTTTCCGATCGATGTTTAAATCCTGTGGGAGACGGGTAAGTAAATTAATTTATACCTCTCGTTTGTTCATTTGGACTCTTCGTTTTCAACTTTTATAGGCGAGTAAAAAGGAGCAAGAAGCTTCACAACACGATTGCAATCGCAAAATATATATATTTTGTTAGTGAATCACATAAAAACAACATTCTATTCGGCCCCATGTAATAAAATGTGCCGACTAAGTACTACAAAGACATCGGCTGTCTAAACTTCATCAAACTGAACCGCTTACCGTTTCTCGATTAAACGTCGGGCTCCGAATAAACGCCGGGTTCAAATAAACGCCAGGTCGACAAGGTCGCGTTTTAAATAAATGGCCCCGGCGTTTATTTGAGGTCTGATGTTTATTTGGATTCGCTATTGTGTGACTGATTGTTACGCGGACTTTGTTTAATTTACCGAGGTAAAGATCCTCATCTTTATCATCCCGGGGGTCCCTTCATCGTTTCTTTATTCGAGTCAGGATGGTTTATATGAAAAGACAGATAGAAGACTCAAAGTAAGGGAACATCACTTGAATTTCTGGTTAAATTTTCTTACAGTTCATTGACTATTTGGCACTTCTCGTTCTTGTTTCCTTCAAGATTATAAGAACATTTTGATAAATTCAGCTTTTGAATCAAGAAATTCCAGGAATTTAGTAATGAAAGACGTAAACTGTGATCATGACATTGATGAAAAATCACCCCCGCATGAACGCCAGGCCGGGTCACGAGACCGAGTTTTAAATAAACACCCCCGATGTTTAATCAAGAAAATACGGTAACTTGGTAATGAAACTAATTACTTTCCATATTGCAAAGAATAAAAAATTGACACTGAAGTACATTCCTAATAATAGCAACTATGCTAAAAAAATGTATAAGGTCCCGTCAGTACATTTGTACAAATATAGACGGACTTTGTGAAGGTTAGTTTAACTTTGTCAAAGTATTTCATCGAAAATCGCCTTTTCGTCCTCAATAACAAAGCTTGATTCTATACACGTACTATTACTTTACGTGGAAATAAATCTGAAATATCATTATCCTATTCTGTTCATTTTGATTTTTCTACACATTCTTTGAAACTTATTATTAGGGCAAAGTACCCAGGGTTTGTGTTTTTTCGCATTCCGTAGCACTCAGTGACATCGCATGAGAGGAAACCCGCGTGATTGCGGAAATACATGATATATAAACAGAGATTAAACAATATAGAATGCTACTTAAAATATAATTACTGTTGAATATTGCGTCTTGATTAATACAAAATATGCATGTATCCCATAACGCTATTCGCTACTACTGTTGTCGCAATCATCCTGTCGCATTAACGCAGAAACAAACTTAGTGTGGCTCTTCGTGTTGCGTTACAATAACCAATGTCTTTTTAACATTACTTTGCTTCAATAGATTATTTAACTTGCATAAAATAAAGCGATCATTGAAATACTTTCGTGCAAATCTGCTAACAATATTAATAACTAATAATGACTCTTTCTACAGCTTTAACACTCCTACCAATGATGTCGAAAAGTACATCAAATTGCATGTTGTTCATAAAAGAGCTAACGACAATATTTAACTTTCCATCAGACTTGATTTGCCAGATGATATTCCAATAATATATATATATATATATATATATATATATATATATATATATATATATATATATATATATATGTATATATATATATATATAGTGCATGGTATAAACAAGCTATTTACATAATGAAATGTTCTGGAGCGTTTCCAACTGACTGTCAAGACAAGACAACTGTTTTCGTGGTATTAATACACTCTTTACATCACGAAGTAATGCTTGCAAAGGGAACAAAGTTAGAGATACCATGTCATGAACAGAAATCAACTGAAGGCTCAGCAGCAGATGAAAGGACGTGAACATGCATGAACGGGTGGACCAAACAAGTCTATGCGTTCTCACTTTCAGTTTCAGGTGACTTTCAACTGATTAATTGTTCAATTTCCCAGGTCCTTGGCTTCAGAAAGAGAGCCGACTTGCTGATATCCTGGTCTGGTCTTGTCAACACAACCTGGAACAGTACAATATACTCAATATATAAGTGGCAGGTATAATTTCTATTTT
The DNA here is from genome assembly GCA_022457155.1 of Cladopsammia gracilis. Classification (NCBI taxonomy): domain Eukaryota; kingdom Metazoa; phylum Cnidaria; class Anthozoa; order Scleractinia; family Dendrophylliidae; genus Cladopsammia; species Cladopsammia gracilis. Next base: position 83,639 of record JAJGOT010000353.1, read on the forward strand.
GGAATCAATCATTTATTAAAAGGTAAGTAAAATATAGCCCTTACTTAGAAACACTGGGTAATGCACAAACAAACCTTCCAGTCCAAACATTGTAATGATGGCAAAAATAACAAACAAAATAACAAAAAATAAAAAGAATTCGGGGTTCAATGATAAAATTTTCTAATCAACACGTTCCGACTTAAACATCCCTATATAAATACTGCCAATAACTAAAGAAACAAATAATAATATCAATCGGGTTTTTTCGCCAACAAGTCAGAAATCTTCGGGCGGCCTTAAAACGTCTTCTGAAATGTTCATAAAATTGTGGAAATCTCGCGTTCAACTGGATATATATTGTGAGAAGACATCGAGTTGTAATTTATTTACCGTAGACGCATTTGTGGAATACGAACACAATCTTACACTATAGCTAGTCCAACCTTGCTTGCTCATTGTGGGATGTGTGCAACTGAGTTGACAACAGGACTAAAAAGCAACCTTCAGTAATAGTAATAAATGCTAAATTGATGTTATGATGGATACTACAATCATAATCTTGCCTTTTTCCAAGGAAAAATATAGGTCATAAAAACTATCGCCATACTATAAAAACACAATTTAAGCTTACCTTTATTTTCGAAAATCAAATGTCACGTTATCTCCAATCAGCAAAAAAGGAGCCCATTGGCTGCTGTCAGAGAAGCCGTTACTTCTCATCCACTTCATAGCTTGATGAAGAGATTCATTGGCACTTTCCCCACGAACAAGATGCTCGTAGAAATGACTCATAAATTCCTGTGTTGCTTCGTCTTGTATGGCCCACAGTGCCACCAACACTGAGCGTGCACCTGAGCCTAAAAATGCTCGAGCGATTCCTACAACTCCCTCAGACCTTATCTGTCCACATGCACTATGGCAGCAGCTGAGGACTACTAGTTTGGCTGTAAGTCGTACTTGTGAAATTTCAGCCATTGTCAATAGGTAGTCCTTTTCGCATGGAATCCTACTAGTGGATAGTCGAGGAGCAAGAGCAATTTCTCCTCTTTCGGAATCACCATGAGCAGCGAAATGGATGAGACTCACTGAGTGTATGCCTTGCAGAACCGCCTGCTTAGTTGCATTCTCTCCCAACAAAGGTTGAGCTCCCAGCAGTCGTCCAATCATCTCTGCTTCCTTTCTTGCACAAGGCAATGGGGATAATTTCTCACGCTTTCCCTTGTAATACACCTGGCAAATAGCCGGCTCACCCACTATCAGTGCACCAGTTTGACTGTGATAGTCCACTGGACTATCTTGAATTAGCTGAAGAGTCGTCAAGGAAGGAACAATACGGATCCTGAAACTATCTGATAAATACTTCTGACTTGGATCCTTCAATGCTGCAAAAGGAATCTGGTACAAGCAACGATCAGGAACAATGATGATTTCTGGTTCATCAAGTAAGTCAGCCACAGGAGCAACAATCATGTCGTAGCACTGAGCAAGGGTTGGCGGTTCAAGATACTGATATTCGTTTTCCTCCTCTTCTACAAGACGGAAAGCTGTGAGGCTGTGTTCTTGAGCCGATTCCTGTGTCAGCTGGTCGGGGCTTGATGGAAATAGCGATCGATCTTCGCATTGCTCTTGGAGTAAAACATAATGCTTCCTGAAAGTTTGGTTTCCGAAAACGTCATCCACTGATGTCATTATGTCTACGTGACTAAACATTCACTTAGTTCCTTTTGTCGCAAAACAATGCCTTTGTTTGTCTTAAGAATCCAAAAATATACAGTTTGATTGCAATAGGAAATGTAAACACAAGTACAGTTACCATTTTTCCTCATGATCTTCTTAATACCAACCCATGAATGCTGGCTGACTGATATTTGTTTTTCCACTAAATATTGAACTGACATCAAGTCGGCCAGAGCTCTAGCCCGTCCTAGCTCTACAGCGCAAAGAGCTTCGTTAAGTTTCCCAGCAGCACAAAACAATGCACTGAGACACCGATGGGGATACACATGCTTGTCTAAAAACGATATTTTGTACTTATCATTGTCTCTTAAATAACGGTGCATTTCCTCGCACTTTTCAATGCATACAAAGAGATTTGATACAGCTTCAGATGGGTTTCCTTCTAAGAACAAAATATCCAAAGCAAGATTAAGGTGACTTTGAAACTGCAATTCAACGCTACCGATCTGGTTGCCAATTTGAAGAGCTTTTTCGTTGCATTCTTTAGCCTTGGTATATCCACCAACAGATCGAAACACCCTTCCTAGGTTTAGGTAAGATGATGCTTCTCCGTCTCTGTCACCAATTTCTTTGTGGATCGCAAGTGCTTTCAATACATACTCTTCAGCCTTGGTATATTCACCGACATATTGAAACACATTTCCTAGGTTTCCGTAAGATGCTGCTTCTCCGTCTCTGTCACCAATTTCTTTCTTGATCGCAAGTGCTTTCAAGTAATACTCTTCGGCCTTGGCATATTCACCGACAGATTGAAACACATTTCCTAGGTTTCCGTAAGATGTTGCTTCTCCGTCTCTGTCACCAATTTCCTTCATGATCGCAAGTGCTTTCAAGTAATACTCTTCAGCCTTGGCATATTCACCGACAGATTTAAACACAGTTCCTAGGCTTCCGTAAGATGATGCTTCTCCATTTTTGTCACCAATTTTTTTCTTGATCGCAAGTGCTTTCAATAGATACTCTTCAGCCTTGGCATATTTACCGACAGATTTAAACACAGTTCCTAGGCTTCCGTAAGATGATGCTTCTCCATTTTTGTCACCAATTTTTTTCTTGATCGCAAGTGCTTTCAAGTGATACTCTTCAGCCTTGGCATATTCACCGACAGATTGAAACACAGCTCCTAGGCTTCCGTAAGATGATGCTTCTCCATTTTTGTCACCAATTTCTTTCCTAATCGCAAGTGCTTTCAATAGATACTCTTCAGCCTTGGCATATTCACCGACAGATATAAACACAGTTCCTAGGTTTTGGTAAGTTGATGCTTCTCCTTTTTTGTGACCAATTTCTTTCGTGATCGCAAGTGCTTTCAATAGATACTCTTCAGCCTTGGCATATTCACCGACAGATTGAAACACAGTTCCTAGGTTTTGGTAAGATGATGCTTCTCCTTTTTTGTCTCCAATTTCTTTGTTCATGGCAAGTGCTTTCAATAGATACTCTGCAGCCTTAGCATATTGACCGACAGATTGAAACACAGTTCCTAGGTTTCCGTAATCTGTTGCTTCTCCTACTCTGTCACCAATTTCTTTCCTGATCGCAAGTGCTTTCAATATATACTCTTCAGCCTTGGCATATTCACCGAGAGACTGAAACACAGTTCCTAGGCTTCCGTAAGATGATGCTTCTCCCTTTTTGTGACCAATTTTTTTCTTGATCGCAAGTGCTTTCAATATATACTCTTCAGCCTTGGCATATTTACCGACAGAGTGAAACACAGTTCCTAGATTTCCGTAACATGATGCTTCTCCGTCTCTGTCACCAATTTCTTTCATGATCGCAAGTGCTTTCAATAGATACTCTTCAGCCTTGGCATATTCACCGACAGATTCAAACACAGTTGCTAGGTTTCCGTAACATGATGCTTCTCCGTCTCTGTCACCAATTTCTTTCGTGATCGCAAGTGCTTTCAATAGATACTCTTCAGCCTTGGTATATTCACCGACAGATTGAAACACAGTTCCTAGCTTTCCGTAAGATGATGCTTCTTCTTTTTCGTCACCAATTTCTTTCCTGATCGCAAGTGCTTTCAATAGATACTCTTCAGCCTTGGCATATTCACCGAGAGAGCGAAACACAGTTCCTAGGTTTCCGTAAGATGATGCTTCTCCGTCTCTGTCACCAATTTCTTTGCTGATCACAAGTGCTTTCAAGTGATACTCTTCCGCCTTGGCATATTCACCGACAGATTGAAACACGACTCCTAGGTTTCCATAAGATGATGCTTCTCCGTTTTTGTGACCAATTTCTTTGTCCATGGCAAGTGCTTTTAGGAAATATTCCTCAGCCTTGGCATACTGACCGACAGAGTAGAACACAGTTCCTAGGTTTCCGTAACATGTTGCTTCCTCTTCTTTATCGCCACCTCGGGTGAATTAAGGAATGAGTCTCGTTCGATTTAAAGGGGGGTGGTTTATTTTAAAACATATTTGACTTATTGACTTTAGACTTTCTAAGAGGCTTTTAATTATTGAAAAAAAAAATTTTCGCTTACATGAATGGACTTGCTACGTCACGTGACTTGCCACGCCCAATTTTAAGCAAGTTTTTTCGATCCAAATTTACGAGATTTTGGAAAAATATTTTTGTATTTAATATGTTTTCTATCAATGACTATTAGCGCAGGGTTTATGGAACTAATCGGGGTTTTCCAAAGTTATTTGTTTTCTGTAAACTATGACGTTTTAATTTTAGAGAGGGACTGGGACTAGAGGGAAACAATGAATAATTATGCAGCAATAACAGTTTTCGAAATTCCCCGTTTTATTTGACGTATCACTCTGTAAATTGAAGACTAAGGAAGGAAAAATGGGAGATTTTATTCGAATTTTCATGACGTAATCTGAAAATTCTAAATTTTGCATAATTTAGGGCGTGGCTGGTCATGTGACCCCAAGAGACACAGGGTATCATCCAAAAATGGTTTTGTTTCTTAGTGCATGATTATAAGATCAAATATTAGAGGTCGCTGAATAAAGCTAGAAAAAATGATGAAAACCCAATATTACACGAGGAGCCATGCCTTAATTCACGCGAGACATTCGCGGAGTAAGACTAAAAGCTTTGTGCCGCATTTTATCGCGCTTGTGTTGTCATTGACAAAAACGTACCCATTAAATATTTGAAAACAAGTTGATATACAACCTGATATCACGAATTCGTTTTCTTTCTCCAGGACTTTGCAGTTGAAGAGTCCTAAGCATTCTTCCCACAACTTGATGGCTTTAACAACACGCCTGGTGTTTCTAAGGAAATTGGCAACAACTATGCCAATAAGGATGGTTTGTACAACTTTCTCTACGTCGTCCATGTCAGTCTTCTACAAAACATAGAAGAAATTATAATACTTTAACTCTATTTTCTGGTACGTTGTCGTATTTAATAAACTAAATATTTGCGGCTTGGTGTTAAATCTGTTCTTTCTATATTTTCAATTTAAATTAACGTGAGCAGATTCTCCATGGCAACGTAGAGAAAGGGAAATGTCAAAACGTGCTAAAAGTAGAAGTAAAAGTAGCCATTTAACTATTATAGCGCGAAAGCGCGCATGATATCGCCTAATTTTAGCCGACGAGGCCGTAGGCCGAGTTGGCTAAAATTAGGCGATATCACGCAAGCTTGAGCGCTATAATAGCTTTATAATTCAACACTGATAACAAAGCACAGTTTGAAGAACTTTTATTCTTTTTAAAAAAAGCGAAAGCTTACATATGTTTTACCGCGCGAAACTTGCAACATAACACTGTTCATGAATGAAATTGGCGCCTTTGTCAATTTTTGAATGAAATCTATCGAGCATGCTCGACGGCTTGCTGCAAAACATTGTCAAGAGAAAAGTTCATTGAAAAAATGTGCTGAAAAACGTTAACTGTGATAATGACTGTTGATATTGAACGTGCAACCAAAAAAGGATCCATGCGGCTGTTCCTGAAATTGCTGAAGCTGGTAATAATAATAATAACAATAATAACTTTATTTCTATAGCGCTCTTATCCAATGCTCAAAGCGCTTTACAGTCTGTAAACAACATTATTGAAAAAATATTTACAAATTTACAACCATATCCTGTTATATTTACAATGAATAAAAAGGAAAAAATTAAAACTAAAGCAACTATTAAATCATCACTATTAAATCAAAAATTAGCTCTAAAACTAATGGAATATATACAAATCTATAAAAACAATGATCCGTTATTACTGAATTTAGTAAACAAGTACGTCTTAAGTGATCTTTTAAAACTCGAGATGGTGTTGGACTTCCGAATTTCATAGGGTATTAAGTTCCATTCTCTTGGTGCATGAACAGCGAATGCTCTATCTCCGTAGGTCTTGGTATACGATCTAGGTTGCATTAAAAGTTCATTACTAACAGACCTCAATGATCTAGTATGAGAACGATAATATAGTTTCTGAGCTAAATAGCTAGGCGATGTCCCATTCAGAGATTTATACACGAGGAGCAGAATCTTAAAAATAATACGATATTGAATCGGTAGCCAGTGAAGCTCACACAAAACAGGTGTGATATGCTGAAACTTACTCACTTGCAACACAACTCTAGCCGCCGTATTTTGTACATACTGCAATCTTTGTAACTGAAACTTAGATAGGCCGTATAGTAATGCATTACAGTAATCTAGTTTCGATGTGACAAACGCATGAACAGCAACTTCTGCTGATTCTTTAGTAAAATACTTCCTAATTCTAGATAGGTTCCTCAGATGATAAAATGATGATCTACATGTGCTCATGTGCTCATCAAAGATAACACCAAGACTCCTAGCCGACTGAGAGGCAACCACGCTCTCATCACCAACACATAAGGACTGAAAGGATAGAGAGGGACGATACTTTGAGTGGATCAGCATAACCTCCGTCTTATCATGGTTTAGCTTCAATTCGTTGAGATCCATCCAGCGACATATTGCAGAAATGCAGTTCTCGACCCTCGATTTAGCAGCGTCCACATCCACCGATTTGAATGCAAAGTATCGTCGGCGTATAAATGATAATCTAAGCCATAAGATCTTACCACTTTAGCAAGTGGCGCAGTATACAGAAGATAGAGTACAGGTCCCAGAACTGAAACTTGGGGAACACCCACGGGAAGATCCCGTACCGTAGAATTCGCCTCATTGATGTTTACAAACTGACTTCTTTGAGAAAGATAAGGTCTGGTAGGTCTGGCAGGTCTGGTAGTTGTTTACATCTCGCAGCGGTACTTGCGCTTCGCTTTCATCGCTTGCTTTTGGCCGAGATGATCTGACTGCTGTGCTTTCTGTATGACCTGAAACAGACGTTGACAGGATACTTGACATCTCCTCAAACTGCTGCATGGATGGCCTGTTGTTGTATGAATCGATGCTTGCATCACTTTTGTGACCAGTCACGGCTCTTATCCTTCGTGCTTCAACATTTTCTTCGCCAAGCACGGTAACGGTCGTGGCTCTGATGCAGTGGTTAGTCAAGTGCGGGGAAATGCTAGGTTTGGATGTCATCTTTTTCATCATTTCTGCCAGGGTCCTTTCACCTAGCGGAGAATTGCAGAACCATATCTTGTCAACTTCAGGATCGAATTTCGCTGCAGCGACGGCTCGAGGTTTTTGAAAGAAGAAGTCAGCTTCAGGATTTAAATGGAGAATATAGTTTTTTACGGTCTCAACAGGACATCTCGGTGAACCAGGGCACTCAAACATTTTTGCATTGGACTCATCTTCCTCGTCTTTGAGGCCACCTTGATGGTTTTTTGTGCTTGGCAGGGCACCAGCTACGCTGCGGTCAATTTCATAGTACTGTCGACCGCTTGGAGTTGTTCTCAAAACAAGCATTTTCTTCGTCATGTTTCTCTGGTTTTCTCGGCCTCGTTTGCCGAAATAGAGAGTAATGTAGAACCAAACAGTGTTCTGGAGCTGGACCAAACTGACCGGACTGGAAAAGCTTGTCAACGATTTCTCGGGTGAGTGTTTCTTTATGTACTACTCCAGCGATTTCGCCATTTTTTCTCAGTGTTTTGATAAACGCGTCTAGAGCTTTGTTAGCCTGCAAAAATTCTGGATCCGTGATGATACTGAACGGTTTTGTTAGCTCTGGACGTTGTAAATGTCGGTCGAGACCTGCTCTTATGCATCTTGGAGTGGTGGATTTGTAATAGCTGCCATCTTTTTGTCTAGCACCAAGATAAAACCTCTCGAGGCATTTCGCGAGTTCGCCTTTTTCCATTTCTTCAAACTGAGTAGAAAATTCTGTTTGTTGCGAGAGCCATTCTATAAAAAAAATAATTGCTCAGTGTATATACTAGTCCACGAATCATTACTACAGTGGCTTAAAAATAAAAACTTAATTCAAGTTTCAAAATGTTACGCGTTAGATTAAGCTTCATTTACTTTCATGCTTAAAACGTTAAAAAGCTGTTCACTTACCATTAAAAATGTTAACAGCATATTTTGTGGCCTTCTTTGTGTTACCAGGCACAGCGTTGTTTATTATTTCGCACACTTCCGAGCTTGTGACGTTAACAAAACGAGGCCGGTCCGTCATTTTTGTCTTCTCTTGTCAAAATCTGAAATTTACTGCCATCGCTGGTTATACGTCATGCGGACATAACATCTATCGATACCTTTTTTACCATATTTGGGCAGTGTATCAATGTGTTGAATTATTACGTATGATATCAGTATAGGTGGTTTGACAATCTTTAGTTTTCGTGAATTTACACGCTCGCGTTACGAGAAAATCCCAACAACCTATACATTTCTTGAAAGCTCAATTAATGTAAGATCGCCATATGTCTGTAAATTTCACAAAAAGACACCTCTAATAAATTTTAAAGAAAGAAGGCAGATTAAACACCGATTATTATTAATTAACTCCAGTAAGTTAAGCTGTACTTATTGCTTGAAACGGCTGAAGCTGCTGTACGCCCCAAGGGTCACGACCAAAACATTTCAGATTCTGATAAATAAAGACTCATGTATGGTAAATGTTAAGTTTGGTAAAGAAATAAGAAAAATGTAATGCTCATCATGTCACGAGCGTGGGACAAAGAAAAAGTCTGAGTCCCCGACAGGATTGGAACCTATGACCTTCCGCACACTGGTCGGATGATTCCGTACACCGGTCGGATGATTCCGTACACCGGTCGGATGATTCCGTACACCGGTCGGATGATTCCATACACCGGTCGGATGATTCCGTACACCGGTCGGATGATTCCGTACACCGGTCGGATGATTCCGTACACCGGTCGGATGATTCCGTACACCGGTCGGATGATTCCGTACACCGGTCGGATGATTCCGTACACCGGTCGGATGTAATGTTTATCATGTCACGAGCGTGGGGCAAACAATTGAGTCCCCGACAGGATTGGAACCTCTGACCTTCCGCACACCGGTCGGATGATTCCGTACACCGGTCGGATGATTCCGTACACCGGTCGGATGATTCCGTACACCGGTCGGATGATTCCGTACACCGGTCGGATGATTCCGTACACCGGTCGGATGATTCCGTACACCGGTCGGATGATTCCTTACGCTGGTCGGATGATTCCGTACACCGGTCGGATAATTCCGTACACCGGTCGGATGATTCCGTACGCTGGTCGGATGATTCCGTACGCTGGTCGGATGATTTCGTACACCGGTCGGATGATTCCGTACACCGGTCGGATGTAATGTTCATAATGTCACGAGAGTGGGACAAACAACTGAGTTCCCGACACGATTCGAACCTCTGACCTTCCGTACACCGGTCGGATGTTCTAACCACTGAGCTACGAGAGACTCGTGGCGAGCTAGGCCATTTACTAGGTTCATGTATAACATGCGTCCTATGTACTGCTAGGATCAGAAATGTCGAAAGCGTCATGTGTGGTGATAAATATATTATGATGGTAAATGTTAAGCTTTTATCCCTGTCATTAGCGAGTGAATTACTTTTGTAAATAACTGAAGCAAGCAGAAATGCAAAGAATGCGCCACAGCAGAGGCCAGCAAAAGTCAAGACGCGAGAAAAATATATCTTTAAGTTTTTTTGAAGCACAGTTATACCATTTAGCTAGAGATATCGGCTCAGTATGAGATCAAAGCGATGAAAAGTTGGAATTACAGTGACACCGGACATTAATTTTTACCTGGCATTGTATTCCGTATAAAATCTTTATCGTGCATGAAGCGAACATTATGGTGTTATTTAAAAATAAACTGACACTATTTTGGGAGTCTAGGGACCTTGTTATTTCAACTTCTAGGTAACAAATGCGCATTAGTGTACGCCACATGTTTTTAATTCATACGGTTATTTGAACCTTTACAAATGGCAGCGAAACTTCACACATTAGCGTTTTCCTAAGTCTTGAAGAATCCATTTCAAGTTTACAGATCTCAAGACCTTATGCCCTGGTCAGCGGAATTACCAAATTACCACGGTTTACAGTGGAGTGATTGCTTGACGGATCGAAGGAGTGAAAATTTGCATATTTGTCCCCGTCTACTATAACTCGTTCAACGCTTCGAGTTCACGAGTTAAAAAGGCTGCTAAACGAGTAGAACTCAGGCTAGTCGTCCCCTGGAAATGTCATTTATTTCAGTTCTCTACGTTTGCCCATCTGAAATGACGGCTAAACACACACAACGTTCAACGACCAAGAAAAACATCGCTTGCACTACGAGGTGGTCTTCCGTCTCGGCGAATCGAACCATACCGGTCTATTGCTCATGTAATCGGCCTCTGACGCGTGTACGAAATAATTCCGGGAACAATCCGTGCTCCTTATTCGCTACGATATAAACCGTTTCTTAGAAGATTTAGATAATTTGTGCCATTTTCTGCTAGGCAGAATTATTTTAAACAGCGTGACCTATTCTTTAATTTACGTGACTGTCTGAATATTTTTAAAGGAAATTCATGAAAAGTTGCCTGCGCATTTACCCCAAGCTACATTGTTTATACGTTTAGTACATTAGCTTAGCTTAGCTTAATAACGTTTGATGTACCAGGACAATAATTATGCCTGAGAAGTTTCCTCATTTTCAAGTTTTTATCAAAGTGATGTTCGAGCTTTCAGTTCCGATGTTTTAACATTTCCCTGCTCTCAAAGGATTGCTCCACCGCAATAAGGACCATTTCAAATCTCGGAAAAATGTATTTATATGGTGGCTGCGACCTTAACACGGGATTTCACTTTTTGATCGATTTCTCGAAAACGAAATCTTTTCGGAAAGTTTGATTGTAATTTTCAAAAATAGCTTCGTCACTAAAGGGTTTTGCAATACTGTAAGGATTTATAGTCATGCAAATAAAGCTACTTGTTGTTATTGTTCTTAAAAAAATTCGAAAATTCAGTTTTGATAGTGAGCTCTAGATATTTACAGATATCCATTTTTAAGAATCTTCCGATTCAGTAACATAAATTATTCAAATGAAGTGTTTATCAAATTGCTTACTGCAGGGCAGGTATTTTCGGGCTGTATTTCTGACAATACTTTTACATTTTTATGCTCTAAGAGAGTTACTCCACTGCAAAAGGATCGGCATTATCATTTCGTTTCGTTAAGGCCTCTTTCTACCGGGGGTGTGAGGGGGTGGGGAAGGGGGACTCACACAGTGACGGGGTGCTCGTCGAAAATTTTCCAAAAACACCCTAAAAGGAACCACAATCTCGTTTGATGGGCGTGGCTTAAAAGAATTTTTACCCCTAAGAGGTACTAATTAAAAAAAAACACGTCATATTCTGTCATAGTTTTTCGGCTCAATACCCTTAAGGGAACCGTGATAATTAACGGTGGTTATTTTAGATTTTAGTACCCTAAGTGGTACCAATCTACAAATTTTGACCCCTAAAAGGTACGACGAGCGCCCCGGGGTCTTTCTTGCCGGTCGATTGAAATATGCAGCAAATCTCGGCAAAATTTGATGGCGGTTACGACTTTAACACGGAATTTCAGTTTAAGTAGATAACTCGAAAACAAAAACAACTTGGAAAGTTTCACCGTAATTTCCGTTAATAGATCTTCATCAAAGGGTTTCTTAAGGCCCAATTCGAAGAAATTCTAAAATTCAGTATCGATATTTACAGACAGAATCTTCAAATTCTGTAATTAAAACATGTTTTAAACTCAAGGTGCCGAAAGCAGATAAAATTTAAAAACGTCATTGAATCATTTTCAAGGCGATCGATCTTCCCGCATAAGAAAGCCGGTGAGTTCAGAGAGAGCCATGCAACTGAATTAATAATGTTAAAAAGGACTTACTGTGTTGGGATCCGTTCTTCGTGCGACGAAAATGAAACAAAAAGCTGTAATCAACAGAGAGCCTTCAAAACAAGACATATGACCAAGACATTATTATTATTTTAAGTTGCTAGAAACGGCTAGTAACATTTAATTCCTTACAAGCGTCTTCCTGTTGATTTCGTAGCTTTAAATTTGCTTTCACTCGTTTACAACTGAATGAACAGGTAAAGGAAAACTTCAGCTTCGTAAACAACATTATATAGAAGGCTTCTGAAGTATCGGCATCCGCAAAAAGTTCGATGCCGTTTATAGGCTCCCCTTCACTTGAAAACTGTTAAACGAACGGTTTAATTTGAATATGCCGGCGACATCTTTCCATGCCTGTTTTTTTTAGGTGGTAAATCTTTTACTATTTAACCTTGCAAGAACTCTACAAAAAAACTCCTACATGTATTTGTAAACAATCTAAACCAATCGGGCGAGTGACACAGGAAAAACAACTTGCATTTTTCGAATTGGGCGCGTTGCCATATAAAATGGCAACGACCCGGCCACTTAAAGATGGAGAAATGTAAAGGCGCATCGTCTATTGTAAAATGAGCCAAATTTAGTAACGTATGGCAAGCAACATTAATTCTCTTTTGCACTGTTTAACGCTTTGACAGGTGTTAAGTTCTGCCCTGTATGGGTATATTTGGGCCACCATTCGCAGCAATCATCCCAAAACGCCTTGTGCCTTTGTGGAACGCAAATGTAAAAATATTTATGTTCTGTACATGTCCTTAAGAACACTATGTTATAAAACATTTTAAAGTGCTTTCAGCCGTGCTTGTACGGTAAACTGAAGAAAGAACGGTATTTCAATTTATTTGTCAGTACGTTTCCACTTCTTCAGTTTCGAAATGAAGACAACAAGACCTTTTCTGAGGAATTCCGAGTCAGTCATACGCGAATTGGTCAATAACAACCGTTTGTTCCGTCTTCTGCCTTAGCTTTCCTTGGTTCAAACAGGAAAGTGTAATTCACACAAGATTACAGAACCAAACAGCTCCCTATACAAAAGAAAATTATCCGATATTGTGGCTTGTACTTCGTGGAAGACTTAATTATATGCACGCCATTGTGACTGCTATGTTGATATTTCATGTCGCTGGTACAATAATTCTAGTTCTATCCTAAACAGGTAAATGAAAGATAAAAGCTTCACGAAACAAAGTACTTACCAAGACGCTTCTTTACCAGTTGCACAATGAAACTTAAAAATCCGGGTTCAGGGAAACTAAAACCCGGTCATATGAAATGTCGTCATAGGTCGAGAATAAATTGTGAATGCTATACAGGAGTTTTTCACATTCAAGGTGGATAAAATACGTAGCGACGCTATCAAGGGGAAGGACACGCCCCTTTCAGCACTTGGTTGGCTTGAATCTCAAACAGTAAATGTCGGAACATCTTTCGATGCTTGTTTTTTTAGATAGCTTTTATTTAAAAACGGAGAAATATGAAGGCGCATCGTCTAGTCTTCGATATATGTAACACTTGTCTATTAAATGAGCTAAACTCAGTAACGTATGGCAACGTTAATTCCCTTTTGCACTGTACAACACATTAGCAGGTGTTAAGTTCAGCCCTGTCTGGGTGTATATGTGCCACCATTCGCGGAAATCATCCCAACTTTATATATTTTTATTTTAGTATATACTTAAACAGTGGATAGCGTTGTTGACGCGCTCTGATTGGCTACTGAAACTCCATATATCAAGTGCTATTCACCTCCAAGCAAATTGCGGTCATTTGAGCGCGAAAATTGTAATCGTTGACAGAAACAAATGAGTTAGAAATCATAATTTTCTGCTACGTTATCTCACTGTTTTAGTGTATACTAAAACAGCTATTCACCTCAGTGTCGGTGGCCAGTGGTAGATATTTACCTCACCGCTTCGCGATTCGGTAAATATCCACCTCTAGCCACCTCCACTTCGGTAAATAGTTGTAAAATATTCTTACAGTGAGTTTGAACAACGTGTCTAATAACATAAACGTGTAAATTAAAGATAAAGACTTCACGAAACAAAGTACTTACCAAGACGCTTCTTTTCCAGTTGCACAATGAAACTAAAAAAATCCGGGTTCAGAGAAACTAAAACCCGGCCATATGAAATGTCGTCATAGATCGAGAATAGATTGTGAACGATGCACAGCAGTTTTTCACATTCATGTTGGATTAAACCAGAAACCCATAAGATTAAACACGAAGCGACGCTAATATTTCCACCTGACATCGCAACCACGTTTTCCTTGCTGCATTTTTCACTTTGCCCTTTGCTTCTTTATGGACAGACGATGTCGTGTTCGCAGGAACGCGGTTCGAAACAGAAAATGGCTCTTGGTTCATAGCTCATAGCTTTATATCGATTGCACGCGCTTATCGAATGTGCTTGTCATTGCTGTCATTGAAAAGTCATGATCGATAAGTTCACTGGTAATGTCATTACCAATCATGCTGGTATAACTAATAGGGTATACTAGTAACAAGCCGGATAGGGAACAAAACCTTAATAGAGATTAAACGAACAGATAGATAGCCAGCTCACTATGATGATTCAGATTTTTCGTCTTATTCAAATTTAACACTTCTCTTGCTCGCTATGAACTGTTCTGTTTCTCGCCAGGGTTTTTTTTTTCATGCCGATTTTTTTACACTTGATCAGTTGTGAAACCTGATGTCACAGTTTTTGGACGGAAATTTAACAAATTGACGTCAGTTTTTTATGCGTCTGTCCTCTTATTGATGATCATGAAAATTCGTCATAACATTGTCAAAGTGCTGTGGATCCACGAGCCGCAGGCGAGTGGATCCACAGCAAACGAAGGAAATGCAAGATGCGATCGCCACAAAACCAGAATTTCATAGCCATAATTCGGAGAAATACGGGCTCGTATATATTAAAAGTTTGAGTAGAGTACGTCAGAAACACATGGAAAAATTTGAATTTTGAAACTAACCTTTATTTCTGTTAAAATTGTTCTCAAATAATCCGTTGAAACACGGTTCAGTTCACCTCCGATAAAGCTTATTTCAGCGACAGCATCCGACAGCACTATTATCCTGCTCACCGCCAATTTTCAGGTCTGGATTCTCAACAAACATCTTCATCTTTCCGCTTTAAGGTTGTGTTTTAGCTTCTTCAGGTTCATCTCATCTATTTTGGACGATTTTCTCATTGAATAATTCTGGATTTGTGAAAGAATTCTCGCCACGAAAAACGCAGCGCTGACAAGTTTGGAAAAAACTTTCGCTGATGGCGTCAGTTTTATCGTTTTATCCGTCTGTACTCCTATTGATAATAAAAATTAGCCAATCAACGCGCGAGAATTCGCACAGTTATTGTAAAAATTCAATTCAATTTATTATTGGAACAGAGTATTTGTCTGTCGCATTATTTTGAGGACGTTTTTCAGTGTCGAATTTAACGTCGATCCAAAAAAACAATACGTTTACAACCGCATTAATGATGACAATAATGACCAAAATGCTTCAATGAAAACAATATTGACAATGTTTACGTTAAGGCTGATTAAAATCAAATCAATAAGATATTTCTAGTATCTACTGACAAATGTGTTTATTCATCGTCAATCACAATTAATTGGATTTTAGAGCAGTTTTCAATTGATTGTGGTAAAACCAAAACCAAAGTAATTACTCTGACCAATCGCAGCAGTCGTAAAAAATCCAATGAACCAATCAGAGCTCGAAGCAATTACATGTCGGCGGCGACAAGCGCGGGAAAACGCGTGCGAGCAAGTCACGATTGGTTTTGGTTTTATTTCTGATTGGTCGAGAAAGTGGCGCGAGATTTTTTTTAGCCAATCACAAAGCGTAGCAATGAAAAACCAAAGCAATTGTGTAATTACTTTTTACACTCAATTGAAAACTGCTCTAAACATACAATCGTTCTATAAGTCTTAAAATGATCAATGTTCATGTCTAAAACATAATACTTTTTTATAGCCTCTTTAAATTCTCTGGCGACAAGGCAATACAAGCCATGAACATGCATCAAACTACTGACATCATCCGCCCTAAATAGCCAATCGTTAATATGAAAAGTTTGCGTTTTAGCTGTCCACGCGGGTACGCCTTTCATAAGTGTGAGTTGGAAAGTTGGAAAGGTCTTTGTGTGATTCAGGGCCTTGTGCCATTGAATGTGATCTCTTTGTGATTGCATCATTAAATAAATTGTGACAGCTTTCCGTTTCGGCATGGTGTCTACATGCACAAGCGCAGTAGACACAAAAATAAAACCAATTCACATTCTCGACCCCAGAACTCTTCTCTTTTGCGCATGACCGAAAAAAAAGACCGAGAGCTCTGGGGTCGAGAATGAACCAATTCAATATCATGGACACGTGGTTGCCTTAGGAGGTGATCTCTGGGGAGGTTTGACTGCGATTTACACCTTCTTAAGCGATTCAACAGCAGTTTTAAGATCCTCCACTACAACATCAATATCTGTCTTGGAAGTGTGCCGTCCTACACTAAGCCGTACAGCATTCATAGCAACATCGTGAGGAACACCAATAGCAGTCAAGATGGGAGAAGGACGAGAAACAACATCAGAATGACATGCAGCCCCTACACTCGCTTGCAGCTTTTTTACAGTGGCCAGGATTTTCCGACCTTCAAGGCCACAACCAAGAAAGGAAACATTACAAGTGTTGGGTATGCGCTCGCTGCTATCAAATTTTCCGTTGAATTGAATTTTGTCTTCAAAAGTCTCTTTCAGTCTGGACTCAAGATAGTCCCTCACCTGAAAAATTGAAAAGAAAGAACAAAAGACCAATATTAAAAATACATATACCCTAATATTCTTTACCCGATTTTCGCGGGGTTCAGAATTCGCAAAAATGATTTTTCGCGTGTGAAATTTTCGTGATATTCAATGAGTTCCAGTCCAAACAAAAGAGTGCACTGATTTTTATGAACCTTCAAGGATGCCCAAAAATAATGAAAGTAAAATAAAATAGAAGGTAATGCAAAAATAAAAGGCATTAGTTTGTTTGAATTAACTGTTTTAGAAACTGATTAAAGATAAAAAGGGATAGTTTCATGGTGCGCATGTGCACAGATTAAAATGCTTTATTCACTTTCTTACCAATTTTATCGGTTACAAAACATTTACTTCAATAATCACATACTATAATTAGTCCAAACAAAGGGAAGGATGACCAAAATTCACATAACATTTCAATGGATTATACTGACAAAGTCAATACTAAATGCAACCTTCAATCCCGAAGGATTTATTCTACGCTCTGGTGGCTTTTATGGCGCACATGAGTATGTATAATCATCAATTCAGTCAGCTGACAGACCACAACATTTTTCATGGGCAAATTTCCTGCCAGAGTTATCTACTCGCTTCAATGAAACAGTGAAATTAAATGGGTTACGTCATAGTTTGCACACGCACATTAAAGACTGTAAAACTTACAAATCAATTAATATGCTGGTTGGTATCCCTGTGTTAGGTCAGCATCTTATTCATGTAGTATAAGTTATTTTGTGTTACAGAAATGAGGTACATTGTATATTTCCACATTTTTACATCTTTCACCTATATGTAAGTTACTCTTCACAGCTGTTAGAAGAGTCAAAATGAACCCTCATGAACCTTTCAGTATTGTTCACTTACAGTCCTTACTCACCATTTTCATGTTGTCATGGTACTGGTCCAAGTTGTCCAGCACCAACTGTGAGGCTGCTCCCAATCCTGCTATCATGCCTGTGTTTTCTGTTCCTGGTCTGAAATTTCTCTCTTGACCTCCTCCATAAAACATTGGGAACAGTGGGCTGCCAATGCTTGGATTTCGAGCAAACAATGCTCCTATAGATTTACAAAATAAAATGTAATGTCGTTATGGTTTGCTATTGACCCTTTTATCCCCAGAATCAGTTATGGAGACATGAAGTGTAGTTCTAACTTTTGAGTCTGTGGACAAAATCCTATGGTGTGACCATTCAAATGAAACCTCTTTAGCAGTACTTGTGCATGGCACCATTTGTTTTTTAATATTTTACAGAATAAAATTTGGAATTTTTCTTGAATTTTTGATTTGTGGTTAGTAGGACGGACAACACAAAGTTCAAAACTGCTCTGGATATGACACCCCAAAACTTGTAGCCTGCAAATACAGCTGCCTTTTATTGCTCCCGGCCACCAGAGGCATCAGCTGAGAGCGATGAGAGGTGGTTGTTTTTTAGGCATTCATAAGAAGGGGGAAGAACCAGAAATAGTAGAATCCAGAGGGGTGGGAGCCGCACAGAAAAGTGGTGGGGGTGGGAACTATTAAAGGGTGAAGATTACAGCAAATGGGAACTTCAGACACCCTGTCCGCTCCCCATTAATTGTGTAGGGTTTGCAGTCTCTCTACACCTTGATAAACATGGGCACCAATTTGCATCATACCAATTCGAGGTCCATAAAACTTATGTCCAACAATCGTAAGATAATCAACTCCCAGCTCCTCCACATCAACTTTGATCTTGCCAATGGCTTGTGCTGCATCTGTATGGATAAGAACCCTGGGGAGCTTCTGCGATGAACGACTCTTGTTTTGCCTTCTTATGGCCTTGGAAATGTTGTCAATTGGCTGTAAAAATAAAGAAATTACAGCTTATCACTAATAAGGGTAACACACCCCCAAAAGAATATGAACCTTGTAATAACTATTGATGAAAAGAAGCAGGATTGGAATCATGGAACGAAGTGCAGACTATACCAGCTGACCGAGAAAGGTGGAAACACTCTGAAGAGGACCTATGTGCCATGAGGCACGAAGAGGATAGGTGAAGGTGAATAACTATTGATAGGCTACGCATGTTTAACAGCCCTTGGACATTATATTAAAAATACCAATGAAATCTTTGCAGTGTGTTTAAGGCACCTTTCAACACACCTTAGCCACGGTCAAGAAAACAATAAATTAATAGCAACATTGTGTTGCCTTCTTTGTAACAAAGGTAACCTTTGATGGAAAAAAATCAAAAGCAGGCTTTGTCACCTTGGAGTCCAACGTAAAAGATTTGAAAGGTAAAAGTAATGCAAATTTGTCTGTCTAATGTGCCTTAGGAAAATTAAACTGAGAAAAAAAAATTGGACCTCAGTATGTACCTTTAAATGAAAAGTTGGAAAAAGAAAAGAAAGTGGATACCATTTTTCTTGCTTTCTGGGTTTCCTCAAACCCATTTTCACCTCTATGCATTACATTCAAAAAGGTCCTGTGAACTCTAACAGACATCATTTAGACACAACACCCAACGCAGTACCAACAACCAATCCCTCAAAGGCATGAGTCACCACTGTTGAACACATGCCTTTAATTTTCAAACAGGTTTTAATTTCATTATTTTTGTGCAATGTAAAGGATTCCCGTTAAGTAATCCACAGGAAAAGAGATGGAAAGGCACCATTTGCTTGCCATGAAATAAATCTAGGGTGGTTACCATTTATCCTTTCCTACTTCAGTTCACTTCTTCTTTTCTACCTTCACTCAGTTCCCTTAAAAACATTGGAAGCTGACAAAGGGTGAACTGGCAAAGAAGAAGTAAACATTTTCTGAAAGTGATGAGCAATCAGACCATTGCTTACTTGCTTTAAGCTCCATTTTTGGAAACTGGAAACTTTGTAGGTTTGTTAGTTTGCATTTTAACTGAATTTAAACCGGAAATTTTAACCGGCCAATTTTGCTGGGTATGCACAATATACAAGGCAGCGAGGCAGATGTGCGAGGCATGCGAGGCATTCGTGCAAGGCACGCGAAAACACAAATACTTGTTCCCAGTCCTGCTGTTCCTCTTCTTCACTGTTCACTTTTCGTACAAGAAAGCGTGCTTTCAGTATATGTTGTTATAAAATGTGACAGGCCTAGCACATTGTGCTTGTTGCTAAAAGCATTTTAGCCCAGCTTTAGAATAAGTCTACCCCAAGTACATGCCTGAGAGATTTTTCCTTTCAGATCAAAATAAAGGTATAACTGGCCTGTTGTTCTAAATGTTGTGGTTTCTTTGATCTTAGGAAAAAATCTTTAGCTGTGATGCTTTTAGCAACGAGCTAGGCCTGTCACCTTTTATAATAACTTGAAGCAGGGTCTTGTCTGTGGGAAATCACGAAACTATTAATTCACTAATACATGGGCAGTTGTCACAATTTTTCCAAAGCAACAGTTTTGCAAGCTTTTCTGTATATGTGTATTGTGGATTGCGTGCCACGTGGCTTTTGTTTTGTTTTTTTGCAACCTTCAAGGCGTTATTTAATGTGGCTCACATGGCTTGCAACCATGGCTCATATGACTCGCTGGCTCGCAACCACGACTCGCTGGCTCACAGCCATGGCTCGCATGACTCACTGGCTTACATATTGGTAATACTCAATTTTGCTCCATTTTTGCAAATTCTAAACCCTGCGAAAATAAAAGGCATATTAGGGCATACATGGCAGTACCCCCACCCCCCCCCCCCCCCTCCCAACTAATAATATTTCTTGCAGTCACCTGAATCACTCCTATTTCATTATTGGCCATCATAACTGTTACCAGGCATGTATTAGGTTTCACTTCCTGTAATATTGCTTCTGCAGTAACAGCACCAGAGTTTGTTGAGGCAGGAACAAACGTCACCTCAATCCTGCCTTGTTCTTGAAGTTTTAGGAGTGGGAGCTGAATTGAGTCATGTTCAAGATTCGACGTAATCACGTGCGGTTTTAACCCTGGGTTGCAATCTTCTTGTTCATCATGAAAAACACGAAAACATTCCAAAGCAGAATGAATTACCATGTTGTTTGCCTCAGTACCACCTGACATGAAGATGATGTCACTGTATAATGCACCAATCATGTTAGCTATTGAGTCTCGGGCCTTTCTGATCACATGACCTGCTTTCTTTCCTGCGGCATAGGAACTACTGGGATTTCCCCAGGCATCTCGCAACGCATCATGGATGGCTGTAAGCACTGATGGTTCTAGCGGTGTTGTGGCATTGTAGTCCAAATAAATTTTGTCTGCCTCTTCAATTATGTTGGTCATGTTGGAGTCCATTTCAGTCAAGAGCCAATCACAGTGTTTTTGGTGAAAAATAATGGTGAAAAAAAAACACAAATATCAACAGAACCCCAACTGGATTATTAGTCCGACTACATGTGATTAGCTATCGTAAGAGCAGAATATTTATAGATCGAAAACATGGAGAAGAGAAACCGAGACAAAAGACAACTTGTGACTTTTCTCGCCCCAGCCTCCAACGTCATGAGTCATCGTTTACCCACCCTACCCTGGATAAGGCAATGTTTTCGTCATCAGTTGGGTCAGGAATGGCGGATGATGATGTTCTTGTCGATTTTGAAGAAGTTCCCGATGTTTCTTATGATCCAAGACATCATGTTTCTTCTCTTCCGCTCACAGATGAACATTTAACTTCTGGGGGAAATTTTTCGCTGGTACGGGACGGTGGAGGGATTACAAGTGGTCAGAATTCGGTGCCCGAACTTATAATCGCGGTGTTTGTTGTGCAGTTCGATACGAGAAGAGGTAAAGCTTAGGTCTTTATCATTGCTTATTTTACTCGATACGTACTATCAGGTTATAATATAACTAACCTCTGTGGCACCGGTATTCAGTGGAGTTTAACAGACCCCATAAACATAACCATGATACGTATATACGTGTACAGATGCGCTTGATCTTCTTCCGTTTCATAAGCTTCTTAATTGCTTCTTCATAAGCTTCTTCTCTGCCAATCATATTTTCTTTATTAAGTAAATATATCTGTTACCAGCGAAATCTTTGTGCAGTCCAGCCTCTTGCATAATATGACCATCCAGAATCTAAATGTTTAATTACTTAGGAATTTGGTTGCCTAGTAAAATATGGTCGTTTATTTAATAGTGTTGAGAGCTCAAACGGTAGTGATTTGACTGCAGAAAAGAAATATTTGGTGTCATGGACAAGTGGTTTTAAACGGCCTGCTACTGCCATGCCAAATTCCAATGATAGCATTGTTTTCAAGTTGGCTTACCAATTAAAAGAAATCCCATGAAAGCGTTAATATATGAGAAAGATGTACAGTAATACTCAGTACATTACAAACATGGGGCAAAGAAGTAAATCAGAGTCTTTGACAGGAATCAAACCCACGATCTAATGGAAACCAGTCAGATGTTCAACTGAATGACTGGGAGACTTGTGGTGAGCTAGGTCATTTTATACCCGGGGGTTCTTGCTGGGTAATTTGTGTGCCGCTGGCCTCTTTATAGTTGATTCTGAGGCCAATTATAGACCCCATCTTAGTCACGTTTGTGAAAATGTAAACTTCACAAGGCAGCTGTATGGTAACAATTGTTTTTCCTGTGAATCTTTCCATTTTTTAATACCCCAAATCCGAACTAAAATAAAACTACCCCCTAAAAATTGCCAGAATTTTCTTACCCCCAAAATTCCAAAAATGTGCGACCCCATTCTAATAACTCTGTTGAAAATGCAACCCCGTTATAGTCGATCCAGTCATGAAAATATGACCCCATCCAGCGGCACATCCTCATTAGTCCATTACTGGGAAGTACTGTACCCCTGACCCAAGGTCATTCCCTAGGTTCATATGAGAACCTGGGATCAGTAATGAGAAACTAGGATCAGTAATATTGAAAATGTTGACCTCAAGCTTAATCTAATTATTTTAAGGAAATGAAATTGAATGGAAGTACCCAGCATCTGTGGATTTAATTGGTGTGGAATTCAAGGCTCTTGCCAGTGGTTCACATACAATCACTAAAGACTTCATGTGAGTATAAATTAAAATTGACTATTGGCTTTCAGGTGTTGTTTTATAATGCTTTAGTTCAAAAATTGTAAGTTATAACTAAAGGTAATTTAGTCACCCCACATTACCTAAGTTGCTCATCAGGCTGGAGTGTAGCTCTGGTTTCCACAGCATAAAGAACAAAGAAATGCATGAAGTGCTAATTTCCCCACCCCCATCCCCAAGATGGATAGGGGAGGGAGGGGGGGGGGGGTTTGTAGTGCTTCCTGCCAAAGCTTATAACACCCGGATGAGAGCGACAATATGGAATATGTTGTCTTTCCATAGGAAACAAAAAAGAAACAGAAGAGAGCTCAAATCATCAATGCATTACATGTACTTTAACCCATTGACACCTGAGAATTTTTACGTTTTTGAGTGATTTTCTGCATGCACACACCTCATAAGATTTCGTGACTTCATATTTGGGGTTACCATTGAAAGTGCTTCTGTTCTAAAACACTGAAGGCTCGAGTTTACTGGAAACATCATTGTGACGTCATTTTGCTTCGTTGAATTGCAATAGAGGGTCAAATATGGTGTTTCTGCAATTTTTGGTAAGTTCACAACCATTTTTCATCTTTAGTAGCTGTCTAATGAGCATCATTAAGCTTGAAGTCAGTTCAGAGTCCACTTTTTCAATGAAGCGAGTTAGGTGTTGTACTTCGTTTACAAATTTGGCTCGTAGCCTTGGGACTCAACTCTGGATGAATTTCTCGACCTACCACGGCATATTTTGGAAGTTGCAACCACTGAAGAACACAACAAGCGCGAAATTTCGGTGGTAGGTCGGAGTGGCTGTGGACTTAGTATAAATATGAAATGTGTGGGGAAAGAAATGAACGCTGTCAAAAATTGTGGCTATTTCCCAGCATGCAGTGCGGTGGTGATGTTGAAAATCGAGGCAAGGCCAGTATGCACTAGAACGAGAGGCTGTAGCTCGGCCCGAGCAACGAATAAGAGCAAAAAAATTCACTGCTAAGCTAGGACTGGGACTGAATTTTGCTGTGAATGTTGACTTTTGAGTTTGCCACGATGATTTGAATAAAATAAACTAAAGGCAAAAAAAGAGATTTTTGTTGTTTTTCTATACATGTAATGTTAAAAACGGTCATTTTTGTTATTGTCCAAATTCAAACGCTGATATTCTGCAAAAATCGCTGACTTTTTTGTTTATTGGGTACAGTCGAAGCTCTTGTAAGCGGACACCCTCGGAACGCGAAAAAAGTGTCCATAACTAGAGCTGGCCACTTACGAGAATGGTTCTCGTAAGCGGCCACGAGAGGTGTAGGGGATAGATGGCCGCTTACGGGAGCTTGCCCAGCTAACAATAAATGCAGTACCGTATTGGAAATACAAAAAAATACCGCCCACACCCTCTCCAATGAAATTTTATGTTCCGAATGTAGCAGAGGGCTGGAAAAAGTGGGAGGGTCTTTGTTTTATTGCGCCCAATACTGTACAACCCTACGATATAATGACGATAACTGAACAGTATTACAGTGTATACTGCAGTACTAGGACTTTCCCTTAGTGATTTTTAAAAACAACAAATTATAATTGCAACCACCATCAACATATTCAACATTAACAGCCTCAACAAAAAGTAGTGATACAGTTTAAAATGTTTACCACCTGTGCATCTTTCAGTCAGGCTTCAGTTTATATTAGTCTGGTTAGTTATGATAGGTAACTGCAGATGGAAGACTGCTTCAAAGATTTAAGTTGCAAGGCCGTCAAGGCATCTTTTACGCATGTGATGGCTTGCGACAGTTTTTCGTTTCCCGGCGATGTGAAGTTGATTGATAAAAACAAGATACAGAGGTTGTTAATAGGATTTTCTTTGGGGTGTCCGCTTACAGGAGCTTAAAAACAAAGAAAAAGTCTAAGTTGTAATCTCTGAAAGTGTCCGCGGCCACTTACAGGAATGTCCGCTTACGAGAATGTAAAAATACAGAGTTTGTATGGGAGTTAAAACGGGGTTTCAAACAAGGCGGCCGTAAGTAGAGCTGTCCACTTACGAGAGTGTCCGTTAAGAGAGTTTCGACTGTATCTCAATTTGAGGGACTTTCTAGTCAATGCTCACAACTGCCAGTTAAGGCAATGTTCGCACAATTGTGAAAGTTGCAATTTTTTAAAGCAGTGGAGTCTTGTACGGGCGGTTCAGGTGTCAATGGGTTAAGACCATCACACCATTCTATAGATCTGGCTAGTGATGCAAGATTTTTCAATTTACAAACTGTTTTTCTTTCATTAGATACTTCAAAACAAAAGATGGTCTTTATGGACTAAGTTGTTTTGAAAGAATATCTGTTGATAATGTGGCTGAGAGAGGGGCCAGGATGAAGTCAGTGGGGATTCTATGTGCGAGATACACTTCTTTGCATGAACACATGCCGTTCCTTGAAGAAGAAGTTAGGTGGGTCAACTTTGAATTTACAAGAGTTATCATTGTTTTATTTCCCCTTACTTTATCAATATACAGCTAATATTACAGCTAACATAATGTCCAGCTAACTTGACAAGGAGCCCGATGGGCTTCGAAACTGGCTCGTTTGGTCCCAGTTTCCACACGGTTTCATTTTAGAGTTCGCAATATACATCTAGAATCTATCAACATGCACAGTCCAGTCCACATTTACATTTACATTACACAGCCCGCTTCAAGCACTCCTTGGGGACGGACCATTTTATTGTTAAGGTGGTGGTGGTGGGTGGGGGGGGGGGGGGGGGGGTGAGGTTGGGCAATTAGTAAAAACAAAATTCCTGCACAGCAAAAGTAAAGAAATAAAAAGTAATGCATGCGAGCCAAAGGAAAAGCAGTTTAATATGGAACAATCCCGAAAAAAAATTCTTGCACAACATCAAGACGACAAAAACAAAATTCATGATCAGAAAAATTGCCCAACACCGCCCCCCCCCCCCCCCACCGTCCCCCCTCCCCCCCCCAAACAAAAATAAAACAAAATAAAATAAAATCGTACATCCCTTAGTAGGCTACAATTTCAGGTCTATATATATTTTTTTCTGATCGGCTTGGTACAGTTAGAAAAAACACAAGTTCAGAACTTTGTATATTATTTTCGCTTTAAAATGCTTGAAACCACCTACTACAAGGAATCAGGATTGTTTAAAGACAGGCATTTTGGAGAATCGGTGATGGGGTTTCGAATAAATTAACAATATCAACATGATCGATCAAATGATAAACAGCAGACCATAGCGTGACATAAATACGAGATGTGTGGAGTTTCAACATGACTCCGGCCATGACGTAATGCTTGAGAATTGTTTACTCAGCAGACGTGCCGGGACGTGATTTGTTCAACGATTTATTCAATCTAAACTCAACTGTTCGACAATTGATTTGGTTACAAAAGTTCAACCCGCTTTCCTTTAAAATCCTTGAAACCACCTACAACAAGGAATCAGGATTGTTTAAACACAGGCATTTTGGAGAATCGGTGATAGGATTTCGAATAAAAATGAACAATGTCAACATGATCGATCAAATGATTAACAGCTGACCATAGCGTGACATAAATTCGAGATGTTTGGAATTTCAACGTGACTCCATGGCGTAATGCTTGAGAATTGTTTACTCAGCAGTTGACGTGCTGGGACGTGTTTTATTCATTCGATCTAAACTCAACTGTTTGACAATTGATTTGGTTAGAAAAGTTCAACGCGCTTTCCTTTTACCAGAAATAGAACACATCCTGAAATCACAGCGATTTAATGTTTAACAATTCCGTCGAAATTAGAACGGTAAATATTTCAATTGTAAATTGTCGTTTCGATGACATCACTGTTTTCTGAAAACCGGAAGTAAACTAGGTACGGTGTTGGCCGCAGCAAAATCGATTCCCTGGGCAGGTGACACGACAGAAAAAAAAAAAAAGGGTATTTTAAGAACTGACTCGCCGCAGAGCGGCGAGCCAGTTAAAAAATACAGGGAAGCTCTGTTAATTACGATGTGGCTGCATTGACAAGTTCTTCAGACAAGAAAATGGCTACATGAGCTTTTGTTTGTTAGTGAGGTCATTGTTAACTAACACTACTAAACATCAATAAAAGGAAGTTAAGGATATTATTTTATGCAGATTTTTTCAAACTTTTGTCACACTGAGCATCTGCAAACTCTTTACATTTTTTCTGGAAATGTAGAAAATGGGTAAAGAAACTAGGGGTCTCTGACCATCCAACAGAGTTAAATCCAGGCAAAGTTAATGGAAAGGCCACCAGCATTAGATGTGTTTAGGTTTATTCAAAAATTATGCATTCTTAATGCATATCATGGCATAACATTGAAACATGAATACATGTAGTATTGAGAAGTACGTAGTAGGGAAAATAAACTTAAACAAAACATTTTGTAATGTTTTTCATGGTTATCAAAGTTAATTTAATAATTTCCATGTTTATTTCTAGGAGGCAGCTGGAAAACCCAGGACATTATGAAGACATAGAAAATTATTATCATAGTTACAAAAACTGTGTTCTCAGAAATAATTACATTCCTTCTCCAACTTATGAGAAGGTGCCAGGACTGGAAGATATACCAGTGTTAAAGGTACTACTTGATCTACCGTAAAATTCCAAAAATAATGAACCTCATTACCTTGGGAATTAGCAGCCTTTGGTGCTTGCTACTTTTTTTTTTTGGGAGGGGGGGGGTGGGGGGGGGGGGGGGGGGGGGGTCATTATTTTTGGGGAACAAAAATTGTTAAAGAGTCTGACCCACCCAGTTTGCATTGCACTCTTCTCTTATTGTTATGATATGGCTCTATTCCATATTTGGGCAAGCATATCACCTCTTGCAAGAGTGAATTTCTCATCTACAATACAGTATAGACTTTCGGGGGCCCTGAAAAAGGCGGATGAACCAACGTAGGCACTCAATGCAAACTGGGTAGGTCAGATTCTTTAAATAAAGCTGGTGCAAGTTCTATTTCTGAGTAAAATAGAAGTTAGTTAATCTCTTAGGTTCCAAGTGGACAAAGGGCGTCGACAGTGCTGCACCAGCAGACTCTATTATTATTTTGTAGCTGTTTTCTTGGCCGTGTGCCAAGTGATGTTGGCTTCTTTGAGCTCCTTTTCTACTGATCTCCTCCAGGTTTTCACTGGCAGAAATTTTCACTGGTTTTCAAGGAAGAAATTCTTTGTTGAAAAATGAGACAAAATTTGTCAGTCCAATTTCTTGTTACTGCCACATGGGTCAGTGCTCCGCATGTCTAGATTGTGTTGTGTATTATAAGAAAAACCTCAGTCTCATTACTTTCGAGGGGCTCGCTACTTTCTGGGGGCTTGCTACATTTACTTTCTGAATTTGTTAGCAGCCACAAAGTTTTGACATTACTTAAAGAGGGGGTGAGGGGGGGGGGGGGGGGGGGGGTGCTCGCTACTTTCAGGTGGGTTGTTACTTTCAGAACTTAACAGTATGCTGATACTTCTCTTAAATGAACTTATCGAGTTGGTTTATACTGAACATCAGTGATTGTTGCTTTAACTTACAGATTACCCATCCAGCTGGATGTTTCCCTCAGTTTATCAAGTTCTTTGGAGAGCATATTTTCGTTCTTTGGAAATTTGTACTGCTGCAGAAAAGAATTCTGTTCTTTTCTCCCCCTCCTGTTGGGGTGGCCTGTTACAGAGGTAGGCAAATTCACTAAAAGAAACTACCAATAAATGGAAAAACAGTTCAACACAAACATTTCTATCATTTTCTTAACCATTCCTTACTCTTGTGTATTACAGCAACCAACTCTCGTTTATAAGCAACCACGTCTTGCAAGCGACCACTTTTCCATGGCAATGAATTTCCTTCCCTTTTATTTGATTTCAAGTGAAATGATTATATTTGAGATCACCTGCAAGAATCCTCCTCCCACAGAGCCTACCAACTCTAGCATTTCTGCTGGTTGCTTCCATATTTCTTCCACGTTTTTTTTAGCAGGTGGCTGCATGCATTTTTGTGTATAAGTAAACAGTCATGATAAGCTCTATCTTCCTTGCAGTTTACTGTGCTTGTTTGTTGGCAAGTCATGGAATTCCGTTTGGTTTTGAAACTGGTAGCAACCCTTTGTTTTTCACAAATGTTTGTGACTTGAGTGCATTGAAAGAAGAGCACAAGTATGTTGCATGTAAGTCATCTCATTTCTTATGACCCTTCAACCCAGTTATCGGAAGCATCAAGTAAACTACCAAAATTGCATCTACTGCAAACAACAACAACAACAACACTTTATTAAATAACAAATATTAACGATTTAAATAATACCTACCCACAAATAGTTGAAAAACTAGTCGAGGCGGGTAGGTATGTGTATGTGGTACATACATGTAAAGACCTGCAAAAAATGTTCCTGCTGTTTTAAATGGCCTATAAAATTCTATCTCTTTTCACTGCCAAAGAAAACTCCAAATTTAGTTTTTTAAAATAATGAAATGCAAACAGCACCATGGAAAAGTACTGCTCAACAGCTTTCATTTTAATGTCATCGCTTTAGAATGTTATCCACGGGTTAAAGTAAAGTAAAGTCGCACACGAGCCAGATGGCCCACACGGCCGGAGCTTAACCCGGTTTCTGTAGCATGAAGCGACTAGGAATATTGCTACTCCCCCCTGGATGGGATGCTAGTCCATCGCAGGATTACCCCCAGCATTTTGTCGCCGGTACCCATTTATACACCTGGGTGGAGAGAGACAGTGTGGAGTAAAGTTTCTTGTCTAAGGAAACAACACGACGACAGAGACCAGGCTTCGAATCAACGACCTTCAGGTTGAAAGTCCGACGCGCTAACCACTAGACCACCGTGTCTCCCAAAATAGAGCTCCCCCAATAAAAACAAACAAACAAGCAAAATAATTGAAATTGCCACTCCAGTCATTTACAAATTTTAATGATAGAACAATCTATCACTACTTAAAGAATTTCAATCTTTGTTTCTTGAATAAAGTTCCCTTCAGATTAACTCAGTTTTGATAAACAGCAAATGTGGTACATACATGTAAAGACCTGCAAAGTTGAAGGCAACAGATTAACCATCGACACCTGCTCCATATTAAACATGGTCTTTCCCATAGAAAAATGCATTTTTATTAATTATTTTGTGAAACTGCCGGATTTAGAGACATGATTTTTCTTTTCTTCATTTCTAAGGTACCACAGAAAAGATATTTGAGAGCAAACTGGAAGTGTATGATGTCTATGTTGATAATCAGGTTATCAAATGCAAACCACACTTGAGCTGGATAGCGCATTTTAATAATGCTGACAGAGATCGGTTAGACACACTGGACACCTTCAGGTGAGAGACTTATTAAAACAGTAAAACTGCTGTATAAACATACTTCTTTTCATCCCTTCATTCACAAAAACGGCCAAGAAAAAAGAAAAAATATCACATCTTATTTTGTGAACTTTTTCGAGTACTGGTCTGTCCGGTAGCTTTCATTTGAATGGTAACACTTATGAGTTTCATCCACAGACTTAAAAGTTAGCACCACATTGTACTGTATAATTATACAGTATGGTACTATAGTCATAGAAGGCCGTAACCGGAGGTTTCACACCATTGAGAGTTCGCAACCAACGAGTTCGCTCCCAACTGATGCGAGTTCGCTCCAAGATTACGAGTTCAGTAGCTGGAGTAATAAATGTTGAGGTTCAAAATGAATCTTAGGTCAAAATGATTTCAAACTAGTTTAGTTTTGATTTTCTTTTGTTCCAGATTAATTGACATACAGTAATCCTAAGACAAAGAAAAGTACATATCAAACTAATTTGAAATCGATTTAACCTGAGATCATTTTAAACTACAACATATGTTCCTCATTTAAAACGCGAGTTACACGAAAGGTTAATGGAGTACATGGATATTTAAAAATGTTAATGTTGAAGTGCCAAAAACTTATGAAAAAGTTCAGAACGTTTCGGGCTTTGCCCTTCTTCAGTGGATGTTGGATGGATATTCCTTGTTCAGAATGCGAGTTATACGAAAGGTTTACGGAGTACATGGATATTTCTCGATCAAAGCGAACTTGTGTCAGTTGGGAGCGAACTCGTTGGTTGCGAACTCTCAATGGTGCGAAACCTTCGTAAACCCTACAGGAAAGTAGCGTTGTGTATGCTAAATTTTTCTCTAAAGGCGCCTTCACACGACGAACTAAAGCTGGCAATCTCCCGGGCAATCTCATGTTTCACACGACCAACTTCCACACACCTCAACCTTGTTCACCAGGGTTCTTTGTTCTCAAGGGAGGAAGAGTGGGGTCCCTGTGAAACAAGGTTGCGCATACTGAAGTTGCAGCAGGCGTTTACTAGTCAAATGCGAGTTTGCCAACTCAAAGAAAAGGTGAACAAGTTGTCAAGAACAGAAACAAGTTCTATTTGTTGCCAACAGTTTACCAACTGTTGATGTCACGTTCACATACGTCAACCTGAGTTTGCCAACACAAGTATGCCAACTAAAGAAATTTGCGAATATCACTTGCTCCTGGTATAGTGAATTCTGTCTTAGGAGAATCTATATTAAAGCATTAAAGCAAGGCTACGATGAAGTTGTGAAGGCGCGGTGGTCTAGTGGTTAGTGCGTCGGACTTTCGGGGGTGGGGGGGGGGGAGTAACCTTGCGATGGACTAGCATCCCATCCAGGAGGGAGTAGTTATACTGTCAGTCGCTTCATGCTACAGAAACCGGTTTAAGCTCCGGCAGTTGTGAGCCATTAGGCTTGTGAAGACTTACCTACGATGAGGTAAGTCGTAGCAAGTGATAGCCAGATTCTAACGAGTCGTATAAATGACTTTATGTGAGATGAAACACTGATATATGAGTTACAGATGCGCATTTCATGAGATAGTCTATCAAAAACGTAATCCACATTTCATGAGCAGGGGCGGATCCAGGATTTTGAAATGGGGGGTTAAATTTTAAATGCAATAGAACCAAAGCCTGGTTGAGGTGTTTGAGGTCAGTGCATCAGCAACATGATTGTTAGAAAAGAGAAAGAGAGGGTCTCAGAAAAGGGGGGTGAAAATTCACCCATTTCACCCCCCCCCCCCCCCCCCTGGATCCGCCCCTGATGAGATAGTCTATCAAAAACGTAATCCACATTTCATGAGATAGTCTATCAAAAACGTAATCCACGTAGTAGTGGTGGAAAGATAATTGCTGCGGAACGAGCGTAGCGAGTGAGCAGCAACATAATCAGGATTTAAGAGAAATATATGAGAAAAAAATATAAGCTAGGAAAAATCTCGATTTGATCGCTTTTTACCAGGATTCACTGCGCCACGAACACATTTTGGGCCAGAATGCACTGCGCCACGAACAATAGCCTCGCTTGCTGCTTCAAGCTCAGTGTTGGCTGCGAGATTTGTAACAGTATTTTGGTCCAACATGTCCCAGTCGAAATCGGAACTGAAGTGTCGAAGACTACTACGAGTTGAGCGGGAACTGCGAGGCATGGTGATAGGACCGTTGAATGGCAAAGATTTTCGAAGATTGTACGGAATAAAAGACAAATTTATTTTGAAATCACTCCGACAGCGGTCGATGAGACTGAGCTGAGCTGAGCGCTTGGGGACGCGAAACCTGAGCTGAGCTCGGGAGACGCGAACACACAGTAATTAACCTAAATTTTCCATCTTCCTCGTGGTGAACGCGTCCTTTACTCAACAATATTCTACAGATATTGCAGGAACTTGATGCGTGAATTACAAAACAAAATTAGTCTTATTAGCTGGAATTTTCGTCGATTCATCCCGGTTACATTTGCTTTGCTTCCCCTCAAAAAACGAAAGAGAAAATTCTGCAATACCAGCGAGACGATAAAACAGCATTGTTACAACAAATTTACCGCAGCAATTACTATCTTTTGGATACACTAGTAGTATATATATATTTTTTACTTTTAAAGGAGAGAGCAGCTGTACACAGGCGGTGAAGTTACCGATGACGAAAAGATGTATACCAAGTAAGTGACAAACTAACTTTCGAAAGAAAACTTAATTAGCGTGGTGCAAAGGTAACTTACTGATACCTTTTCCAAATCTCTACTCTTCAGATTCTTCGTCAATTTAAACAACATGCTTTTCCAGACACTTTTTGAAGTAGCTTCTACTGAGGACAGAACATTGACACCGGAACACATCCGAAGTATAGGACTTGATCCAAAGGCCGATCTACATTTCCTATCTGATGTTGTAGATCTCTATGGAATTAACGTGCTGATTCCAGAACCGAAATGTTGTCCTTTTTACCCTTAAACGCATTCTTGTTTCCAGACTTCTCAAGAGGTCTACACGCCACGAGAGAAGACTGTTGAGGAGTCGTGACGTCAGAGAGCTTGACACTTGACCAAGTATGCGCTGTAAAGTTCCGAACGACCTCCGTTCTGGACTCCAGAGCCCTCGGACATGCGTAAAAGAGAGGAGTTCTGGGGTCAAGAATGTAACGACCCCTCGAAAGTGGCGTTGTTAGTAAATTTCGAAAAAATCGCCGACCTCCGAAAGTATAATGACTTTAAAGTAAGCTAGATGGACAAAAACATTATTAGTGACATATCTCTAGACCAATTGCAAGGAAAAGACGAAAACTGATCATTTTGAAATTTGATTGGCAAAAGAAAATGTTACGTTACACGGTAACTTCCCGAAAGTATGGACATCGAACGACTGACGTAACAGGTTGTTATCTTCACGAAGTTCGTGCACACATTTGTTGTCGATGTTGACACATTTGTAATTGACATTAATTGGTTAAATTCACCTTTACGAGTAATAACACACAGCTTTTGTAAAAATGTACAGAAAAAAATAGACATTGTTAATTATAAGTTAATGTAAAGAGCCCAGAACATTTTAGGGTCCTTTCGATATATTAAAATTCAACTTGACAGAGCGATTTTCGTGTTTCGTGTTCGCGATTTGTTTCATCCGCCAGTAGTTGAAAGGATCAAAACAAGCTTTGCTGATTTTCCTGCTAAACTGAAATATCCCCAAATATGGAAAGAGGTTTGTTCGATTGACCTATCAGAATACTGAAAAGCGAGTGACGTCAAAGGGAATAGCTACTTTTTAACTTGCGATCCGCTCGCTTTGCTTTGCGTGTTAAATGAAGCAACCAAAACCAGCGTGCGTTTGCCTCCGTTCGCCAAACCAAACAAATTGCTTCCTTTCAGTTCGTTTGTTGTTATGGTTCTGTTCACGGGTAATCATTTTATCGCTCCAATGAGACCTACAGGGCACAAACAAATGAAATGAATAGGCGTCTTTAAGGCCCGTTTACACAGGCGATTTTTCGTGCAATTTTTTTCGCATTTTGTCGCGCGCAAGTTGCATCTTCGAATCGCATGTGTAAACGGGCGGCGATTTCAGTGCGATTTGGGCGCGATTTGTCGCGCGATGTCGCAGAGGCACGTTCGAATTCTGATGCAACTTGGCGGCGATTTTTGGGAAATCGCAGCAAATATCGCCCCCGAGTCGCACTGAAATCGCCGCCCGTTTACACATGCGACAAAAATTGCATTGGAGAGCGCGACAAAATCGCATCAAAAATCGCATGTGTAAACGGGCCTTTATTCGCTTCCTTTGTTTGTGTCCTACAGGCCTCACTGTTAAGTTGAAGTTTAATATTTAACAATTAGATTATGGGCTCGAGATTTCTATCACGCATAGAAATCAAGAGCGAATAATCTAATTGTTTTAGTATAAATCTACTAGACGTTCAAAACTTAACGAGACAGGCTCGCGTTTTTATTGAATAATGATATAAATCAGTAACAACCGCACACACTCACTTTCGACAACAGGATAGATAGTGAGTAGCGTAGCCAATAAGAGAACAACATTCGTGATAGAACGCTAGTAGATTTATACTAAAACTGGATAGAAGTTCCTTTGACTCGTAGCACCCTTATTCCTCCCCGTCGTTGGGAAGTCTTTGCCAGCAAGAGGTGAACCTACGAAAACGAGATGGCGAACAAACCGAGGGGGGTCCACCGTTTCTCCGTTCCCACCAAAATCGACTCCCCGACACGTTTACACGGTGTCGCCGCTGGCGAGAAACCCCCAAAACGTGAGCAAACATAGCCTATGAACTGTTTACTGCCACTAAGGAACGTTTTTAGGCTATAGCAGGCTGAAGAGTCAAAAGAACGGTTGCGTGCGAGATTAATATAGTTATTTCTTATTCCTGCAAGAGAAAGTAAAGTAATTATTTAAGATTATGTAAAGATAAAGAATAGTTGTTAAAATTTGGGAAATTAAGGTAATTTATCAAAGCAGATGATAGAACATTTCTGGAGTTTTTAAAAGTGTTATACTCCTAGGAGAACAAGTGAGAAATTTTCAGGGCTGAAACGTGAAAAGAAAACGCCTTGACCTCGTTACGCTAATACAGACTTTACATGAATATTATAATATAAGAAAATAAATAATCGAAACTATTTTACTCGGACAGGACCCACCGTTTTACAAAAAGGCTGTACCCCTCTCCCCCCCCCCCCCCCCCCCCCCCCACTAAAAAAAGATGAAATAATAGACTTAGGCCCCGTCCACACTAATGCGTTTTCGTTTGAAAACGCATACTTTTTTATCCCTTTTTACCTATCGTCCACACTAAAACGATAAAAAACGGAGATGTTTATCTATAAAAACGGAGGTTTTCGAAAACGATTTTCAGAGTGGAGACTTTTGAAAACGCAGATTTATCGTTTTAGTGTGGATGGCGAAAACGGAGCCTTCCAAAAACGCTTACGTCACAACTAGTAACGCGTAGTATCGCTGACGCTATTGGAGCATGCGTATTGAACACAGCAGAGCCTGGCGATGAAAACGCATCTTTTCAGCCCCTAGTGTGGACGGTCAAAAACGATGTGAAAACGCTAGTGTGGACGCAGATCTTTTTATCCGTTTACGGAGGTTTTCAAAAATGCATTAGTATGGACGGGGCCTTATATAGCGCACATGTCTCATGGCGCTTTACATACACTGACTTACGAGAATGAGATCGGACGTCAGTTTAGATGGTGTCTTGTTAATATAGAGCCCCCATTCTGTCCAATGTAGTAACTGAGAAAAAGATTCAAACCTTCCTCTGCCGTTAAGTAACTTCTCGTCAACAGCTGTAGTGAATACGCCTAATAGTTCCTCGATCGGAAGTCAAGAGAAAGGAAAAGTGTAGGGTGGAGAAATGGTTTTTAAAAAAGGTTGTAGAGGAAAGAAAAACAACTGATATATTTATCATTGCACGATAAAACCGACGTTTTTTCACGAAACGTGCTGTTATCTCAAGCTAAATAAGATTAAAATAGATCGACTTTGCTTAACCAGGCTGTGGATAACACTGAAGTATTAACTGTGGCCTTCGGATTCAAGATTTCATTGAAATTAAAAAAAAATGTTTTTTTTTTGGAGTGGAGAGGGGAGAGAAAACTAGATAGCCCGGAGAAAAACCCCGGCTCTCCATAAAGGATTGCCAGTACATGAAATACGTCAATTAACAGAAAACTGTTCTTTTTAATTTGTTATCCAAAGTTCAATAAAAAAAAATATGTATAAGGCATGGATGCGCAAGTTTATAAAGATCGAAACCACGTTGTTTCTTTTTGAAACGTTGCCTTTTTCCAATTCGATGTTTGTGGTCCCCGCGAGCAATTAGTTTCAGTGTCCTAACACGCACTATTTTTAAATTTCCACCTGTGATTTTTATGGCTTTTCAAAGTGTTAGAAATGACTTAGATAGTCTCGAAATTTACCCTATGAGTTTCACTCCAATTTACTGCAGGTATAAAATATGAATTCTCCTTACTGGCTTTTATTTTGTTATTGACTGGTTTTATATCGAGATCTGTAATAACCTGCGCGCACACGTCTTCTGTTTCCCGGCTTTTTTTTTCACGCGTGAAACAAAATAGGAGGCCAGATCTGTAATCGATTGAAGTCTATTCTCGACACCTGTCTGCTTCATAACTGCTTCGTACTGATATTGTATTGAGAACTTCAATTTTGATCACAGATAAATCAATCATGAGAACAAGGGAGGTAATTTGCGGTAATGTAACAGTCCAGCTACGTAACGCGGGAACTTTTATTCTTTATATTTTTTCTTCTTCTTTGCTAGTGATTCTTTTGTGATCCCTCCATTGATGGGTTGATTATTGATTTTTTTTTCTTGCCACCTGACAAAACCACCCGAAATAGTTGTTATAGCAACCGTAACCGACTACGGAACTTTTTCAGGTTGAAGTCATAAACTATTAATAAACATTTCAACTGCCCAGTCATAAAACTCTTAACCTTCGATCGTATTTTCTCGAAAACTTTAAATAGTAAAGATATAAACCGAAGAAAGAAGATGACAGAGCCTTGAGCTTTTCTTCTGAAAAGCGTCGCTCTGAGAAATGGTAGCTTTACACGAATCCAAGAACGTGAAAGATCGACAGATCACCGTGAATAATGGCGTACATGGCCCCTATGTTGACTCTTGGTCTTGTTGCAGTGGTTGGATTCACGTTTAGTTCCTGCAGAGTTTGTGACGCGGATAGAAATACAAACGGCTGCAGCACACCGATGGGAATCAACGCGCCGTTTAAAAGAGAGTTTACACCGGCTTGCGATAAACACGACATTTGCTATGGCTGTGTAAGTATGCTGTATCATCTTCGTGTGTTGTTCGTGTGCGTGTTGATGTGCGTCCGTGCGCGAGTTAAATCGCGCGGGGTGAGTTACTGTTTACACGAAAAGCAGCGCACTCACTGAATACACGCTAGCCTAAGGAAGTGAATTGATATTATTTGAATTTAAGTTGAATCCCACTTATATGATTCAATTTTGTTATTTGTTATTGAATAATTGTTTTCCAATTACCATGAAATGAAATCATCCTTTGCGCTAAAGTGCTTATTCGCTGTTAGAGAGAGCACCTTTGCGTAATTTTACAACCGGATCCTGACATGCAGCTATTATTTTTTTCATCGGAAGGGAAAATAATATACTTTAAATTGTGCTCTTTTGCTATAGTTGCTATCCTCTCTGCAAATGGTATGATTTTGGAACAACAGTTGCAGATTTTTAATCGCAATTCAGCTTTTAAAACCGCGAATTTCCTTCACCATTTTCTGAAATTGCGCAAATCATTGAAAAAATACCTTACTATACTCTGTACTGAGATCGTTATGGACTATTTTAATATTTCAGGAAGTCAGGGTTTACTGCGTGAACTCAGTTTATGTTTGAATTTCCTCCACAGTCCAGTCTGATCATGGACTGACCATGACAGGCGAATCATAGTTCGCAAAACTCCACACCCCCAAAAATGCCTGCAATGCGGGCTACTGAGTCTCCACCACTCTCTTTCCGTCTTTTCTGGGAAAGACATTTACCGTTACTAAATATTTTTTAGGGTCATCATTATAACTGGACGCGCGAGGAATGCGACAATTCATTGTTAAATGACATGCTACGGTCCTGCCGTACGCACATCAGAAGACGCCGCGGGATCATCACCGATGCTTTACTAGACATCTGGTATTTTTTCCAAGGAATAAGTAAAGAAGAAAGAAGATGCCAGATAGCTGCAGAGATGTATTACAAGATTGTACGCGCCTTTGGAGGCTCGCACTTTGAAAAAAGGGACCATGGCTACTGTGTTAGCACATGCGCAGATAAACACGGAAGTCCCTTTGAAGACGTTTATTAAGCAAGCTCGTTTCCAAGTGGCATAATGAAGAGAGAAGCTGATTCAAACGAGGTTGCCTGTTTTAGTAACTTCCTCATCTCACTTCGAGATAGCATTTTTCTTTTCAAAACTGCTCAAAATTAAAACTAAAAAATCAGAGGAAGGTATCAAGTGAATTTTCGAAGAGGGAATTAACCAGGCTGAGTTTTAGCGAGTTTTCCAAGACACAAGGAATGGGGTATTATCGACTGCTGTAACAACGTGTACCTGCTAGTGTGTGACAAGAGGCAACTGAGGAGCGAGAAGTGGGGCGGCCTAGAAAGCAAAATATAATAACAGACAACTTAAATATAACAAGACGCCTCAAG
>JAJGOT010000353.1:725000-912742 GCA_022457155.1 Cladopsammia gracilis
CCAGAAAAAAATGTTGATTGTTCTGACAGGGGTGAAGCGTTTTGTAATAAAAGAGTATCGGTTAGTAAAGAAGTACAAGGAGGCTGAGTACGGCAGTACAACAGTATATGCAAATCAGTTGAAATCAGTGTAGAATCCTCCTGCACGCAAGTTAAATCCGTTACCAAAAACGTAAGATTTTACTGTTGAGTGTCAATGCAAAAGTTAGGAAATATTAACCATCGGTTTTGTCGCTTTTCACTGTATTCCTTACAATGTTTCACAGGCTTAAAAAGCTAGGCGCAGAAATTAGGTTAAGAAAAGTTAATTACAAGGCAAGGGGAACCGGAAAAAGCTTTGACCTTTGCCTTTGGGCATGCTAGAATTCGTCATTGAATGGCTTGTCATATGGCAAGATTTTATCCAAAACAAGTTTTCTTTTTATCAGTTGATACTTGTACGAATTGTTTAAACATACCGTTTGTACAGTATAGTAAGGTGTGGTGAATATATCCGTTGTAATCTGCCAGGTGGGATTTCCCGGATATCCTGGCAATCCAACTTGCCCTGGCAGGCCTCCTAGCCCATTGCCACCTTTCATCCCTGGGGGTCCGGGAGGGCCCGGGGGCCCAGGTGGCCCCGTAGGTCCTGCCTGTCCGAGTTTCCCAGGCGATCCTTGCCAACCTGGCAAACCAGGAGAGCCCGTGAGCCCGGAACTTCCCATCGGACCTTTTGGTCCCATGGCTCCCGGGGGCCCCGCCACACCCTTGATGAAAAATCCCAAGTGAAGTTCCTCGTTAAGAAGATCAAATGCTTGTACAGAGT
This sequence comes from Cladopsammia gracilis, assembly GCA_022457155.1. NCBI lineage: Eukaryota > Metazoa > Cnidaria > Anthozoa > Scleractinia > Dendrophylliidae > Cladopsammia > Cladopsammia gracilis. Next base: position 725,805 of record JAJGOT010000353.1, read on the forward strand.
CTAGAATATCTTGGGTCACGGCATCACCAAGTCTGGGCCATTGTTCTCTTGGAATATGAACGAGCTAAAAACAGAAGTATACATTTGTAAGACCCTTGTAAGGTCTCCTGTTGTTGTTATAGTTAATACACGCTCGTTTTCAAGAAAGGGGAGCTAAGAAATGAAGAGCTAGAAGTTATCAGATCGAAAACTTAGGACGTGGTTGTTCATACCTAAATAAAGTTTTCCCCGCATCTTTAGGGTTAGGGTTTATCGATATACTGATGGCAATGAATTACACACTTGGCCTTCCGTTATTTCATTTTTGCGAGTATCCCACGAGAGTCTGTCTTCCGCGCGTTACGCTCGTAGTAGCCGCGCGCGATGACAGATCGACAGGTACATACACAGGTCGGAACAGGTTAGGTATTCACAAATAGCGAAATAAAAACGAAGGCTGGTGGAAACAAAAGCCGATGAACCGGACACATTTTCATTTACTATTTCCTGAATAAAAATCTTACCGAGCCACTCGAATTGAACTATTAAATACCGTTTAAAGTTTTTCAAACGTCAAACGGCATCCGCTCATAATTTATTATTATCCTGTTTTCGAACATGAATCTATAATTAAGCGGCGTAGGTCAAATAGAACTGGTACTAGAAGAAGCGCGAGCCCTTCAAGTAGAAAAAAAACAACTTGACAGTAGTTTCAGCGAAGTTTATACTCCACATTTTGATCCTAAAACTCAATGTTCTTATTTATACACCAGCATCAACCTGTAGTCAAAAATGTATACGATATAGACATGCAAAAATTATCTTGGTTTCACTAACCTTTACAACGACAACCAGCTCCAAAAACAAAAGCACCCGGAAATATTCCATGGTCGCTTGATCTGCGAAAAACAAAGGTAAAAATACTTGAAATGAAAGAACAACCTCTAAACTAGCTAGCTTTCTATTTTCCTTCGCTTGTGCCTGTAAAACTGAGTTTTTTCTAATTCAAGATTCTTTTTATTAATCAAATGTTGGTTGTGTGATTTGAGTGTATTCTCCACCGCTTACGTTTTCCGGCTATGTTTTTATCGCTGCTTTCAGTTTTATCCGCTGTATTTTAAGCTCATTAGCAAATGGTTCATGAGGATTGGTAAAATACATCAACTTCCAAAATAGACGGAATTTTGCCAAAACCCCAAATGGACGATTAACACAATTTTTAAAGAGACAAACTTGAGAACACAAAGGTACATTTTAAGTTATATGCCCCTCATTTTATAACATTTGAAGCTAAATGAAGAAATGCATGTATTGCTATATATCATCGTCGTTTCTCTGCGCGCTAAGGCGTGTTGTACAGAGCACCAAAAAATCTTTGTAGCATTCCTCTACTTATAAAGCTGGAAAGACGCTACCGACAAATTCTGACGCCGCTTGAACAAGATCACTGACTCAACTACACCACAAACACTGTAGAAAAATAAACGAACACTTACCGGATTACAGGCAAATCAACTCAGTTCAGTTTAAAAATCCAACCATACTCAAGCAGACGAACGCTTTTCCAATTTTTATTTTTCACAAGTCAGCTATTAATTTTGTGGTAACTATCAATTCGTGCTTTGAACAGTTTTATAATTAAGATCCATAAATCTTTGCGGGTAACAATTTTGTGACGTCACCGTGTGTTGACCGCCGAGGCAAAAAATCTACAGAAAAGCTTGTTTCGTTGAACGAAGTAAGCTATAACAAATGAAATACTTCCTAACTGGGAAGATATCAACATCCTCGCTACATATTCACGGACATCGGTGATAATAGATACTTATGCAAAGGATCGAGAATTAACGATTGGCCAAAAATCCAAAGTGAAAGATGTTGTCTGGAATTCTCGGCACTCCATAACATCACTGACTTGGCACAGGCCAAGAGTATAAACATAAACTGGATGAATTTTTGTTTCTGGGGAACCGAGCTCGATTCGTACGAACCGAGCACGAATTAAAAATCGAACACGGATAAAAGCCAATCGAGTACGGTTTATTAAACGAGCTCGACTTTCATATTCAATACGAGCTCGGGTGGCAAACGAGCTAGAATTCGAGGCAATCGAGTACGAATTAGATAAATCGAGTTAGAATTCGAGTAGTCGAGCTCGAGTTATGGTAATAGAGCTTGAGTTATAGTAATAGAGCTCGAGTTATAGTAATCGAGCTCGATTACTTTAATTCGAGTTCGAGTTAGAGTAGAGTACAAAATGCAAGCATAAATATTTTCCATTAATTTTTTTTTTAATCTGTACATTTATAGTAGTTATGAATGAAAAGTAATGAGTACTAAGAATATGTATTTTTTGACACTAAAATTAACAATGAAAAAAAAAATCGGACGACAGTCGAACCTCTCTACAACGGCCATCTTTTGACAGACCTTCGTGGAGAAGTGGCCGTAAAAGTAATCAAAAGTAATCAAAAAATAAGTAATCAATTAATAAATTAATCAATTAAGAGTGATCAATTAATTAATTAATTAATCAATTGAGAGTGATCAGTAAATGAGAAGTCGAGACAGGAAAAACTGGCCGTTGTATAGAAGTGGAGAGGTGGCCGTTAGTAGAGGTTCTACTGTAATAACTTATGTATTTTATTTAGGGCCTGGTCGCACTACAGTCAAAAACAAAAATTATCCCGTGCAAAATGATAAAAATAAACATTCCACAAAAAGCGTGTCCCACCAGACCGGTTTCTTTTGTTTTCCTCGATTTTTGCACGGGCTAATTTTTGTTTTTGTATGTAGTCGCCAGGCCCTTACTCAAAGATAATATTTATAGACTGAACAATACATGTCCATTTTTTCCCTATTGGACACTAAAAAAACTGTTGCATTATAGTTAACGCGCCTATGGAATTACGGCAGCTTCTGCCACACATTGTGACATATTTTGATCCCACATTTATCCTATTGAAGTGATTTTAATCTCTGCACATTAGTGTTGAATTAATTGAAACAACAAAATGATACCCATTTTGGGCGTTTTTTTCCCCGTTTTAGACCATGCGATAGTAGAATGGAGATTGGATTCTAACCGGCAAGTGTTTATCATCTTTACAAGTATATGATAATTAACGGAAGAATTAACAAGAGAACGTGAAATTGGTTCTTCAAAACAAGTTCAGGGACTGTTTACAGTAAAACTATGTTAACACAGGGAGTAATACAAGAAAATCAAGCGGTTTTTTTTTTGCCGCATGTATCGTTGATGAAACGGAATGGAGACCAAAATATTGACCATTTTAATTTAACTGTATTATCGTCTTAGCATAACAACATTAAATATTTAAGAGGAAATAGCAAGGGAAAATGCGGTAAGAGAACAAATCCCGGTGCTTCGTGATATCATTTGAAACATATAAGGGAGCTTAAGCAACGGCGACGGCAACGCCTACTACTTTGCAGTTGTTCCAATTTGTTTAGTTTGCCTAATGTGACTAGATTTTCCAGGAGCTGAATTTGAAGGGGTGGCTTTCCCGTTCAAATTTAACCATTGTGTGTTCGCGTTCTCCACAAAACCTATAATTTGATCATTTGATGTTTTTGTTTTGCAGGGTACGTCGAAGAAATGTAACAAAATGTAAGGGCAATGTAAGAGGCATTGCTTTCGCTCAGTAAACCTATTGTTTTGTGCCGTTCCCGCTGCCCGTTACCGTCGTGGTTGCTTAAGCTCCTTATTATAAGTTTGCGCCCATGCTGTTTTATTACTTGTACCTGTGTAAGCGCGGTCTGTGCTCACCATAAAACTCCATTTACACTACAAAAGAATCAGCAAGGGTAATTTTCATTTTCGGCAACGCGAGGGTAAAATGTGCAGTGTAAACGGCGAAAGTCTGTCTTGCCTTGCCAATTTATTTTTTTGGTTTTAGGACCACGTTTGCAAGTTGTACCATTTTTGAAAAACATATCCTTACCTAAAATAAAACGAGCAAGGTAAAAACGGATGTGTGCAAACTGTCCTTGACTAACCAAAATGAACATTGCCATTGCAGATTTTTATTTTCAATTTCCTTGCTGATTCTTTCTCTCCGAGAAGGGTGGACCCAAATATACAAAAAACGGGAGTGCTCGTCAACAGATTTTTAATAAATAACCTGAAAGGTATCAGAATCTCTTTTGTTTGGCGTGGCTCAATTGCATTTTAAACCCCTAAGAGCTATCAATTCTAAAACAAAACATGTCAGAAATATTCTGTCGAACTTGTTGTCTTGATAGCCAAATTCTAACGGAGACATTTCAGATTTTACCACCCTAAATGGTACCAAACTACACTTTTGACTCCTACGATGAGCACCACCGTCATTTTAAAATGGGAGTCCCCCTCCAACGGGCTAAGAAAATAATAACTGAGAAAAAAAGGCTAAAAGTATAGCTGATAAATTATAAATTTAATTTTGAGGACTCCATCGCTGTCCACCCATTTATGGATGGTATTGATATTCGTTCCCCACATTTCTCCTTCTTTGAGAGTAACAATTCGAAGGTGGAAAACCTTTTCATCTTCGTGTCCTGGCCTCATGACAATCCTATAAGTGAGTAAAAACGTTTTAGTTTGCAACTGACAAATTCTTTCATAATTTTAACACAAAAGATGTGTTTGATATTTGTTAAACCCGAACAAAGCAAAAAATTATGCTATTACTGGATGGATAATTCATGCAAATACGGCATGCAATCTAATATTCTGAGCTACATTACATCATCAATTCATTGGTATACGAGTGACTAGGAAATCATACTGATTATTGGACGAATGGTTAAATTAGATTATTCGCTTTCAAGAGTTAGCAGATTTGATTTTTAGCTTTTAATCGCATTGTTGAATAATAATAATAATAATAATAATAATAATAATAATAATAATAATAATAATAATAATAACATCTTCTCTGATGGCCAAGTGAAGTATACGAATCTCCCGTTGGTTTATAAAGTAAACTTTAAGGTAATGGTTCCTCCAACAGTCATTGTACACACTTGTGTTTTCACGCTTTTTGACTAAAACTTCCTACTGCTCAAGGATGTGAGTTCCAACAACTTCTATATTTGGCATACCTTATTTCTACAGTCACGGGATGTACGGCAGAAACCAACTGCAGAAACAAATCTTTATTCCTCTTTAAAACAACTCTCCACCTGTTTCCATCACTTGAAAACAGGTGGCTAGTCAAAGGAACCGTCCCTTCACCCGCAAATTCCTGGCTAAAATTTGCCACTGACCACAAGAAGGACACCACCTTGTGGTCTTCGGGCATTTCTTTCTGGGCAGCACTTTCCTGTAAAAAATAGTAACAGGCGTGATGTGTACAAATTGTAGCATTTTTTCAAACGTTTAAATGGGGCGGTACGCAGCTCTTACAAGGTCTTCTCTGATTTGCTGAGAAAACAATAGAACAAACAACACAACAATGGCTAACAATAGACCCTAGACCTAAAAACAATAGAGCTGCGTGGTATACAGGTCCAATGAAATTAGAGGTTCTAAAGAGCTGCGTGGCTACTGGTTTAAATGAGAGCGTTTGCTTCAGCTTTTGAAAGTTATAAAGCGATTTTTGTATCTCGCTCATATAATTTGCTTTCGGATTTTCGGACCCTAACCGATAAGAACATTTTAGAATAATGCGAAAAAAAAATGTAGTGAACACGTGAAAATGGTTCTCAATGAAAATGTTGTCAGTAATGACAAATTACGTCCTTGAAACTGTTCAAAATCTTCCCAAGGCGCCAAAAGTTCTTAAACAGCTTCAAACACAAGGGGGGGGGGGGGGGGGTGGGGAATCCCATATAAAAATGACGGGGGTGCCTCATTATCATCGAGAATTTTCGAAAAACACCCTAAAAAGAATCTCGTTTGATGGGCGTGGCTCAAAACAATTTTTACCACTAAGAGGTACCAATTCTAATACAACACATGTCAAATTCGGTCATATTTTTCGGCTCATACCCTATCGGTGATCATTTTAGATTTTAGCACCCTAAGCGGCCCATAAAAGGTACGACGAGCACCCCGTCATTTTTATATGGGAGCCCCCCTATGGGGGCTTTAAAACCTCTTGTATTTTCTTTCCGTCACGATTCAGACCTATTATTGAAAATATTTTGCGATCTGAAGGTACTCTGTCACTTAAACAAATTTATAAAACATAACATTTTTAAGAATAATTTTACGAGAATATTAAAGAGTAAATTTCCTATCTAGTTACCTTTTCATTTAAGACACGACGGAGTCGCTGAATCTCTGCAGACTGCAGAATGTTATGACTCTCTGCAGCCTGCAAAACATGATTGCTCATGTCCTCCCTCGGAAGTATCTTTTTACAACCATGTACAGCGCACTGCACAGCCTTCTTATTGCAAACATGCAAATGCATGTTTACTTGGCTCCTAAAATCAAATAATAAATGTATATATATATAAGCATTTTCAATATGATTAATGTGATTAATTTAGCCAGAGCTTCCTAACTAGTTTCTAAAAGTTCTGTATAACCTCCACCCACTTGTAATTGCTCTGTAGTGCAGGCTATTTGGGCAGAGCCTCCCAACCGCCCACTTCTCCCCTCTCCATCGAAAAGCGGGAATGAAAAAAAAAAAAGAAAAGGAAGCAGAAGGAGAATGCTTCCTTCGATCAAGGTAATGGTGGATAACTGAATGGCGTGTAATATTGCATAAAAGGCGTATAACTGTATGTGAGACGGATGCGATATGCGAAAACAGCCTCTGACAGCAATCATGGAGCCTTGATTGGAGAAGAAAACCTTACTCTGCGAAATCTGGCGTCGTTCGTTCGTAGAAAAATTCGTTATTCCTGTGAAATAATTCGTTGCATTTCTTATGATTTTTTTTTGCTGTTTTTCTTCGCTTACCCCCATCCCCTCCCCCCATTTTCCACTACCCTGCAGTCGGAGCCGGTTTATTTACAGAGCGAAATAACGAGGACGCGCGCGCGCGCGCGAGGGTCCGAGAGTTCTCGAAATTTCGTCCTTTAAATGCTCCAGCGCCTCGTTTTTCTTTGCACTTTACCTTGGAAGGGTAGTCCCACAGCCTAATGGGCACTTTATTTGTGCATGAACGCAGTTGAATTTACGGTGATCCTCTAGTGACTCCCATGACACAGATTTCAGGCAATCTGGACATGCGATCGTCCGCTTGATACACGTGGCAGCGTGCACAGTCAACTGCTCGCGAACTGCCACATGTTGGCAGTCCCGGTTGGCACACTGCACTGGCAGTTTCGGACATTGCTCTTGGTGGTCCGCCGCTTCTTCGTATTTCCCTTGCCATGAACAATCAGTGCTGAGGCACCGGACCTTTAGATGTCTGGTGATGGTATGCAGGCTAACGTTTATACCAAGCGATTGTGCTTCGAACGTTCGCCTGCACACCGGGCATTTCGGTAGAACTGTCTCGCTAGCGAGCGTTTCCAAACAAATCTGGCATCCGGAATGGCCGCAGTTTAGGCCAAGTGGCCTTAACATGGTGTTGAAACTGCAATTAAACGCATATGAAGATTAATTTTTATGTACTGAGTTATTTCGAAAAAGGTGAGAAATTTTGTTCTTTCTGTTCTTTAAAAGAAGACATAGCTCACCAAATAGGACACTGTAATGTGTCATTTACAGGCTCCAAGAAGGCACAATTGAATGCTGACACTGTCTGGTCCATATTATAGCATTAACAAACGTCAGACGTAGAAATGAGAAAAGAAACGCCGGTCGACTTGACAGAATAGATTCTGGAATAGACACGAACACGCAGTATGTGACTGAGAACATGAGATGACTGACTGAGAACATGAGATGCTCTATAATTTGGTACCGGAAACTTGAGCCGAAAAAGAGCGAACAAAAGCCTTTTGTTGTCTGGAGGATGTGGGATTATTTATATGTCTGAATTTTAATAAAATTTTAATAGGTTTAAAGACGGGATAGAAGAAAGAAAATGATTTTTGGAACACCAACAGACACTGAGTTGATACCCTCACAAGAGCACTCCATGTTGCTAGTGGACACAAATTATTATTTTAAAACGTCAATAAATCTTAAATATTTCTTATTTCTCTCAATTTTACAGATCCTTTGAGAAAAACTATTTCCTCCCAAAAACACCCAAAAATGAATTTACAAAACATCCCAGAATATAGATTTATGAGATGAGTGAAGGGTTTTTGGCTTGCTTGAACCGTGAATGAAATATTTCGATCAAAGCCATGTCAGAAGTGGCGGAAAAATTGATTTGAGGTAAAATCTCTCCATAATCGTAATGATTCCGCGTGAAAAAGTCCTCAAATTTTATTGGAGTCGAAAAGTGATATGAAAGCGCGATGATGTGCTCGTGTGTGTAGATTTTCAAACAGACCTTTCAGGAAAGCAAAAAAATAAATTTAGAGTTTAAGCGATGTATTACCCATCGCCCCACCCCTTTCCTCGCCTCCCCCCTCAATCAGTGGCGACGTTGCTAATTTCCCTTTCGTAAACGGTCGATGCCATTTTTAACGGCCGATGCCATTATTAGCAAACGGTCGATGCCATCATTAGCATTCATTAGTAACCAAGCCTTTTGTAATGGTCGATGCTATTTCTCTCTATCATTATTAGATCAAATTGGGCCTAGGTAAGATTTAGGGTGACCCGTTATTGATATATATTAAGAAAAGCACCTTTTGTAATGAAATTTTTCTTGGGTTTGACGGATCAACCCAGTGGTCTAGTGGTGAAAGAGAGATGTTAGCATGCAAAGGTTCCGGGTTCGATTCCAGGTAATTATATTCCATTTTTCTTTTCTGATAGAAAAAATAATTCTAAAATTGGTGATTTTTCGAAGTGTCGCTAAAATGGCATCGACCGTTTACGAAAGGGAAATGCGCGGCGACGTTCACTCATGATGCTTTTTCAGTCTCGTTTATAAGTGGGCAAGGGTTTAAATTTGTGAGAAAGTTGCGAAATCAAACTGGAAACCTGTATTATTATCGATGACTGGAATACGCGGAATATATCTGATTGACCTGCAGCCGGGATCTCCATATTGAAAAAAAAGAAAACGAGTTTTCAGTGGTCTTGGCAGTGCCTTGGTACTTAACTGTAGACCAAGGGCCCTGTTTTTTTCCTACACGGACTGACCTAGGCCGATAAATAAATTACTGTTAATATTTTTTCCTACTTAAATTTAAGTTAGTTGATTTTTACAAAGTCAAGAGTTATTCATTCCGGCATAACATCGAGAAAGATTAAATTGAGCTAAATAGTATTTTCTTGAATAAAAAAAATTACATTATTTAGATGAGAAATAACAGCATTCAAATCGAGCAGTGGAGTGAAAGTACGAATTAACTCGTAAAATTAAATCGCGAAATGACGCTTAAAATATTGACAACAACTGAAACTACAGTAAAACAACAACAACAACAAAAAGTTTTATTTCAAGTTAAGTTATAAGTTTACAAAGCTTGTGCCCGCAATGAGAAAGGGCTATTCGAGGCGGGCACAGGGGAAAAGAAAAGGTAACAAAAAAGAAAAGAAAATGAATCTCTAAAAAACTAGTATGATGAAAATAATTGATGAAAATTCACAGAAAATCTATTAGAAAAGCTCTCGGGGAAATAGAAACACTTAAACCAGATGGAGTCAAAAACGCGCTTCGAATAAAAACATTACACCATACCATAACATAACAAAACACAATACCTGTAATTGTTTTTCGAAAATTTCCCGACGAGCAACCCCGTAATTTTTATATACGAGTCCACCCACCCACCCACTATGGCTCCCCCACCCCACTGCTTAAGAATGTTAGGTTTTTATGTGGTTGGGACCATGACTAAGTGTCTGCCTAAGGAAGGTATCCGTTAGTGGAAGTTCGACTGTATTTGAGTTATAAAATAACGTGAAATTAGCCGATTCTCCACCATTAACTCCACCAGTGGAGGCAAACAGGTATCACTAAAAAAACGTGCATATACAGTCGAACCGCCACCGACGTATACCTCCCTTGACGGACACTTGGCCATGGTGCCAACCGTAAGTGCCTCCCATATGTGTACCACCTCACTAGCTTAAGCAGACACTTAGTCGTGGTCCCAGCCACATACAAACACTGCATTTTTCACCTGCCATAAGCGGACTAGACTCTTTTTCTGGTCGCGATGGTGTCCGCTTCATGATGTTCGACTGTATAAAGAGCGTATTGAACCAATGCCGTTTGAAGCTGTGCTCACCAGGTAAATTTTCCAACACCCCCCGTCACAAAAAAATAATGGTCCGTTCCTTAGTTAAAAAAAAGAACACGCGATCTTTAGGCATTAACCCTTTAACTCCCAAGAATGCCAAACATAAAACTTCAAGAAAATTCCAAATTTCATTTTGTAAAATATTGGCCGTGTTTTCACGAGCGATTTTTCAAGTCGCTGAGCGAGTGACAGTCGGAAATCTCGTGAAAACAGTTGCTTGTCCAACTCGCTTAAAGTTAAGCGAGTCGGCGAACTACAATAGAATTCTCATTAAATTTAAGCAACCAAACCAGGTCGCTTAAGCTTGTCGGCAATTAAACAACAAAGAAGGGCATTGTGTTGCCGTTCTTTTGTGTTCTAATTTTCTATTGTTTTAACAAAAGAAAATATATCGCGCATGGTATAAGAAAAATGAATAAAGTTCTGTCCGTGAAAACGCATAAATTTTTTAAGCTGCTTAACGCGGTCAGTAAACAAATTACCAACAGGAATGTTAAGCGAGAAAAACCGCCTCGTGAAAACACAGCCATTGAGAAACAAATGGTATCATGAAAAAGTACTGCAGAAGAGGTCATTTGAATGGTCACACCAAAGCATTTTCATAACAGACCAAAGAGTTAGAACTACGTTACATGTCTCCATAACTAACTATGGGATTGAGAGGGTTAAGGTGGTTCGATACAGGCTGGAGACCATACCTACATTTTTCAATCGGCTTTTAAGCGATCTTCTCCAAGTCAGATAAACGTGAAATTTTCAGCACTAACTGGCTTTGCATTGTTTGAAGTTTGGCTAGATGTATTTTCTGGTAAAATCGATATTACCTTGACGACGGTAAATAAGAAATTTCAAAATCAATTAAAGTGAAATTTTGCGCGTTTAAGACTGATTTCGCATTGAAAATCCCACATAGACATCTTAAAATATGCAAGAATAAAAAAATTCTGTATGTTTGATTTCAAATAAATCGCAATAATAATAATATAATAATAATAATAATATAATATTTGTATACTGGTGATAAGTTGATCTAGAGATTAACGTCTGGTTTTGTGAAATTACTTAAAGATAGTGTCAAAAAGTAGCTCGATGGTATGTCTGTACACCTTCAAAGTTTGTTTACTTTCTCTTTTGCGATCTTGAAAAATGCCTTTTCTCCTGACATCGCTTCATGTGCAATTTTGGGGTATTTTTCGATTTAAATCGCTTTTGCAAAAATCTCGTGAGAAACGGCTCGACGGATTTTTTGAAAACGTTCACCACGCATGCTTACCGATGTGCAAAATATTATCTGAAAGTTTTATTGACATTGATTCACTAGAACGCCTTTAAATTTATAGATGAAGACGACGTACGAACCGGCCAAAACGTTTGCGTTACAAATTAAATTCACTTTTTTAAGTTAGGCTCAGTAACGATTTCGAATCAATGCGCACTACATTCCTCCGTGATTGAAGCGATGTTTGGAAAAGAGGCAGTTCTCAAGATCGCATAAGAGAAAGTAAACAAAACTTTGAAGGTGTACAAACATAACATCAAGCTACTTTTTGACACTGTATCTATATCTATATCTATATCTATATCTATATCTATATCTATATCTGTAAGTAATTTCACAAGACCAGCGTTTATCTCTCGATTAATTTAATACCAGTACTACAAATAGTAAGGTGTGAAATGTTATTGCGATTTATTTGAAACAAAACGTACAGAATTGTCTTATTCTTGCAAAATATATATGCCATATACCATATTTTAAGATGCCTATAATGTGGGATTTTCCGATTTCAAAATGTAGGTATGGTCTCCAGAAAACTGTATCGAATCACCTATGAACTTTTCCTGTTAGTATAACAACTTACTGACGTCATGCATGGAAAAAGTCATACCCAAAAGCAATGTCACAGAACTGGGTTGTTGTTCGGGAACTGGATAGGAATAATGTCCAGAAAATTTTGCATTATTTGGCGATGATCGCCTCCTCGCCATTGCCTCCACATTCTTTCATCGAGGTAGGATTGCAGATCTTGCCTTCTTATTCCTCTTCTTCGTTTCTGTCCTTGTTTAAGGTTATTCCAACAGGACTCAACTTCTTGGGTGTGGACCCCAGTGCGTGGGTCAACAAAATTATCGGAATGAACGACAACTCTGTGCCTGCGGACATTAGGCAAGCGAGCAAGTCCCCCGTAGGCCCCCCAGTCGTCCGTGTGGACCTCACTCCCAGGCAGGAGGCATCTTTCTACTATTGGCAGAAGAGTTGCTGCGTTTCTTCGTTTAACCACTTTAAAATACCCCCGCGCAGGACGGTATTCAGTCGTAATCACTCCAAAGACCCACGCATCACGGACAGCCCGCCTTCCTCTGCCGTACTGCAAAGAGACAAAATGTATCAAGATATGTTACAGCCTCGTTTTCGACAGCTAAGCTATGGGAGGACACCGCGACTGTTGGCGCAATGGGCGCGCCGAGCGCGCGGTTAAGGATACGGCGTCAACCCGCACAAGGGGAAGTGGGAGGGGCGAAACTAAAACGTCACCTCCACTGAACTGGTCGAAAATCAATTGAAAGCGTACTATTTGAAGCGAGGGCCGTGATGCATCATACCACTAGCGGACAGGCTAGACACGAAGAAATTTAAAGAAGTTTATTCTTTTCCGCGTTATGGGCTAATTATGTAAGCATTGAGAACAGTAATAGTTAACAACACGACTAGGAATGTTGCACTAGGGAACTTAAGCAATCGGCCACGACGGCAAAATCAGGAAAAACGTTTTAAGCTACTTATTGTGGAAACTACTTCGAAATTGTTCCAGCGCATTTGATCATATACACATGGGATATTTGTTGTATTGTCTAATGTGGCTGCACCGCACGAGACGGCGTTTAAGTTCAGAGAAAGAAAAGAAAATTAACCGTCGTGCGCTCGCACTTCTCCATAAACCTTGAATAATGTAATTGTTCATTTGCATTGGACAGACGGCAAATAAATGTGACAAACTGTAGAATTAAAAAAAAAGTGCGTTGTCATTTTTTGTGGTTGCTTAAGTTCTGTCAATAGAGCGCTTCGCCAATTTTCCCGTCGTAGCACGCGATTGAGAAACCTGGTTTCGTCCTGGGGCTTATACATTCCAAAATGCACTTTAACCCTATTTTGTGTTGTGGCCACGGAAACGTATCGTCTTTTTAAGGAGCCGAACAACGCACGCCGCCAAGTATGATCTACACCGTACTTGAGAAGGCACTTGACCAATGTGAAAAGAAAAGAGTGATTATAAGGCACATGTAGCAGCGTGATAAACATTTGCTTGGTATTGATAGCTTGTGTTCCAAGTAATACACCTTCTCGTCAGCTGTGAACCATGGTTGACTGAAGTATTATTTAAGAATCTCAAGTGCACATGAGTCAAGCTCTTGCTCATCTGCAACATACTTGGCTTGTATAGTGTGAAACCACCAATTATCGACAGCGACATCATAGTCCCTAATGCTTATGCTATGTTTCGTTTTCACTAGCTACATAAGGTGAACATAAGTGAACTAAGCGGAAGCATAATGAACAAAAACTTTTTTTATCCTTATGCTTATGTTTGCGCTAATTCTTATGTAGGGCCCGTTTCAACCTGGATATAAAGGTTGTTATGATTTCGCTTATGCTTATATGCAAAGGCAAAAGGTTTTAAAAATTTGACATTCTTAGTGTTTGCCCTTTGTTGGAGTGACGTACCTGCACGAAGATATACGGATGTACAATGCACTTTCCATTTTTTAAACCTGATAAATTTGATGAATCGTGAATTGAAAAACCAGAACGGACCATTGCGCACGTTTTTGTTTTCGTTTCGGCTAACATCGGAATGAAGGGTATGGTTTTCAGACAGTTTAGTCTGGTTATATAGGGTATTGCTATCAGAGATGTTTGGTCTAGAATAGGGTATCGTTTTCCGTAAAACTGATCGATTGGGTGAAGAATTTAGTCCAGACGAGGTTTACTGGCAAATGGGATTTAAAAATCGGTACGGCAGGCATTACGGCATTTTTACTGACCCCTGTTAACCAATAACTGTGATAGTGAACGAGTTTCTGGAAAATAGCGAGTCTGAAATAGATCTAGGATAGGGTAGGGTTTTTCGTTGTTTAGTCTAGAACAGGGTTGCAAAATGCAGCTAAAATGGTCTAGTATAGGTTGAGGGCCTCAGCGGCACACCCACAAATTTGCAGAGCACCCCCCCCCCTCCCTTCCCGGCCTGAATTGTCAAAGGATTAAAAAAAACACGTGAATGTCACCTTTGCTTTATGGTTAAATTTGCTCTCGTCGCACTTGATAACTGCCGTTGGTCCGCCAAATGGTAATATTGGTCTGTTTTCGAGATCCACGGAGCATAAATCCTGAAGTCGTCTGCATATTTTGGACACCAAGCTTCGGCTTAAGTCCAGCGTTTCCGCTATCGATTTTTGGGGATGATCTTGTAGGAAGTAAAAGATTACCCGAAGGATGGTCCCCAACGGTATTTTTGGTAGTTCAGCAAACAAGCTGTTTGTTCGCAGGCTCCTTCTCTTTCGACAGCCACTGCATCTCCTTTAAAAAAAAGGATAGAGTTAAGAAAAATGTCACAATTTAACTTAGAACAAAATATTTTTTATGATATTTAAGACTGCTGTTGAAGGAGAAGAAACGGTATAAAAATGGTTTGTGAAATGTTTGTGAGTGCTACTCCCGCGTTGTTGGCCCGCCCAGTATCGACTCTATAATCATAGAAGGCATGATTGCTTTCCTGCTTTTGCGTTCAAAACAAAAATTGATTTTAATAGGTTAATCGTCTCCTGATTCCAAGTTACAATTTCAGTTATAACAATGCCCGATTGCACAAATATTAAACTTTTCAGTCGAGCTGTCCAATGCAACCTGTAACATTACATCGATTCTGATACCGTCAGGTGACATTTACTTTTCGCGCGATTTTAATTTCGCTGATTTCATTTCGCAGGAACAAATTCGCGAATTGGATTTAAGACTGGAAAATATATTGTCGGATCTTGGTTTTGCAAATACATGCAGTACTTGTATATACGTTTGTGACAACAAGAAAATAATGTTGTCTTGTTATCGCCGCCAAGTTGTATCGTTTCGAGCATGTTCGAAACCTCTGCAAATTGGCGCGACAAATCGCGCCAAATAAATCGCACTTAAATCGCCGCGCCCGTTTACACATTCGCGAAAATTAAATTCTGTGAAATTTTCATTCATTTTCGTTTAAGGACGTTCGCGCCCAACATGTTCCCACGTACAGATTTTTTTAAAACTTGCCATGCAGTAAGGTGAAGATCAACTATATTGCCAAAATGACCAAAAATGGGGGGTCACCGTGCTCGTTTTCCAGATAAGGCGCATTAAAGACCATGCGTTTTAAGAAGCTTTCGTTATTTTAAGACGATCTTAGCTTACAACTATTAGCAATAAAAGAAGCTACTTTAGTGAAATTTAGATCAGGTAAACGTACTCAATTCAATACAACTAAGTCTATTACGTAAACTTTTGCATCTGATGTCGTTCCTTGAGGTAGAATAGGCTTAAATCAATTCGGTGACCCCCAATATTTTTTGCATTTCTGATATCAGTAACTCATTATCAGACCGTAGCATAAGTTTGAAAAAAAAAAATCTAACTTGTAGAAGATTTTCGCGCGAACGTCCTTAAGGATCTTATACGCGCACTACGTTTGTTATGAGTATTGTTATGAGTATTTGTTATGAGTATTGTCCCAAAAAGTGTCAAATACCCGCGTATCACATGGAACGAAATCGAACAAACTTACCACCGAACTCAATCAAACGAAAGAATTTGACGCAGTTCAGCCATCGAACGAGTTTTGTGAGTTCGAAATTTGAGCTAAAATACAAAATAAAGAGTCTGAAGTAGATCCGTTGAACGCGTTAAACTTTAATCTATTTTCGCAGAAACATCACATTATTACGATGTATTATTGCACTTTATGGTGCCGTTTTTCGCACACATCTTTCGAAACAGAAGCAAAGGCGATGGATAATAAAACATGCAACTATCGCGCGACAAAAATTGCACCAACAAGTGCGACCAAAATTCTACAAAAAGTCGCCTGTGTAAGGTCCCGTTTCGACGCAATTTTTTGTCGCGCTCTCCAATGCAACATTTATCGTAAGTATAAACTACTGGCGATTTCTGGGCGATTTAGATGCGACATTTACTATAATATCCCAAAAGTCGCCGCCAAGTTGCATCAGGCTTCGAACATGTATGAACAGTCATGTTCGAAACCTCTGCGACACCGCGCGACAAATCACTCCCAAATCGCACTGAATTCGCTGCTAGTTTACACAGGCGATTTTAATGTGCAACTTGCGCGCGACAAAATTGCACCGGATAGTGCGACAAAAATTGCAGAAAAAATCGACTGTGTAAACGGACGGGCCTTTAGATCTGCAGCCGTTCTGTGAACAGAAAAGTCTTTTTCCTTGGTAAACAATCAACGCAGTGATATCTTCACAGGGATAAGAATAAGCTTAGAAACATGGAAAAATAAAAGAAACAAGAATTCAAATCGACTTGATTCAGTTTTAACGCCGGATCAATTTACGTACCACTGATAAAGAGTTCAAAAATCGAACATTCGATTTTGTTTCATCGATTCGCGTTTTTCTTTTGTGGGTTCCACGTCTTTCCATGACCGAACTTAATCGTACTCTTCCATTCGATTGACTTCGAAAATCGAACTCTCGATTTTGTTCGCCTCGAATTTTTTTTTTTTGTCAGTTCGATCGAGTTTCGATGGCCGAACCCTATCGAACTCGAGTTCAATTAAGTTCAAAAACCAAACGTTCGATGTGATACGCGTGGCAAATAGAAAGATTGAGAAATAAACGGTTTTCAGTCGTTGTAGCATGGTGCGATCCCTTGATTGTAGCTCAGAAAGGAAAATGAAAGAATTGCTCACCATTGAAAACCATCCACATGATTGACATTCCTTTCCTTAAGTTCCATTCCTCGATTACACTGCGCGCACTGTAAAGGATCTTGCAGTAGTTGGCGCCTTTGAAGCCATTCGATCAAATCTGCTCGCGGTCCTCTTTCCAAATCGATGATCAGGTCCAAGTCCATATCTACTGAATAGTAGAACAGAATACTTGCAAAGAGCGAATGTTTAGATCTCAAGAGCCGAATGGGGAATGGAAAAACTGGCGGCAAGACCGCGACGTCAAATTTGTCAAGTCTATTGTTATGCAATTCAATTGTTTTAAAATTCACAACATCTTTTCACCATCACACGATCATCGTGAATCCATTGAACCAGAATTGCAAGCCTAATTAAGAAAATTAATTACTTTTTCTTCATAACAAGCTCATGAGTGTTAGTGTAGGTCAGTGGTGCTTGTGCTAATACTATAGGAAGCCACTTAACGCGGGTCCTTAACTGCGAAACGATGTTGGACGATTTTGTTTCAGTATCTCCGCGACTTAAATCGTTTTAAAGAATCAACAATAAAATAAAATTATTTGATTCTTTTGTGAAGTCGTTTAACGGTTTTAAGTCAGGCGCCTGGATTGGGTCGGATTGGAGTGACTGGAAAATTCTCGAGTGAAAAAAAAAAAAATGTACGTCATTAATAGTGAAGCCCGAGTTCTTCTGACAAATGACCAAAGCTGTTTTCAAGTATTTTTTAACCTTTTATACAATGAACAAGTTATCTTATTTCATTTGATAAAACCGTCGTGTTTCATCGACAGTCAACAACAGTTTCTTCAGAAACTAATCCCTTACATACTCTGGGTAATAGAGGTTTAATATTTTTTTCAGTCAAAACCGGCGTGCGACGCGGCTTATTCCACTTTAGATAGGGTAATTGTCTCCAATATTCGTAGCATGAAGCGACAGGAAGTCCATCCCCCTGGATCGGATGCCATTGCAGGTAGGATGTAGGGAGGCACTGTTAGAGAAAAGTGTGGAATTGTCCAAGAACACAACACGATGACCCCGGCCAGGGCTCAAATCCAGAGCGATGTAAAAGGTAGAGTCTACCTTCTATCGCTCAGAAGGAGGTTGGACACCTATTGAGAATAATATAACGTAATGTCGACACTTAAGAATTTTATTTCAATAAATGTTAAAGTATAGAAAAGAAAATCTAAAATCCCCACTCAGGATTGAACCTGTGACCGCAGCTAGGCCTAGACTTACATAGGCTACCGTACCATAGCATCACCTAGCTTCTCGGGTTTAGACCTAAATTTAACTATGTAAACTGCTAACCCCAGCCTCAACTGAAAGCACCAGTTACTCCGTTATATAAATCTCAATAAGTTGTCCGACCTCCTTCTGAGCTATGGAATATAGACTTTTCCGATCTAAAAGGAGCCATGCGCAATGACCATTGCATTAGGGCACCGCGACCGTTTAGGGTACCCTTACAAAATTTTTATAAGATTCCTGGCAACGTTTGGGTGTTCTCTCGTACACAGAGATGCGATTCGCAATGTTACTGTGGAGACATGTTTTCCATGAAATAATAAATGGAATAAATAAAAATTTAAAAAATGAAGCCATAATTAAACAAAAGATAAGTGAGCTGCAGGCAGTTATTTTCTTTGCGCTTTTTTTCTGCGGCCTCTCGGTGAAAACAATTTTTGGGTCTGTAGGGCCAATTATCCCTTTTCTATGGACGACTTCTCAAGTACTAGTAGGGAAACAGTTGTGGGGAAGTCCGGAAATCTGACCAGTAAACAAAGCTCTTAGACGAATAGTAAAGATATAATCCCTAACGACGTCAACTTAACTCTCTGAAATGACTATGAGAGGTTTGACTGAAGTTTGAGGTGACGGGGGTAGGGTGTGGCAGTTACTGTAGGGGAATATTGTCCTACAAAAATCCAATAACTGGAAGAAACGTCACGAATAGCTTACACGCCCTGAAAAAAAAATACAAATCCTTGCCCCCTCTCAATGGTCTGTCCCTAATAAGAACACCCATGAGCAATGCATTTTGAATAAGGAATTATTTATTTATTTTTATATATTTATACACTAACAGCGATCAAATGATTTTTTTTAGCAAAGCGGCCACATGTTTATTGCTTATTCAGGACGCGTCTGTAAACAGAATACTTGGGAAAATCATCTTTTTTACCATCTCACGATGGTTTCTACTCAGTTAAATACAGTCTTGACCAGGGAAGTCAATCAAGGCACTTGCGGGGTACTTCCTCTTTTCGCGGCACTAATCATGTCTCGCCATCTACAGAAAGACAAAAACAAAAAGTTGTCGGGGTAACTTACGTAATTATAAAATTAAAATTAGCATCCTGTGCACACATTTTTTTTACACGAGCCCCAAAGATAGCCCGTCTCCGGTTTATGGATATTAGCCGTCAAAACTAGTTCAGAAGAATATATGTAGCTTTGGCGCGCGCGCCTTAGCCGAGAACGGTTGCATTAATTTATCGGCAAATTACAGGAACTGACAGAAAGAGGTTGTTCCAGAAAAAGTTTATGCAAAAAATACACAAAGTTAGGTAAGTCTAGTAATGTTTATACGATTTTTACAACACCGCGCGCTGTGTTGATAATTAACATAACGGAAACAGTGGTATCCTATTTCTATCACTTTGTAACACCGCCGGCCCATTTGGAGTGGTGTCAATTTTCTATCATAACGACTCGAAGACGCGTTTTCTACCTCATTTGCCATTTGCTGATCTTGGAGTTAAGATGAGTGCTACTTCTAGTAGCAGTGACACAGATCCCGATCCCGATGACCGACTGATGTTTAGCCGAAGGGCTTTTACGCGGACGTTTGTCCATCTGGACAAACGTTTTAAAAAGGTTCCAACTAGAAATGAGCTTAAAGCGCTGAAAGACGCAGGCAGAGTTAAAGATCTGGCGTTTACGAAAAATAACTCTGCCGGCGACATGGAAAACCTATTGCTTTCGTCGTTTAGCTCGCTATCGGGAGTTGACCTGTCTTGGTAAGTGTTCTTCCTCATAAATCTAACCGTGTCTCTTAATGAAAACGCTCCATTTACCATTTTTACTATCAGATTTTATCAGATGTTTTGCGGTTTAACCCGATTCCTGCCGATTTTCCGTTCTTGCAGTTTAAGATTTATAACATCATACGACAAAGGCCATAAGATGGCAGTTATATTCCAAAAGGTGCCAAGTGGAAAACAGATCATGGAAAAGTTCACTGGATCGCAGAAAAAAATATTTATGCACTGGAAACGTGCACGAGGTTAGTCAGCCCGTTAATCCTCTTCCATCGTGACGACCGAAGTTTATAGCATCGTGTGAATAATACGAAGCATATCGTTTAGAAAAGCGTACAAATAGCAACAACTCTAATGCGACCCACACGGTAGCATTGCATACAATCTTAGAGCAATCTTGTTTTTAGATATTTGGCCTCCACGCAAGCAATCGAATCGCTAGCAAAATGATATCACACCCTCCACACGTGCCTCGTGTCTAGCGCTTGCGCACGTACGTGTTCTTCGAAAAAAAATCGTAAACGCGCCAGTTTTAAGAATAATATGTCAAACTGTCTATCAATAGAAAGATAATAGATGTAGTTTTCTATAATAAAATAATTTTTCCAACTTTTTCTGTAACAAACAGCAAGACCGAAATAGCTACACAGTGTCATTCACAAGGGGTCAATACTTTTACGGCATATCTGAAATAGATTGACCACGAATGTCATGACAAATTTTGTATTGCAATAGCATGAAACCTGCAATATGCAAACACCATATGAAGCGACCCCATATTAGGAATTTTCCGGGACTGTTGCAAATGTCCGCTCAGTAGAGGGTGACTGCTTAATACAGGTTTGACTGTAGTTCAACTACATTGTATTTTTTGCATTGTGATACAGTGAAACCTGTTTTAAGCAGACCCCATATTAAGCAGCATCCTCCATCAACACACCAGCTTGGATCCTGGAAATATATTTCCATATTTACTGTAAATTGAACCCTTAAGTGGACATGGACATCAAAATTAGCCCATTTTGTTACATGAAACCTATATTAAGGGGACATATAAGGTGTTTTTTAGAAATTTTTTTTATCACAGTAGAATTTAAGTTCATTAATATATTAGATACAGGTGGTTTGACTGTATGTGTCATCACTGAGTAGCAGAGAGGGAAATGCATGAATATAAAAATTGGTCCCTTGCAAAGTCAAATCCCCCCCCCCCCCCCCTCTATGAGCTAATTAAATCGCACAATGATGAGTAATAAAGATCCCAAGCATAAGACTTTTCAATAATTCATTACACACACACAAAAAAAAAAAACATTTGAGGTTACCTTTATTATTTTCACAGATTCTGCTGCCTCTACTGCCACCTCAAGTGCTGCCTCTACTTCCGCCTCTACTGCCACCCCAAGTGCTGCCTCTACTTCCACCTCTACTTCTGCCTCTACTGCTGTTTCCTACGCTGCAACTGTCTCCGCCAGCATATCCTTCCCACATTCTACAGATAGACGTAAGTAAAACAGAATAATTATAGTTACAGTCAAAACTGATCAGGAGTAAATATTTACCAGGCCAATTTTTATCAAAAACAGCAAATTAACTGGCTTTGAATGCAAACATACAAAGGAACTTCTATAAAATAGTAATGGAAATGTAAATTAACAATGAATACAGAGTGAGTCACACAGAAGTTCCCCGTTTTAAAACAGGCGAAGACAATAAAAATTACTTGTTGGGACCTAACCTGTAAGAAAAGGTGACAGCAACCAAAATATATAGGACTATAACAAATGTCCACTTAGTAATGGGTGACTGCTTAATACAGGTTTGACTGTATTTCAACTATTTTTGCATTGTGATATATATCATCACTGAGGAGCTGACAGAAAAATACTAGGTCTTTTGCAAAGTCAAATGCCCCATATATCCATTAACTCTACCCCTTGCAAATGTGTTATGTTATTAGATACTAACACTAAGCTGGGCAAAAAATGGCAGGCAAAGGGAGTGTGGCTTACATATTGATTTAATGTAATAGAGAAGTGATGCACAAAGAAATTGATGTTTGGGTTGTAAAGATCCTTGCATAAAACTTTTCAATTGGACATAAGACATTTGAGGTTACCTTTATTATTTTCACAGATCCATCGATAGCCAACTCTGCTTCTGGTTCCAGTTCCACCACCTCTCTTACTGCCTCTACTGCTGCCTCTACTGTTGTTTCCTGTACTGCAACTGGGCAGCCTAATCTCACTACTGTCACCGCCAGCATATCCAGGCCCTTAATGTCATCAATTGTGTCCTTGCCACTTCCTACAGATGGACGTAAGTAAAACAAAATATAGTTACAGTCAAAACTGGTCAAGAGTTGTATAGAGTGACATAATGAATTCATTTATTTAAATAATTTTGCAATTTTATTTTATTTTATCACTAACTTTAACAATCCACTTCATGGGTAAATGTTTTGGTCAGTTTCAACCAAAAAAAAGCAAATTGACCAGGGTTGAATGTAAAATACAAAGGCAGTCCTAAAGTGACAAAGCTGTATACATAATGACTGCAGAGTTGACTGGCTGAGTGGAGAGACCCTAAAATCGAGACATGTTGACGGCAACTTAACACCCAATCACTCAGTTAGTCAGTGGCTCTGTTTATTTTAAACAATACATCTCCATTTATAGATAATGCATACATACATGTACAAATGTAGTCGGTGAATTAATTGTGTTATATTATAAGAATGAAATCATGAAATCACATATTCTTTTCTGAAGGGTCAACTAGAAGATACCTAACTGCACTTGCAAGCAGCAGAAACACAAGCAATGGTTCGTTTATTAAAAAATAAATAAAAAATATGACAGCTCTGTTGATTTAATACCCTGGACATACCTGGACTGTTTCCTGTCTAAGTATAACTTAATGTATTCTTAGGGTTAAAAACATAAACAATAGACAATTTTTCCGCTACTTTTGCTTGGACATGCCCCAATGTAAAACAATGATTTCCACTCCCACAATAATTAAATCCCATATTGCATGTTGGTTGAAATAATGTCATTTACAGTTTCTTTATTTTCTTTATGCCACTTTCTGTTAGTGTGGACATGATGATTTGCATTGTGTAGTTCCAAAAAAAATCCATACCCACCCCATGGAAGGTCATTGGAAATTCCTAGGGGGAGGTGGGTCTTAAAAGCCAACATTTTAGAAGCAAAGTATGAAGCTAAACTGGAATTTCCTGGGGGGACGGGGGTGCTAAACAAAAAAACCTTCTGTGGGGGAGTATGGATATTTTCTGGAACTGCACATTAATTCATAACTTTATAACCTCTGTATTCGATCTGGGGAATTTGCAACTTTACACAGTCTAAACCTTCAATAAAATAATTGCTTACATGTATGACACTTTGAAATTTTTTTTTACACTATGAGTGATGTCAAAAACAATAAGTGTATAAAGTACCAGTATCTCAAAATTGCATGACCGGACAACATGGCTGGCGATCCAATGATTTGTCTGTGATCATTTAATACCTGAACTAAAAGTGCAAGAAACTTGTCACTTTCCCAACCATCTCAAGTATTATGTCTTATTATTTATTTTAATAGATGCAGATCACCTGTATATCGAAGACATTGATGGCAAGTATCTTTATAAAAGACTAGTGTTAGCTAAATGATAAAATCTGGGTTATTCTTTTACCGCAAAATAGCATTTAAGTCACAGCATAGAGAACTTTTATTAATGAAATGCTTGTTCCAGTTGGAGTCACTTCTGAAAACTTGTACTTTGTTTTGTTATAAAATCACTTATGGTATTTTGCAAGAGTTGGTTACCAGTACTTTTGGGTGGGTCATTACTATAGATGTCCAACAAATTAATAGTAATGAACTCTACTAACAGTAACTTACAATACTTTATTATTAATTTTAAAAATGCTATTAATTAGTAATTGTTATTGCATGTTCATTGAGAGTTATATGAAGCTAATTATGGATCAAAGGTAATGGAAAACAATATGTTAAAACATTTTCTGTCAATTAACCTCTCAAAGATGATGACCTGCTTCAAAATCCATTCGCTGATGATGTAGTTATTGTAAACACACCTCCCCAATCAGGTAAGAAATATTTAATTTTCAAAATTTAATGCCAACCATAAAGCATCCCTTGAAATGAAACTTAAATATACAATATTATTATATTGTAAACAGTATGTTGAATGTAATCATCCAGGTTAGACCTCATGCATCAGGCTCCAGTTGTTAAGAAAATTTGCAGGGAACTTAGGCCGGTGCTGATGTCAGAACTTAGTTTGTGCAAACATTACTGAGTTTTCTCTTATAGCCAAGGCACTGCTAGAACACAGCCCTGAAAAAAAAAATTGTCTGATTTGTAATAATTTAAATTATTTTTACTAATAAATATTTTTTCTATAAATGCCATGACATATTTAGTGCCAAGACATCTTCGACCAGCAACAACATCTACAAGTACAAGGACAAATAATTCAGGTCCATCACTTTCTTCAGGTAAACATTACTAAGACAGTGGGTGCATTCCTTTGGTCAAATCCAAAAATCAATTATTTTGTAGGGAAGGATTCACACTTTGTCTGATTTGTAATAATTTAAATTATTTTTACTAATAAATATTTTTTTCTATAAATATCATGACATATAATATTTAGTGCCAAGACATCTTCGACCAGCAACAACATCTACAAGCACAAGGACAAATAATTCAGGTCCATCACTTTCTTCAGGTAAACATTAATATAAAGACAGTGGGTGCGTTCCTTTAGTCAAATCCGAAAATCAATTATTTTGTAGGGAAGGATACACACTTTGTCTGATTTGTAATAATTTAAATTATATTTACTAATAAATATTTTTTCTATAAATGTCATGACATATATTTAGTGCCAAGACGTCTTCAACCAGCAACAACATCTACAAGTACAAGGACAAATAATTCAGGTCCATCACCTTCTTCAGGTAAACATTACTAAGACAGTGGGTGCATTCCTTTGGTCAAATCCAAAAATCAATTTGTAGGGAAGGATTCATTGGATTTGCAGTTTTCAAAGAAACACCAAATCCAGAAAAGGATTTGTGTCATGTGATAGGACTCTAAGAGCATGAAGAATTTTGCAAAGTTGGGGTTGGATTGAATCGATCGAATCCTTCCTCAGAGTGGATGATCGATGGATTCGAAATCCTTTTTACGATTCGTCCAACAAAAACAACAAAATCCATTTTTGGATTCGAAATCTGGACTTCGATTCCAAAGGAATCGCCCTGTGTTTAACTGTCAGTTTGTATTGATGTTAGATATTGCACTGCACAAAATGATTTGTTCAAAATGATACCGTATATGACATTTATGCTGCTCATCATTTATGTACTTCATATTGTTAGAGGATGAGATACAACAAACTAATTATGATTCAAATCTTTCTTTTTCAGGGTTTCATGGCACAGCATTCCATGGAGAAGGAATTTGTGGTAATTACAGTAACTCCATGTCATTAAACCCAACCAACCTGTTGAATATTATGACCAAATATTTATGTTCTATACCCTTCATCCTATTAAGGTTACAGTGTACCTTCAGATCGAAAATTTATCGAAATTTTTTTTTTGGCGTCAAAATAACGTTTACAGAATGAACTTTCATCCAAAAAAAAATTATCGAAAAATAGTGAAAATTGACGGAGAAATGACAGTATAACTTTTGTGGGCGGAGTTTGTTTATGAAGCGATATGTTTTTTTAAGCGCTGTTTTCTCAAAATTAATTTTTCGCTTGTTGGGGACACTTTAAGAGCTACAACTCAAAGGGAATTTGTTCGATTTTCCTCAAATTTGGACAGAAGCTAGGCTAACATATAATCAACAAAAACGTGTCGGCGAATTTCTTATTTCCGAAAACTTTTTCGTCAAGAGCCATTTCCGTGCGATCATTCCAATTTTTTTCTCCCTTTTTCGAAAATATTCTGTAACTTTTCACTGCAATTGAATATGGGAAATCGGTGACAAGTTTTTTTAGCGCTTCGTGTCCGGAAACCCGAAAACAAATCAAATTAGCAAAATACAATAATCGCTTTGAGTTATAGCGTTTTAAAGCTGATTCGGACGTTCGAATTAAGACGTCGTAAAAAATTCGACAATTCACTTTATTACCAAATGGTTTCCATATTTAGATAGCCAGCTATATAAGCTTTAATTTGATATCTGGGTTTAGGTATATTAAGTGTAATCTTAAGATGCTAGAGCTGTTATGCTGGAGACACCCCCGAAGGTACACTGTAACCTTAAAAAAGTTCTCCTTGTTTCATGTTACACATACAATGTACATCGCAAGTATAGGCTTAAATTTTATGTCCTAAAATTTTGTTTTCAACAGTTGGGGAAGTTACTGAAGATCTATTTCCTTACGGCTTTCAAGGAGGTAAGTTCAAATATTACTGCACAGGCTTAAATAGACACTTAATTTTTTTTTTTAATATTAATCTTCTTATTTTACATCACTGGTTATATTGCCCAAATGTTCAACAAATCAAAACAGAATATCACTATTTTGGGGATAAAGTGCAGGATTACAAGTACATGTATAGAATGGAACCACTCATGTTACAGTTCAGTAAAGAATGTTTGTCTTCAAAACACACATTTATAATACAGTCAAGAAATCAAACTTGCCCATCCATTGGCAAAATTTTTATTTTTTTAGCCATCATTTCTATTATCACTTTGGATTATACTATTTGCTAGAGATTTTTTAAATACTTGCAATATCAACAGTTTTTTTTTTTTGTGACACACACTTGTTTATATAGGGATATATAACAGAGAGTCCAGGACAAATGAAGTGGCCAGGTGTGAAGCTATTCTACAAGCTTCACACTCTGCAGCGGATGACACCTCATTGCAGGTGCCATTTCTGCATCATTCATTTGACGAGGTAAATAAACTACATACCATTTGCTTCGCAACTGCGGTGTCATGATTTTTTATTTTTGCACATCATTTTACCTCAGTCAATTAATGCATTGCAATGAGATGACAAACAATTGAAAACTTAATCTGCATGCCATCTCTAGTTCTTCTCAAATTTGCACTCAAGGACAAATTAATAACCTATAACAGTCAAGTATTTTTCTACAAATGTGCAAAACATGCACATAATACTTGTCATACAATATTATAGTCATTTTTTTAATGCTCATAATAATATGCTTCCCCTCAAAAATTGGCAAATTGGAATGTTGGACCTTGATCTAATTAAAAAAGATTAAAAGATGAATTCTTATTGTATGCCAAATGAAAAAATTAATTTAATTATAAATACAAGAACAATTTGAATCATATAATTTGGTGTCACCCTGACCCGCAGCCATTCAAGATGTCTTTTTTACATAAAATTTTATTAATTCAATTAATACCATTAGCATAATAGCCATTTTGCTGATTCCTGTAAACTGAATTTTTTTCTGGCTTAGTTATGCTGGCAGGCACAGCACAGCATGAGGGCAATGGTGGTTGTCCTGCTGGATGGCCAAAAACAGTGCAGTCAAGAGGGCACCACCAGGTATTTTCTCAAGTTGCAATTTTTTAATCTTTCGGATAATTAACAAGGGATGTGATATTTAAAAGAAATAAGGGGTGGGGTAGCCTAAGGAAAGTACAATAGCTGAGGCAACCCATAATCTATGTAGCTTGTAGTGATTTACCAATATAACCCTTAACTCTAACCCACGTCCCTTAAAAAACAAAATTACACTAAATAAGTTCATTAAGATTGCTTCAATATATGTACTGTGTGGTTCAAGGGAATATCAATACATGCACTTCCCCATGTCATTGGAAATCTGAAGGGTTAGGGAGTTTTAAAAGTGGTACATGGAATTGTCTTTTTTTTTTTAAAGGATACTCAGAAGGCTGATCTCACATTGCCAGCAGGATGATGAATGGTTGTTTTGGGTAGCCCATACTCAATCAAAGGAAGGCCAAAAAGGTATATCCTTCACAATGACAAATCAAAATTAAAGCTCTTTTGTTAATTAATAAATCATTTTCAAGACTAACAGTGAAACCTGTATTTAGAAGACCACATATAAAACAAACACCATCTATCTAGCTGACTAGATCCTTAACTTTTCTTAATATTAATTTTATTGAAAAACGAACCTTCAGTGGACCCCTCCATTAAGCAGACACTAATGAGAATCCCTATGAAGTCTGCATAATACACAAATTAGTATTTAATAAGTATTAATAAAAAATCCCAACTTCAATTATAGTGCTTAATGTTATGGCCCTCAATCTTTGATTTTTCTTTTAATTTCATTTTGAATACTTTTTGTTTTGATATTACTTGGACAGCAAGTTTACTGTTAACAGCTTGATCATTAATTTTAAGCAGTTTTAATCGAAAGGCACAATTATCAATTACTAATTCTGTTTTCTTTTTGCTTTCATGAAACAGTACTCAAGTTGTATGGACATGGTCAAGAAGATCAAATATTCTTCTTGGCCCCATCCTCTTGCCAAAAGCCGGTTTTTATTGACAGCATCAAAGGTAATTAATCCATGGTTAATGGAGTATGGTTTATAGTCATTGTTTCAGCATCATTGTGGAATACAGTACGACATTAGAAAAAGTTGAAGAAAATGCAAAAAAATGCTGGCAACTGGAAAAAAAAAACCGGTGTATTCACCCAAGTTCAATTTTATTCTTAGGATAGGTTATGTAAACAAAGTCTATAAACTTAGACTGCTGGACCTCCATATGTGTTTATAAGTTGATCATTTTTAGTAGATAAATATTTTTCTATTCTTGTGCTTATATGTCTTCTTGACATTATTTACAGTTAGGGTTGCAAAGATTAAAATTGTCTAAAAGACGGCAGTTGTGTTAAACACTGTCTGAACGTCATTGAAAAAATTAACCCTAAAACTCTAATTTCCACTTTTTCTATATATTATAAATGTTAGGTGAAGAATGGAAAGAGTTTGATATTAATAAAGTATATCAACGAGTCAAAGATATGATAGAAGGACTCAAGTTGGAGAGGTGTGTTTTTGCATTATTAAATAATTTACAAGCCTATAGAACACAACACAACAAATTACCATTATTTTTACATTTCTGCTGCTGACAACAAAACCAAGCACCAAAGTAAGGGGGTGTTGGGTTGCTCATAAAAGGCAAGCCTACTGTATGTACAGTCTACACAATGAAAAAAAAATTTCATATTTTGTTAAATAACAAACAATAAATTATTGGAATCTACATGTAGCTTTACTACTATAACAAGAGGCTCCAAGTAGCCTATACTCATGCGCATGAGTAAAAACGTTTTATGATATTTTTTATACACGATAAGAAGATGTCCGACATGGCGAAGAGTACTCCTTTTATTCAGTCATGGTTCCTGCAAACCACGTTGTCTAATATTGATTGTTTTGGACATGAAGGCTGTACCACAATGAAGCCAGTGATCCCATTAAGTCTTATATATACTAAACCTGAACATTAGTAATGTAAGGAGGTTTGTAGGAGACACTGTCGTGACAGTTAAGTAACGCTATTTTACTGAAGTCAGAGTAGCCGGAAGTAACTAAACAGGAAGTGTGGCATAGCTATGAACCGGAAGTGCACAGTTTACAATTTGCGAGCAGAAATTTGCATGCAAAAGCGTGACACAAAAAATAAAAATAATAATAACAAGAAAAACGGAACCGAAACCTTACCTCATGCCGCTTCGTGCATGAGTAATTATACTGAGCCTTATTCAAATCCTTTGCGAGAAATGCCATACACTAATTATTTCTAAGTTCATGTACTTGTAAACTTATTTGTGAAGGAGATCATCTATTGGATCTGACGAGATTGCGAGTTCTTAAGAATAAAACTTTTGCATCAAAATTATTTTTAATTATCTTAATATCACACAAAAGCTAATTAGTTGCTGTTTTGGTAATTTACATATTATTATAATAAATTATGACACCAGAAACCCATTAGTGAGTTAAAACGTGCAACTGTCTCTTATACACTTTAAAACAAACTTCTGATTATTCAATTTGCTGAGAGGTTGTTACAGCCATATTTGGAAAATCAAGACAAACATATTAACCAGTCAATTCGCTAGAACAACTTACAACTCGAGGGACCGAGGGGTTTCCAAATATGGTACTAAGCAAAAAATGAATACTCGGAAGCTGGGAATGCATGTTGCTCGTTTCAACCCACTTATGGGTTTCTGATGACCCTTATATTATACATTCACAGAGAACAACTAGCCCGATGGAGGAAATTGCGTGAGGAGCAGGATCAGGAGCTGGCGAAGGAGCTGGAGAAGCAGAAGGAGCTTGAAAAGAAGAAGCAGAAGGAGCTGAGAAAGGAGAAGCAGAAAGATCTGGAGAAGAAAAGGGACCTGGATAAGCAGAAAGAGAATGAGAGGCACAAGGAGAAGCAGATGGAGCTGGAAAAGGCACAGCAGAAGGAGCTGAGAAAAGAGAAGCAGAAAGAGGTAGAGAAGGAGGAGCTGAAGCTGAAGCTGGAGAAGCAGAAAGAGCTGGAGAAGGCGAAGCAAAAACAACTGGAGAAGCAGAAGGAGCTGGAGAAGAACAAGGAGCTGGAGAACAAGAAGCAAAAAGAACTGGAGAAGAGGAAAGAACTGGAGAAGAGGAAAGAACTGGAGAAGAGGAAGGAGCTGGAGAAGCAGAAAGAACTGGAGAAGAGGAAGGAGCTGGAGAAGCAGAAAGAGCTGGAGAAGAAGAAACAGAAAGAAGAACTGGAGAAGAAGGAGCTGGAGAAGCAGAAAGAACTGGAGAAGAGGAAGGAGCTGGAAGAGCAGAAAGAACTGGAGAAAAGGAAGGAGCTGGAGAAGCAGAAAGAGCTGGAAAAGAAGAAACAGAAAGAACTGGAGAAGAAGGAGCTGGAGAAGCAGAGAGAACTGGAGAAGAGGAAGGAGCTGGAGAAGCAGAAAGAGCTTGAGAAGAAGGAGCTGGAGAAGAAAAAGCAGAACGAACTGGAGAAGAGGAAGGAGCTGGAAGAGCAGAAAGAACTGGAGAAAAGGAAGGAGCTGGAGAAGCAGAAAGAGCTGGAGAAGAAGAAACAGAAAGAACTGGAGAAGAAGGAGCTGGAGAAGCAGAGAGAACTGGAGAAGAGGAAGGAGCTGGAGAAGCAGAAAGAGCTTGAGAAGAAGGAGCTGGAGAAGAAGAAGCAGAACGAACTGGAGAAGAAAAATGAGCTGGAGAAGCAGAAAGAACTGGAGAAGAAGAAGAAAGAGCTGGAGAAGGAGAAGCAGAAGCAGAATAAACTGGAGAATAGGAAGGAGTTGGAGAAGGAGAAGCAGAAAGAACTGAAGAAGGCAAAGGAAAAGGAGCTGGAGAAAAAGAAAAAGGAGAAGAAAAAGGAGCTAGAGAAGGACAAGGAAATTGAAATGGAAAAGGAAAAGGAAATCAAGGTACCATTACGTTAAAGTTGTATTAACTTTAGAGATGTTTTGTTAAACTCATAACATACAGTAATACTACACCAGGGTCACAGTTGAACAATTTTTTAAGAGAGATCACAGATGAAAAAGTTGCTTTTGATGGGTAGACGTTTTTGGGCAGTTAGCTTTTACAAACAAATACAGTCAACTTTCTCTTAACGACTACTTAGCGACCACTTTCTGTACATGACCACTTTGTAAATAACGGTTTTGTTTCTAGGTCAAAAACTGTTTCAAAACTCTTTCTTTTCAGCAAACACCTCCCTTAAGCAACCACGTTTTCCTGCACCAAGGGTGGTGGCTCAACATAGAGTTGACTGTATGAGAAAAAAAAAATCAATCAGACACATGCATGTATGAACTGCATATACAGTGTATGAGATAGAAGTATATGGAATTAGGCATGAATAAGCCTTGCATTATTTTTAAGACTACTGTTATTTATAGAATTTGACTTCATTTGTTCAAAAACCATTAAAAGGCACCAATAAATAAGATAAATAAGATGTACACTCGTGATGTTGTGTGGTATTGTTTAAGATTAAGATTTACTTAGTTACTTTCAAAATGTTTTATGAGTGTTTCAAAAACTCATTAATAATTCATGAGCATATCAGCCAATCACACGACGCAAATCGATCACGTGTATGAGCCTTTATACCTGGTAATCTACGGTCATTATGAAAAGCCTGGTGGCGGCTTTGATTTCAGTCACAGGGGAGTGCGGGGCTGAATGGACAAACAATGCAATTATCGCTGAATTTTTAATGAGAATGATTTTAAAATGACCGTGATATTTATATTAAGACCACACGTAATCTTTATATAAAGATTACTGATAGGGATAGTAATTGTTCAGGATTCTTAGTGCAACAAATGGTGACTTTAATATTTTTGTGCAGTACTGTTTTACGAAATCTGGTCTTTCGCCATTCTATTTGGAATCTTCTCAACAAAATAAACCAACAGTTTAAAAAGTGAGCCGTTATTTGAATGACACCAGCGCCCTCGTGTAAATTGCCAGGTAAGCGACTGGTTCGCAGATGCAAGCTGCTTATTTCTACTCGTTCTCTACCTCTGAAAACAAAAATTGTCAGCCGTTTTATCTACCGTACCTGACAACTTTAGTATAGCATTTTTCAGTAGATGTTTTCCCTCAGAACTATAAAATCCCAAAACTTTCGACAGGAGCCGGGAAGCAATGGTCACTTCGTCGAAGACGTGGCACATGTGTTGTATGCTAATCAGTCTAGTCTACTTGTTTTTCTCGTATGCTAATTTCCTCTTTGCACAAAAGCGCAATTGTTTTAATTCCGAAGGGACACGCTTTTGAAAGAATGTTTTTGAAGCCGTTCAAAAAACTCGCAGCACGTGTATTATCAGGTGTAAAAACTCTCGGCTTCGCCTCGAGTTTTTAAACCTGATAATACACTACTGCTCGTTTTTTAAACTATACTTCAATGAAAAATAATGCAGTGATATTGTCTGTCCTCTAGATAAGAGAGGCGAGGAAATCTCGAATTTCCAAAGAACCCAGTGATGATGGGAATCATATCAAAATAGTTCTCCAGCATCAAAAAGGAACAATCGGGAGACGGTTTGACAAAGCTGCCCTCTTCCAGGTAAATATTTACTTTACATAGCATTTCATTCTATGATAACACAAATTATAACCCTGTTAGTTGAGAATGAATGACTAACACAATTTATTTTTACTATGTGAATGATAGGAGGTGTATGACTGGGCAGGTGCAATGGACATCATTCCTATCCATTTCACCATCCAACGTGAAAAAGAAGTGGTAAAACACAGTGACAAATTAGAAAAACATGAAGTATTACATATTTGCAAGAGAGTAAGTTGTTTGTTAATATATTATTTAATAATACAAAGTTGTTGACGGATTTGGGGATTGAAGTAGCTTTTAAAACAATCCAAAAAGCAAGCCTACTCGGAACAGCTCACAGTCTCAGAAAGGTTTTACAGGATCTTAGAAATTGAACAAAATGTGAAAATGGAAATGGACTTGATTTTAGTTTCGACCTTAGACCCTTGGATGGGGTTCGGTCCTAATTTTTTTCCAGAATTACTTTTCGAATAATTTTATATTTATTTACATAAACGACTTATCTAAAGCTTCTCCTTAAATTTCTACAGGAAGAGAGGGAAATCAAATCACTGCTGGATTGCCAGGTTAGGGAAAAAATTTTGAATTGCCGTCACTAAATCCACTAAATCAACATACAATAAAATAACAATCAAATAAAAATTTAATTAATTAATTAATACAATTAATAAAAAAATTAAATGAGTGTGACAAATGAAATGGAATTAAACAAACTATAAAATAAAACAAAAAATGAAATAAAATATGTTAAATAAAATATAAAAAAGGTTTCATGTGACACTTTGCTGCACATAATAAAATTTTTCAAATATGCCATGACCAACTTGACTGGTTCCCTTGGGACGAGGCTCTTCAGGAGAATCGACACTTGGGACAGACAGACTAGAGTGGTACGTTCCCTTGGGACGAGGCTCTTCGGAGCATCGACACTTGGGACAGACAGACTAGAGTGGTTCTCTTGGGGCGAGGCTCTTCGGAGCATCGACACTTGGGACAGACAGACTAGAGTGGTACGTTCCCTTGGGACGAGGCTCTTCGGAGCATCGACACTTGGGACAGACAGACTAGAGTGGTACGTTCCCTTGGGACGAGGCTCTTCGGAGCATCGACACTTGGGACAGACAGACTAGAATGATACGTTCCCTTGGGACGAGGCTCTTCCGGGGCATCGACACTTGGGACAGACAGACTGACTGGTTCCCTTGGGACGAGGCTCTTCTGGAGCATCGACACTCGGGACACACGAGCATAGATAGGATTGTCTTAAAGGTGATACAATTTTTTTTTCAACAGAAATATACTTATAGCAAGTTTAAAAGAAAAGTTAGGCTGTGTGGATTCCCTTTAGTTGACCACTTTAATTAACTGGAATTGTCACATTACATGGCTGCTATTTGCATAACACTAACAGAAACACTAATGCTAACAGCAAAATCAGCCAAATCATGACACCAGTTACTTTTTAGTGTTAACTAGTGGGGGTACATGCATGTGCTTCATATAATTTATACAGTGGGGGAAGTGTGATACCCAGAGGATCCTGTGTAACTTGCTTTCACAAACAGTTTGTATCCTGTTGTAAAAGTAAGTTACACATGACTCCTCTGGGTAGCATACTTCCCTTCCCTAACTTTACTTGCAGGTGTCTTTCGGAGGAAATGTGCCACCAAGTGAAGAAAAATTATCTTCTACAATAGTAGGTAAGAAAATGTAGTGAATTTGATACTGCCATAGTTCATATAGTTCCAAAATATGCCCATGCTGATCATTATATACAATTAAACAAGAGAACGGAATATAGCAATGAGTCAAAAACTTAATTTATGTGAACAACAAAAAAACATGTAATTCACAGTTTTAACATTAATGCAGGTTAAAAGATAGAAAATGCATTAATGAAAAAAGGAACACTGAAAAAGAGAATAACAAAACAGAGCAACTGAATCACCAAACTCACAATTATTCTGTTACCACAGATGCTGCACAAACGGACAAAGACGAAACAGAAGAAAAAGATGAAAAAGGAGAACAAACAGATGATGATGAAAATGAACAAGAAACAACATTAAACAACAAAAGAAAAAAGAGAAAAGATAAAAGGTCCACGGCACAAAGAAAAAAAGCTAGAAAAAATTGATGTTAAACTGAATCGGGGGGGGGGGGGGGGGGGCAGGACATCTCTAACTAAAACAACAGTCTAGTGATCACTCTGCCAGTGTGTGCTAAGCAATTCTGAACAGCTCCATAGATCACAAGCCCGACCTGTGATTTATGCTAGACAAAGAGTAAGGAAGCCGCTAACCAGCTATTTTACGTTTATGTATTTTACTACGGGTCAAGATCCGGCCTCAAGAGTCCTCGTGGGCCCGAAGAGGATAAGTAAGTAAGTACGGGTCAAGATACTCAAAACATGGTTTGTAACTCTACTTAAATCCAAGATTGGACTTGGGGTCTATGGCAGAGCTCTTCAGAATTCCTTTCCTCCTCTTAATAGAGATACATCCCCGTTCCTGTTAAAACCATTGAATGTGGTTGGCATTTTTCGTCTGTTATAAAATGGATGACAGTGAGTTTGAATTCATTTGTAATTCCAACACTTTGCGATCCTACAAATGATGCAAGTTTTGACAGACTTGAAACCTATGCACCATAGAACTATAGTTTTGTAATTTTTTTTTTCTTTTTTGTATTTTTGATTTTTTAACTCAACCATAACTCGCAGGTTTTTAAAAAGGAAATTCAAGTCTGTTTTAAATTTACATGTCGCTTGAGATCAAACTCACACTGTGCTATCATGCACTCGGCTGCAGGCAACAAGCCTAGGTTTAGCAAAGCCCATATACAGTTCAAACTCATTGTCGACCATTTTACAGCATTATGTTATACTGAGTGACATAAATAATGTTTTAGTTAATATTGAACTACCGGTTGAAAAAAAAAATGGAACAATTGACTGATGGTACAAAATTAAAGACAGATCACAGGCCATTTTACATTTGTGACTGAAAGCAACACTGAATCTGACTTTGTTTTGATGCAAACATGGCTGCTCTTCATACTTGTAAATCATGTTGCTCTCACACCAACTAAACATCACACCACTTATACTTACCCTAACCGAAAGGTCATTCCGAATCCTGACCAAAATAGGGTTACGGTTAGCCAAAGGGTAAGCATAAAGGGTGAGCGTGGCCTGCCTTTTAGACAAGCCATTGGATGCAAGACATTACATTACATTAAGTAAGGAATTATTAAAACTAATTATCACTGATTCAATGATGACTCATCAAATTGTTAAAAGATTATTGCCAGTACTCTCATTTCTACTTGAAGCTTTTGCTTTCTTTGAAATGCAATCTACTGATAAACAGAAG
Source organism: Cladopsammia gracilis (assembly GCA_022457155.1). Lineage (NCBI taxonomy): Eukaryota > Metazoa > Cnidaria > Anthozoa > Scleractinia > Dendrophylliidae > Cladopsammia > Cladopsammia gracilis. Next base: position 762,583 of record JAJGOT010000353.1, read on the forward strand.
TAATAGTTTGATAACAGATTGGTGTAATCCTTAATACTGGGTTTCACTGGCAAACAAGTCAGAGTTGTAAGAGCGCTTCCAAACTATTGAAAATCAAAAATCGGAGTCATAAGCTTGACAGAAATGGAGTCGGAATAAACAGAACGGTTCCGCTTATGACTCTGTAATCTTTCCATCAGTTTGATTTTCACTAGATCATAACACTCTGTGCTTTTGATTATGACTCTGACTTCAACTCAATCGTTAGTGAAAACCAGCCTTTAGAAGGCAAACAAGAAGATTGGACTATAGTTGAAAATATACATTTTTGTTACTTTCCAGACTGTTTATTGAGTTGAACATTACAAGGTTTTACAATAATTGTTAATTATTAAACATCAGCGAACCTTCACTTTGCTTTTAATAAATTGTTTTAAGGAAGCAAATTTTTAAAATTATATACCAGTAAAAAATGAAAACAGTCAAGATTATCAAGGGTAGGAAATGATTTTAGGATTAATGAAAATAACTTTATAGTTAAATTTAAATGTTAAATTTATAGCACAATTTATCTGACATGTAATTGCTGGTTTGCACGTGACGTCACGGCGGCCATGTTGGTGGTCAAGAACAAAAGTGTTTCTCTCCACTGGGAACCAAATTCTGCGACAAAAATTGCATTGTATTGACCACCAACATGGCCGCCTTGTCACGTGGTAGCGAACCAAGTATAAGACTTAAGCTTAAATAAACGCTGATTGTCATCAACAAACCCGAGTATGATTCTAACTCAGATGAAAAATCTTTATGTACTGATCTGACATACCACTTTGTATAGTACACTGAACATCTCTACCAAACTTAAATACACTCGACATTTAATAGCTCGACTACAGGATCGGGGAGGGATCGTGTGTCACTACGAAAAACAACAACAGAACAATAGACATGAAAACATTTGAGATTCGGGAAATATTTCCGTATAAATTAACCCCATACATTAGTTCCTTTGCATTCTTAATTAACTGCAATCAAAGGCAAAAAACGGAACGCCTTAAAAAACAATAGCGCGTCCACACAACTGATATATAGTTAATCAGTGTGTAGTTAATGCATGAGGTTATAAGGAAATCTTAAGCTTAAGTTTTGTAGAGCTATGGATTCTTACCGGCATCGTTCCTCATTTGCCAATCTTTTCTTCTTCTTTTTCTATCAAACTTTCCTCCTTCACTTCTGAAGATTTCCGCAAGTGTCAAAACGTTTTACAAAATAGCCGGAATTATAAAGCTTAAATCGTTTTGAACGAAATAAAAACTGAAAAAAATCTTTACCTCCTCTGTGTGATACTATATGCAACCTCGTCCCCAGGGTCTTCTCGGTCTGTCAGCCGCCATTTTATTCGTTCCCACGCTCGCTTCCAGATCCTCTCTAAATCTTTCACTCGAGCATTCGAGCTCGATTACTTCAATTCGAGCTCGACTGGCCGAATTCGAGCTCGATTGCTCTAATTCGAGCTCGACTGTTCGAATTCGAGCTCGATTGCTCTAATTCGAGCGCCATTAATTGAATTGTAGCTCGATTACTCGAATTTGAGAACTCGAGCTCGTATTGAATATGAAAGTCGAGCTCGTTTAATAAACCGTACTCGATTAGCTTTTATCCGTGTTCGATTTTTTATTCGTGCTCGGTTCGTACAAATCGAGCTCGGTTCCCCAGAGACAAAAATTCATCCCATAAACTAACATAAAATAACAGGAGCCGTACATAAAAATACAACAAACAAAGAAACAAAATTTAAGGAATCCGAACAGCTCGAGAATTGGTAGCTGATACATATATTCCTTACGACAACATCAACACAACATAAACATGATTTTCTAAAGCCTTTGTTGAAATTGGCTCGTTGAATGCCCCTGACCTAATTTGAGACCACCAAATGGGAAAAAGGACAAACCCAGTGAGGTATCCCACAGAAAAATCTCATTAACAATGATTAACCCCGGCAGTGTCTGGTTCTATTGCCAACCCTTGTTTCTAAATTTGGACATCGAGCAAAAACATATTTTCAATAACAATTTTTTCGCCATTTGTGAGTTGTAAGATTGAAAGCTCAGATGGATGAAGAAAGGAGATAATATATAATAATAGTTAATATCTGCCGAATTATCCTTAGTGGTGTGTTACTGAATGTCCCAAAGGAGGCTTTGATCAAGTGGGTTTTCCACTCGACAGTCGGTATTGGGAAGCGAAAAAGACTAGTTCAGACTAGTACGTACATAAAACTTAAAAGCTCAAACGGCAATAAAAGAGAAACAAATTAACGTTAAAAGAATTTTTAAGGGTCGTGTCACAAAGCACGACCGTTTTCGATATTTAGTTCCAGTAGCAAAGTCATGCAGCGTATCACGTGCAAGCGCAATATTGATTTTGTTAAAATTATCACCTGGGAGGTACATAAGTATCGGGTATAATATCAAAAACATGTTTGAAAATGTGTAAGTTGAAGTGTCAGCTGTTTTCTGCCCTACCCCTGGGGGTAGGGCAAAAAAAAAAGCGGACACTTCAGACTGGAAAATGTGCGAACCATACGGGCGCAGACTGAGAAAGCAACAGACATCGAAACAGGAAAGAAAGGTTACGTGACTCGATCATCAAGTTCCCATCTGCTTCATACTGTGCAAAACAATGACACACAAATGAATAAAGAAACGTTGCTGCTTGGGGAGTGAATCACAAACAAAGACTTGTTCCACTTGATCTCACTTTATTTATATATTCAGTGATATATTTAGTGCCAATTAATCATCTCTCGCGTCCTTTGTCCGTAACCGATCGAAAACAAATTGAAGTACACAAAAATCTGATACATAATTATAACCTCGCATGACAGTTTTGTCTTAAAAGACTTTTTGGAACGTTTATACAATGAATTACAGTCCTCCAAAAGATAGAGAAAGTTGGATTGTCTTGCGTTTTCCGTTACAGCAGATCAGGTTTTTAATTATAATTAATTATATATAATCATATCAGTTGGTTTAGATTTCTTGCGTTAATATGTTTTCATCAATATCCGCATTTCCTTGATTTGGGACCCTCCCTCGATTAAGCACCTCCTTACAAAGAAATCGGCACTAGATTAATGAAATTTGAAGCAAAAAAAGCTGATTTGGATAATTCAGTAACTTGAAAAAACAATTCCTCTCAAAAAGATCTTAATACGGGAAAAATAAGTACAGGATTTATGATAAAGAAAGTTGGCCCATTTGTATTTTTCGCCACATCAGTTCTTTCTCAATTGGAATTAACGGATTAGAGAAAAAAAGGAATTTAAAAGTTCCCGCAGTTCAATCCTGGATTATATTTACAAAGATTTCACTTTTATATTTACAACTTTGTTTTTTTTTAAACAAATTTTTTTCGGAGTTTATTGTTAAAAGGGGGCAAATGGCAAGTCACCTATGCAATTTGCTTATTATAGCAAAGAATGATCCTACGAACTTTCCTGTATTTATTCATTCATTTGTTTTGTTCCGTACACTGTTGATACTTTAAAGGGGCTATGTCACATCACATAGGATTGGGCTGCGGATTTTTGTACGAATACAGCCGCCTCTCATCGCTCTCGGCCGCTAGGGGCGTCCGCGCGAACGCCTCTAGCGGCCGGGAGCGATGAGAGGCGGCTGTATTCGCAGGCTATGGTCACAGCTGAGCTAAAATTACCGGTAAATAGCTTTATAAATCTAAATATAGAAGATATGAAGATATAAAGTGAATTCTTAAAGGGAAAACGAACCACAACCTTTTTTTACCTATTTTCCAAAGACACTTGAAATTCTTTTAGTCTAAATTTTTCAAGTTGCAATCCATTCTATCCTGGCCATCCGCTGCTACAAACACACATCAAATCTTAGTGCACTGATATATGTCTTTTGCCCGGTGGGGTACTCAACAAAGTTTTGTTCGGGGACGCTCCGCCCCGAGGTCCAAGCCCTTACCTTTTTATATACCATATTTGACAGAAAAGGTAACCCTTTCATATACCCTTCATAGAAAATGGTACCCCTTTCATATACCTACAGAACAAACACTACATATCTCTTAACTATACCCTTGAACTAAACTTATGGAACGATATCACGGAAAACATTAAATGACCAAACAATAACGTGGGTCTGTTTGAGATATTTTGAAAGGCCCTTTTCAAATAAAAAACTTTAACATGCAAGGCTGCTCAGACAGCAAATTCGTTCGATTTCCTTTAATAATATTTGCCCGATATTTCGGTTAGACAAAACTAACCTTCATCAGAAGCTAAGAAAGCTAAATAGCAGTTTTTCCTACCCTTTGGCTTTTCAAAATGATACTAAAATCTGGTGATATGACCCCTTATAAGCTTGATGGTTTACTCCTAAGACAGAATAACAATGAAATAAACCGTTTAAAAGGACTCTGGAGTTGGACAAAGTTAAAAAGGATTGTGAAGAGCTCAAATTGATTGCAGTTGGGTCGGAAGTTAAGATCAGTTTTTGGTTTTTGTATCAATCCAGTGCCCAGAACTGATCCGCTTTATTTGTTATCTGGCTAATAGTTAAGAGCTCTTTAATTCATAAACTGAATTAAAGTATTCAAGTTACATTCTTAAACTGAGAACTTTATAATTTAAAACCCTTTAATAGCTCCTAGGGTCGAGTCAGGTATACCGTTCTAACTTTTGAGTCTATGGAGGAAATCTTAAAGTGTGACCATTCAAATGAAATCTACTGAGCAGTACTTTCCTGTGGTACTGTTTATTATGCTGTACAAGGTGGTTCTATCTTTTGAGTCTGTGGATGAAATCCTAAAGTGTGACCATTCAAATGAAAGCTATTGAGCAGTACTTTCCTGGGGTACTGTTTATTATACCGTACAAGGTGGTTCTAACTTTCGAGTCTGAGGATGAAATGCTAAAGTGTGACCATTCAAATGAAAGCTACTGAGTATAGTACTTTCTTGTGGTGCTGTTTATTATACTGTACAAGGTGGTTCTAACTTTTAGCTTTAATTTTGAGTCTGTTTATGAAACTCTGAGGTGCGACCATTTAATGAAAGGTATTATAAGCAGCATAGTTCATATGGTTCTGTCATTGTTATAACAAATTTTACAGAATGGAATTTTTTTAGGTTTGGAATTGACCACAATCAGGAGTTAATGGGTCAAATAACATCGACAAAATTAAAAATCGCCAAAAATAGCTGACCCAACCCTATTTATTTCATCGAGTCTGTCACTTACCAGCAGCCGATGCAAAACGTTAACACAGATTTGAGTAATTCTTATTAACAGCTTTTGTTATTAACAATTCAAGTCATTCTTCAGAACTTGACTGGTAATTCAGGGGAAGGAAAGAGACTTACGGTCGACGTCGACAAAAGAAAGATAGACCTTGTGTTTTCCGTTATAAGAATTAGTTCTGGTTTCTCTAATCGGAATTATCGAATTACGGTAACTGCGGCTAATCAGAATATTTCCAGACTTCCAGTAATTCAAGTCGCTATAAGATTGTCTGAAATCGCATATTTTCAAATGTAAATTTTTAACGAGTAAAGTGTTGAAAAACTGGGCACATAGGCAACTTGTTGCATTGTTTTTAGCCCACAGCGTGAATGTAAAAATAAAGACGGCAAAGATAAAGGGTGTCAAGGAAACTGAAACCAAAAAATCCATAAAGACTAGCGAGAGCCACTGTAAATAGGAAAGAGTTCCTATTTTCACCGTTGAGAAAAATGTTCACGTTTTCTTATGGGCATTTTACCTTCGCAAAAACGTTCCATGTGAAGTTTTACATCATTCGCCAGTAAAACCAAAACCAACGTTATCACGGAATAATAAGATAGCCAATCAGAGGCGCAAATAAAAACAATTTAACAACTGTTTTTAGGTAAGGAAAAGTATTGGAACTACCCCAAAATAACAAATGCGGCTCGCTGTCTGATGCACATGCACGGTCTGTCCTACAGGGCCGAAAAAGTTGTTTTCAATCTAATGGACCGCAATTTTTTTCAGTTATATCTGTTTTAATGTCCTTTCGATATATTCAGAAATTGAAAAGAATTTGCCAACAAAGAAGGGTGGCCAATATTTTCTTAAGTTTCCGTCACATTAGTTGAGTTTTCCAACCGGAATTGTCGGATTACAGAAAACAGGGAGCCCTGCCCTTCTGGCAATTTATATAAGTCAGGATTAGAGTTTCTGGCTTATTTGCATAGTTGCAGTGATAATTTGTCCGGTGAAGGGGCTGGTAAAAGTGAATTAAAAGTCACCTCGACGCCTGTTTTAACCTGAATGTGAAGTTGAAATGAAGAGTATACAGGTCTGGAGCATGGAGAATATAGCTGTTTAGACCTGACTGATGTCACCTTGTGTTCCAACCTGACTTGCCTTAATAGATTTTTTTCAGTATCATCTGATTATTACTCGGGTTAACTTAACCCTTTAACTCCCAAAAATGCCAAACACGGCATCAAATTCAAGAAAAATCCCAAATTTCATTTTGTAACTAAATATTGAAAAACAAATAGTACCATGCATGCCAAAGTACTGCTGAAGAGGTTTCATTTGAATGGTCACACCATAGGATTTCGTCCACAGACTCAAAAGTTAGAACAAATGGTACCATGCAAAAGTACTGCTGAAGAGGTTTCATTTGAATGGTCACACCATAGGATTTCATCAACAGACTCAAAAGTTAGAACAAATGGTACCATGCAAAAGTACTGCTGAAGAGGTTTCATTTGAATGGTCACACCATAGGATTTCGTCCACAGACTCAAAAGTTAGAACAAATGGTACCATGCAAAAGTACTGCTGAAGAGGTTTCATTTGAATGGTCACACCATAGGATTTCATCAACAGACTCAAAAGTTAGAACAAATGGTACCATGCAAAAGTACTGCTGAAGAGGTTTCATTTGAATGGTCACACCACAGGATTTCGTCCACAGACCCAAAAGGTAGAACTACACTACGTGTCTCCATCGTTGACTCTGGGAGTCAACAGGTTAACCCGAGAGATCAACGGGTTAGCCCGAGAGATATTGCCGTACACTCTACTGGATAATGCTGATTGCCGACAAAATAAACATAGAAAAAATGCTATGGACAGTCTTAAATACTTCTTTTGAGAATACGAAGGGCTGACAAAAGAACTGGAGGAATACACAAACAGTAAAGAACTAGTATCTGAAACCGTGTTTAGAAGGCCAGAATTTTCAATGTTCGTTGCGTCCCAGAGAATGTTTGCTAGCTCGAACAAATGTTCTGACGAAACTCGAGCAGAATACTAATAAATGTCTTCTAAACGTAAGAATATGTTATATAGTAGGCATTTATTAGTATATAGTATATAAAGAAATTATATAAAGTACGTGGGTATTTTGAACAAGGTGATTGCGGAACTGAAAGTGGCAAGTCGTTATATTGAAGTAAATACGTAAGCTTTATTTGAATTCGGTTTTCATTGATCACGTACGAGTTTCAGTCTAGTCCGTAAAGTTAGGCACAAAAAGCATAAAAGGATGTTATTCATTAGAGAAGGATTAGCTAGGTACTTTGCGGTTAGTAAAATAACCTTGCCACCTCCTGCCACCCAAAATATACATTGGTACTATGCCTACGTCATGAGTGTTTAAGTGTACTGACGTCATAATTGGTGAAAGAAATTTATGTGACCATGAACTCCATACCGGACAGGCAATGAATTCCAAGCCAATATAATATAAAGGATAAAAGAACACAAAGGGCTGATAACGTCAGATTTCAGTCAAACACCAGATGCACTGATTCGTGACCGACTTGTAGGTTAAATCATTTATATTAAGCTAGAAAGATAATTGTATAATCACTTAAGTCCCAGTTTAAAAGCACCACATTTTAAAGCTGCTTTATTAATTACCCTTTGCAATAATGAAAAGAAAAGCTTTCGTCATCAGTCATTGCCAAAATTTTCCAACTACGTGAACGTTTTCTTGAGTACAGCAATATCTTTATATTTATCAGAATGGTCAGAAACTATTCAATAAATGTCACGAAATGTCAAGCCATCTCTCGAACAGAAATTAATTAAAAGCGCGAGGCATCGCGAACAAGATCATGGGTTCATCAAATTGTTTTACTCAGGAAATATAAAATATCGACTGTCAGAAAAACAACAAGTTTATCTGACCTCGAGTTAGTTTTTCGTGAGTGCTAATCTTTTATATTTTGATATCTGATCACTGCTGGGTTTCCAATAAAAACAAAAGAAAAACAAAAAAAGAAAATCTGACGTCGTTAGTACTGTTAGTAGATGGCCGTAATCTCTAAGAGATCAACTTTAATCACATCCCGACACTCTTTCAATATGGAACCGTTCTAAAACATTGACGGCTTGAGAAAAGATAACTCTAGCTCAAACAGAGCGGGGATCGGGGTAATTCGGAAGTGGGAAGAGATCACTGATGGATGAATAAAGGCATAGATTTCCAGTTCATTGTAGAGCAATTTATGGCAGACTGTGGCCTGACGTTAATTGGTCAACCACCGGAAATGATAAACGGAAAAATCATCAACCGCGTCACACTCAGCGGTTACGTGACTCGCGGCGCACTACAAAGGTGAGCGAATTGTCAACGGGTTTTTCAGAGGGTACAAACAGTGAGTGTATACGGAGGTGGTTTACCTTACAACATACCTGTCCGTACGTGATACTCTGACCCAGTGTAATCACACAGTAGTTGAGTCACTTGTGCAATATTGTTTCTGTAATAGCTGCTCTGGAAGAAAATTTCTATCGCAGCGAGATGACGAACCATCTATGCGCGCAACCATCAGACAATAATTGTGATAAACAAGCGGTTGAAATCGAGTTGCCCAATGGATCGACAGGAAAGATTTTCGTTGGGAATAAACGAAATGCGACCGTTCGCGATTTGAAGGTTGGCTGCGAGATGCAGTTTGGGATTCCTTCTAACCTGCAGAAAGTCAGTGTCTTGGAGAATCCGAGTACAGAACTTAACGACTGGTTACTACTGAAAGACACTGTTCAAACCATCGATGATGTTATTGTTGTTCAAGTGCCCGTGTGGTGGAACAAGTTTATTTGCGTTTCCTTGAACAATGAAATCGAGAACGTTTGCAGAAGGGCTAAGCTTCCAATGCAGCAAATCAGCAAGGAAGAAAGGTTATTCGTCGGTTTTTTTATCGCTTGCTGCCGTGGTCATGAAAAACTTCTCGAGAGACTAAAAGCATTAGACATTCAACTCGATCAGCATGCGGCCACCGAGTCAGGAAGGAACCTTTTTCACGCCGCTGCGGCAAGTGGAAACGTAAACTGCGTCGAGTTCGTGGCCAAACATTTGATCAAGCCATCAAAAGAGATATTAACAAAGCTTGACACCAATAGAGAGACTCCTATAGATATTGCACGGAGATTAAATCATCAAGATATGGAGAGATTGCTTTATAAATATATGTATCATGAAAAGGGTGAACGCGAGGAGAGGTGCTCTGCCGAATCTGGAATCGACGTTAGCGAGGACTGCGAGTCTATTGAGTCAGATGACTCTTCGGAGGAGAGGAAATCTCAACAAGCGAACACTAACCCGGAAGAAACACAGAGAGATTGTGAAAACAGCAATCCAAAGATGAAAAAGCCAAGTTTAGAGGACGGAGAACTTGTGATCACAGAGTGTGACGAAGGATTGAGTTTTGTTGTAGACTCTAAAATGGCCCAGCAGGATCCGCCCCCAAATCCGCGAAAATCCGAAGTTGGCGTGATTCAACAAGATCGCTTATCTGATAACAGCTATAACCTTAACCAAACGCGGACAGCTAGCCCTTGCTCTTCAGACAGCTCTGATGAATCGCCAAGCCTTTCTCCTGGGCTCAACAGGCCTCATACACTCAACTTATCGCCGAATCAACATCTTCTTCGGCGGCGATTTGTAAAAGTAGATCCACGCAGGCCAAAGAGCGCGCGAACGGTGCACTGCCTGCAGATAAGCGTCCACCAAAAAGAGGTCAAGGAAGTCGGTGCAAACGACAGTTATCTTCCCCCGTTAGAAAGTCAAAATCTTGTTGGTCAAAATGGTGGTAACGCTCTTAGTTCATCTGCGCCCAGCATACAACTAAGGAGACTGAAACAGGCTGTCGTTCGGACGAATAGCACACCGAATTCCCCTGCGTCAAAGCAGCGATTGAGTCCGTCACCGGACGAGGATCTGCCCGTCACAAAAAGCGCACCTGGCTCTCCACAAAACTCTCAAAGACTCGTTTTCAAGCCCTCGGTAAAGTCTCCTACTCCAGGCAGCATCGTCAGTCCGTTGTCGCCCAACATGTCGCGCGTGTTGGATCGAAGACGTGGCTCGGAGCCCTTAGCTTCCTTGAACAGAACAAATGGAATCAGATTGGGTCGTTCAAGGAGAGATGCTGTGATTTCGGCCGATCTACCTCACGGAGATAGCTTCACACCAACTCAGGGCTCTCCTTTAATCTACAAACGAGGAAAGGCAAGGTATGTACGGTTTTGTAGTTTATTGAAGTTGTACGCAGTCTCGACCTCTTTTTACTGACGATGTGAATGGGTATGAAGTCAGTACAAGGAAGTCGAGAGAGGCAAAGCAAAATCTCATCTTGCTGCCCTTCTGGGATCTAACTAAACACGCGTTTGAAACGCGTTGCTAGAAAACGATTTTTCTTTTCTTACAAAATCGCGTGCCATAAAGCCTTGGTTTAAAGTTCTCTTGAGTTTAGGTCGCTTTGTAAACACAATAAAGTTTGTCGAATAAACATCTTATCTTCATTATTGCATGCTTACTCTATTACGTGCAACCAATTGAAGAGTTGCGATTGCGAAATCAGACTATTTGATTACATAAATAGTTACAATCTTAATCAAATTAGCGAGAGGCATGAGCCAGCTAAAACACTGTTGAGACGGCGAGACGTAACAATACGTAATCACAGTTGTCAAGCGTTTTGCATGTTTTTTCAGCGTTTTTGGTTATGGCAGTCTGTCGATAATGTTTATTACATCTCTTACACGCAGTACGTATGTCTTTTTAACATGAAAGCTTCTTTTAGCTCAAGATGACACCGTGTAAACGTCATTTCGCGATGAAATTTCAGCTGCATGAAAAATTTGGAGGATTTTTGATGAGTCACGTTTCCACGATATACCCGTTGACCTAAGCATCTGTATGTTGTTGTTATAACTCGTCAAAGTCAATTTTTTGAATATTTTCTTTGATTAAAAACAGACAAGTAAAATAACATAAGTAGAGACATTTGTTACGGCGTTAATTTTTTGTTATTGTAGTTCCGGGAACAAAGCTCCACGAGTTATCTTTTCATACAAGACTGTGTTTTCTCATCAAGTAATGAAAATATATTTAACCCTTTCACTCCCAGAGTCGATTGTGTACATATGTAGTGTAGTTCTAACTTTTGAGTCTGTAGACGAAATCCTATGGTGTGACCATTCAATGAAAACCTCTTCGGTAGTACTTTTGAATGATACCATTTGTTTTTCAATATTTTACAAAATGAAATGTGGGATTTTTCTTGAATTTTGATGTTTGGCACTCTTGGGAGTAAAAGAGTATATTTATTTGCACGGCAAGCTTAATTACGTGCTATGCTCTCTCTCCAAGCAGTTATCTGCGACCTTTTTTCCCATTTCATGACAACTACAGAGGAACCGCAAAGTTGACTAAAAGGTTATTCAAGTAACACCGCTCAGTACTGACTCGATTTTACTACTTTCCGATTTCATTGCAAAACAGACTCACTGCATGGTGTCTCGCTTGAGAGAACTTTTAATCAAATCGAAAAGATTGTTTATGTTTTTTGTTTTCAATAACATGGGAACAAAAGAATTTTGTTCCGTTCAACTGAAAAACAGAGTTATTTTTAGTCCGCAAGCAGAAGTTGGTCGATGTGACGAGAGCCGTATCATCCCTGCCCAGCTTCATGGTGGGTCGGAGCTGACTCGCATAAGCAAGATCCCTCCTGTTTCCGTTTTAAAATGGCACGTTTGTTAACTATTGAAAAAACTAACAGCGCTCAGGGGGTAAAAGGAAGTTCGAGATTTCACTAAACGTCACACTTCAGGGTTTTATCCAGAGACTCGAAAGTTTATAGAACCACCCTGAACAGCATAACAAACAGTGCCACAGAAAAGTACTGCTAGGTCGCTTTCATTTAAATGTTCACAATTTAGGATTTCATCCACAGACTCAAAAGTTAGAACCACATGGTACAGCATAATAAACAGCACCACGGGAAAGTACAATCGGCTCATTGGCTTTCATTTGAATGGTCACACTGGAACCACCTTATTGCAGCAAAATAAACTGCACACAGAAAAGTACTGCCAATACGTGCCAATAGCTTGCATCTGAATGGTACTACAGTCGAACCTCCGTAAGCGACGACCACTCAAAATGCAAAGCCAAGGTTTTCATACCATATACGTACAAACGTTTTGATGCAAGGGGTAAAAAATTTCCTTTCATTGGAGTTGTTCTGTAACACATTCGATTTGCGTCTGCATTGACTTGGAAATATAAGCGAGTGGTCGCATTCTAGAGGTTAGAAAAAATATACCGATTCCCACGCGTTGAAAGTGGTCGCTTGCGAGAGATGGTCGTACATGGAGGTTCGGCTATACTGAATATGATCCACAGACTCGAACGTAAGAACCGCGTCACATGACTCAAAGTTTGACTGACATGCAAAAACGCGTGTGTTGCTTGTTGACTCAGGACGATAAAAGACTTGAATATTTAGTGTGGCTCTGCTGCAGTTTGTTCCGTAAGCTTTCCATGCAATTTCCATTTTATGTCGACTTGTTTGAATTAAGCTTAACAGTTCCTTCTCGTTCTCTCTTTCCGAAGCACGTTCACGCGCGGCAGACTTCATGTATGGTTAGATGCGTGCAAATATAAAAAAAAATAAGGCTTGAATAATTACTATCGAGAGGTTTTCAAACGAAAGCCAAAAACCTCGAACCAAAGTTATCACCAGTTTTTCATCAATCAAAATTAAGGCGAAAGCATGCAGTCGGCGTAAGCGCGGGAAAAATCCGGCGCGTGAGCCCGCCAATTTACGTGTGAATGCGGTTTTGCATCTGATTGGTTTAAAAAAACATATTCGCTTCTATTGTTCAGAGCACGTTGCACAATATCAAAGAGCTTAGAGATAAACGCAAAACTAAGCAAATACATAAATCCCTTCTAGCGTCATCAGAGTCTCGAGTCAAACTTTAAATTATGCGTGGGATGTTACTTGGTTTAAACTCAGTGTTAAAGCTGTGAATGAAATCCAAAGAGCGTGACTGACCATTTAAAGGAACGATACCGAGCAGTACTTTCCTGTGGTATAGTTTACTATGCTGTGCAAGGTTGTTCTAACTTTGAGCCTGTTGATGACATACTTAAAGTGAGACCAAAGCTACTGAGCAATACTGTCTTGATCGTGGTTCTGTTTGTTTACAGTCAGATAGAGCAGTTTTCAATTGAGTATCGAAAGTAATTACACAATTGCTTTGGTTTCGCATTGCTACGCTTTGTGATTGGCTAAAAAATCTCGCGCCACTTTCTCGACCAATCAGAAGTAAAACCAGAACCAATCGTGTCTTGCTCGCACGCGTTTTCCCGCGCTTGGCGCCGGCTCCATGTAATTGCTTCGAGCTCTGATTGGTTCATTGGATTGTTTACGACTGCTGTGATTGGTCAGAGTAAGTACTTTGGTTTTGGTTTCACGACACTCAATTGAAAACTGCTCTATAAGCAATGAATGGGATTTCTTTTGCTTTCAGATTGGGAATATTGATACAAAAATAGAAAACGCGAACTGGGAAGCGGCCAAAATCGAGAATTCCGCTGGAGAAAAAGTCCAAGTTAAATTTTCTGACCAACCCAAAAGAGCGAACTTGCCCTTGTTTCCTTCCCCTGATAAGAACCGGAAGCGGGCCAATCAAATTGCGTGAATGATATGTTTTCTTGTGTGGTAATGACTCGAAAGGAAAATAATCCACAACATCCGGGACTTAAAAAAAAATCTTTGTTTTCAATCAGCATGTCTTGATCAAATAAGGAAATTTTCTTCTTGTGGTGTGTAATCTTATTAAAATAAAGGCAAACTCTTGAGTGAGACAAGAAAAGAGAAGTGTTGCTAAAGTGTTGCGTTTTTAAAATAGACTGCCGATTTAGCGAAAGCAAAACCGAATTGTGTGTCGAGGCTATTAACTGCATGTCACACGTGGTATATAATTGAGTGGCGCCACCAATCTAGGCACACAAAACACATATTAAAATCTTCATATGTAATTCCTCTGTGTGTGTAAAGATTACCTATGTACAAATACATGAATACCTTTTCACACGCGTCAGTTTTATTAACTTTCTTACACGGCTTTTTAATCAGTTGTCCGCTGAAGGGTGATCGGTAATCGTCAAGTTCAAACGATTGCCTGGCAAACGTGATTCCAAATCGATTGCTACGTTCTGGGAGGTTTGTAAATAGGTGGTCCGGTGCGTAAAACCTTAAGTGACGCGAAAGAAAATTTAACAGTAAGATAATAAGCTTTTGTGTGATAACCTGATGTAGGATTTAAGACAAGTTAATGCTGTGTAGGGCGATAGCTTGCGTGGGAACATTCCTGAGACAAAAAATACGCAATGCAATTTTGTTCTTTTCGGAGTCGAAAACCATAACCATATACACGATTTTTCAAATCAAAGGTGACGTACAAGGCATAATTTAATTATGATGTCTTTCTGATGTATTCCGTCGTGTTTAAAAGGCAAATTCAGGATTCACGATTTCATTCCTTTTCTCTTTAGCTGACTGATGCATGGACACTGTTATGTAGATCAACTGAAATATCACGATTGAGATTTGACTTTAAAATGTCGTTTCTGATTCCAAAAGCCGACTGCGTTTTACATTTCTCAATTCTAGGAGCAACAGACCTGTCTCTCTAGTGATTTGGGTGATCATGACTTTAGCCTATTAAGTCCGTCAGTTCAAGGAATTTTAGCTTGGTTTTCTAATGCTAAAGTAGTGTTACTGAGATCAAGTTGTGTTTCTTTACAGTTGATACTAGAAACACTTCTAACAGTTGTTTTGATGTATTGTGCTTTTAGTCAGTCCAATCTTTGACAGTAGTTAGTCTTCAATTTATTTGAGTTTTGTTCGTATAAATTACGTGTTTTTATCGGCGTTACGGTGTCAGTTAAAATAAGATGATTTGTATCGTTTGCTGTAATTAGCAAACACTTTGAGTTAATCATGATACGCTCTGAGATAACCAATCTTAAGTGCCACGAAAGGTCAGATCACACGGTTATCAACCAAGGTTACAAGAAAGATAAAAATATGATACGTCTGAGTTTTATGCTTTGTCATTCAATAAGTGCCAGTATACGGAGCCGGAACCAAATGCCGGGTAATAAATTCTACAACCCAATAGCGTTTGTTTTGAATAGGTAATCACGGCAAAGATAAATACGTTGATTACTCGGAAATCTTACAGTAATACCGTCGGCAGTTTTGAACTGATTTGTTTGAGAGTTCTATCGTTTATTACAATTTTCACTTGTCGCATCTGTTCAAATCAAAGATGTTTTCTTTTTCTTTCTCTATTATGCTAATTCCTTTTTTCGGGTAACGTGCAGCAAAAGCCATTCATGATTATTTATAAATTATCCATTTTTCATGAAGGTCTGGCATCTATGACATGAAGCCGAATTTTCGTAGGTGAATTTTCGCGGGAAGGATGAGTGAATGACGTCACAATCAGAATATGGCCGGGAAACACTAACATGTTTACAGTACCTTTTATGGTTAATCGGAAATTTGTTCACAGCAAAACAATTGCAAAATATCATATGTTATCTTTAATTCTGGAAGCTATATGTTTTATTGCATTATTCTATTTGGAGTAATTTCCACCTGGGAAGGAATCATCCAAAACGCCAACTTAACCGAACCGATTAAGGCGGGGGTATACATGAACGC
Source organism: Cladopsammia gracilis (assembly GCA_022457155.1). Lineage (NCBI taxonomy): Eukaryota > Metazoa > Cnidaria > Anthozoa > Scleractinia > Dendrophylliidae > Cladopsammia > Cladopsammia gracilis. The sequence continues at coordinate 778,600 of JAJGOT010000353.1, forward strand.
CATTTTTCCGCCACTTGACATGGCTTTAATGGAAATATCTCGTTCACGTTTCAAGCAATCTAAAAACTCTCTGCCCCAGGGCCCCTCCCCTAGATCCACCACTGAATTGTATCGGAAGCGCTTCCTCTCACTTCTAAAGTTATACGGCAAACTTATCTTTGTTATTCATTATTAGATTAAGAACAAACTGAATTTATTAATAAATTTTATAAAATGCACAGAAACAAAGATTTCATACGACACTAGCTTTTATATAAAAGATCACAATTCAGACCGTTTTCAGCTGCGCTTTGGTAGTTTACGGACTACGCTTTGTGATTGCCTAAAAAAATCTCACCCAACTGACCAAAACCAGCCGACCAATTGCGAGTTGTGCCCACCCGTTTTCCCGCGCTTTGTGCAGGCTACAGATATTTGCTTTGACTTCTGATTGGTTCATTGGATTGTCTGCCTCTGTTGTGATTGGTCAGAATTATTTCTTTGGCGTTGTTTTTACGACACTCGTTTAAACCGACTAATCCCAAGGGAAATTCCCAAGCGACCCACTTGAAAGCAGATAAAAGCACTGCTGAAATAAACTCCAAAGAATGCCAACATTGTAAATTCAAGAAAAATCCCAAATTTCATTCAGTAAAATATTGAAAAACAAATGGTACCATGCAAAAGTACTGCCAAAGAGGTTTCATTTAAATGGTCATATCATTGGATTTCGTCAACAGACTCGAAAGTTAGAACAACACCATATGTCTCCATTGTTGACTCCGGGAGTGAAAGGGTTCATCATATCGAAGTACGTTGTTTTGAGATATGCCATAAGGCCAGTCGGACCGCACAAAGAATTGCTGATCTTATTTCGCGGCAAATGATTGGTATAATTGAGTGTCGTTTAATTGCAGCTGTTTGCGCTGGCTCTTCACCTTTCATATCAGTAAACCGAACGATTTTCCGGATTAAATATCAGTGTCGTGGTCTGCTTTGCATAAAGATAGACCACTAGGTCCCAGGTTTCCCCGACTAATCCTGCAGACGAAGACACCACAAATAGTTTCAATGCATTTGTTACATGTATCACACGCCCGGAAGAGAGCTGGTTTTCTGTGTTACATTCTGACTAGTTACATATCAGGCTCACTTTTTTGATTAGGTATGTGTTGTCTATACCGCGTTAAAACATATTTTCCTGTGAACTCATTGTTGCTAGCCCCTCCACTCCGAAAGGCTTGGCTTGGTTCTTGCAACAGTTTTACTCTAGTTCAATTAACTCAATTGTATCGTTTATTTTTCTTTCACAGATCGATTTGTGAGGTAAGCCTGATGGACTCTCTGCGCGGTCATAAAGACATGGACGAGGAAGAACGCTTAGACCGCCCCTGGAATGCTTGGATAGCCGTAAGAAAGGAATCAATACAGCTACCAAACAACGAAAACGCTTCTCACTCTCCGAACAGTTCGCGGAGAATGTCGTACCAACAGTGGCTATCCGAGAAGGACCTCGTTCACTTGAGAAAGATCTTTGCAAACGCGCAGGAGGACGCGAAAACGAACGAAAAACAAGAGAGGTTGCTCAAGGGGAAAACTTTCGATGAATGGCTAGAGGACAAGAAGAGAGAAATGGAAAGGGAGAAGGAAAAGGAAAAAGGAATGGAAGAAAATCAAAAACAGGAAGAAGACAAGAAACACCATCGAAGGAGAATGTCCCAGGCAAAGTACGAGAAATGGCTGATGCAGAAAGAGAAAGACGCGCTGCAACTGGAGGAAAAAATGGAACAGCAGGCAAAGCAGAAACATGAAATCATGAGAAAGAAATGGGAAGAGGAGGATGAACATAAGAAAAACTGTAAACTGCCACTGGGTCGAACACACAGCTTGCCAGTTGAAGGAATTTCCCGGGCAGCAAACATAAATAAAAACAGGTTCACGAGTTTAAAGTAACTGCTACTTTATTAAACTACTATATTTTAAAATGTTTTCAAGCCAATCAAGAACAATCAAGCAGAAATGAAATGATAGGTCCGCGAAGAGTAATTTGCCAGTCAACAAATAAGTTAAAAGCTGCATTATTTCTTTCTGCGCAAATCACTGTAATCAGTTTTAAGCTGAGAGTTACCAAACACATCGTGACACTACTTAAATTTTTAGTCAATTCTTTTGTGCTTTGCTAAGAATAAGAGTAGGCTGCTGTGTAAGTGTTCCATTTAATTTCGAAACAATTCGGCATAACTCGTTGGAAAAGCTTGATTGTATTTTCTGCTTATTGTTGGTATTGAATAAGTTATTTATTTTAGACGATACAACGTTTGCTAGTCTTGAAACGTTTCCAAAATCAATTGTACATATTTGAATATCGTTCCAGAAATACTTAATAGATATAGGTAGTTTTATAGAGTGGTTTTCAATTGAGCACGAGTGTCGAAAGTAATTGCGCAATTCCTTAAGCTTTGCATTACTGCGCTTTGTGATTGGCTAAAAAATCTCGTGCCACTTTCGCAACCAATCAGAAGCAAAACAAAACCAATCGTGACTTGCTCCCACGCGTTTTCCCGCGCTTGGCGCCGGCTACGAGTTCTGATTGGTTCATTAGACTGTCTGCGTCTGTTGTGATTGGCCAGAGTGATTGTTTTGGTTTTGGTCTCGCGACACTCAATAGGCCATTTCCGAGTTACGTTATACCTCGTTGTCAAGGCGAGGCTAGGTGCACAACCTTTCATATGACAGGTTGTACACCTAGCCTCGCTTTGACAACGAGGCGAGGCTAGGTGCGCAACCTTTCATATGACAGGTTGTACACCTAGCCTCGCTTTGACAACGAGGCATAACGTAACTCGGAAATGGCCTATTAAAAACTGCTCTATTTGATTGAAGTATAGTTTTAAATGTAGCGCTTTACTTTGAGATTTTTACAACTAAACGGTTAGCTTGTGGCTTTATAAGCTGTATAATTTCTGAATTGACAAAGGTATTGTTTACCAAATAGTTGCATACTTGCAATGAATAAACCAATCTTTGAAAGTTGAAAGAAACTGTTTCGACTACGTATTTATGTAATAATTTTAATTTTTTAATACAACAACTTTGCTACTAAACTTTGGTCTTTTTTGTCGTTGAGCCAAACTAGCTAATCATGAATATTCCTTCTCCAAACCAATCAGACGTTATACGACGTTTCGCGTACTATTATGTCCTTCGAGTATTGGTAAAATGGCAGCAGAGTTGCAAGGTTACAGCAATAGCAGAGTTCTTATTGAATGTTAAGGCGGGACCTAACCTGAACGCCATTTTCCTGCCACTTAACATGGCTTTAATAGAAATATCTCGTTCCCGTTTCAAGCAATCCAAAAACTCTATGCTCACCTCGTGAATCTATGTTGTGGGATGTTTTGTAAATTTTCGGTTGATTTTGGGGAGGAAATAGCTTTTCTCAAAGGATTTGTAAAACTTTAGAGAAATAAGAAACATTGAAGATTTAGTGAAGTTTTAAAATTAAAATTTGTAGTTAATAATTAATAGACGGACACCAAGTTAGTCCACTAGCTACCTGGGGTGCTCTTGTGTGGGTATGAACTGTCTGTTGGTGTTCCAAAAATCATTTTCTTTCTTCTATCCCTCCTTTAAACCTCTTCAATTTAGGTTGAGTCCCGCCTTAAAGCCGCCTCGATATGGAGACGAGGTTCCGCCGTCTTAAATCGTTGGCCTTGTCTCCTACACACCTTCTCATCATAACTCAACTGGCAGGTGAAGTTGAAAAACACATCGCTCTTCGAAAAGTGTGTAGTAAACGTGGTCCCTAGGGTCGTGGTCTGTCCCGTTCACATTCATTCATGGATCGGGTGGGTAGGCTGGGTGACGCATCATGAATTGACTGATAGTGGTATTATTCTCAGTGTTGTTCACATGCATCCATGGGTCGGGTTGGTGGGGTGGATGAGATCATGAATTGACTGATAGTGGTATTATTCTCCTCAGTGCTGTTCACATGCATCCATGGGTCGGGTTGGTGGGGTGGATGAGATCATGAATTGACTGATAGTGGTATTATTCTCCTCAGTGCTGTTCACATGCATCCATGGGTCGGATTGGTGGGGTGGATGAGATCATGAATTGACTGATAGTGGCTGCCTTGTGGCGCCTTTACATTCAGACGTCTGAAAAGCGCACTTGAACATATCATTTATATGAGTCTGCATTAGGGGACAAAACGTTTTTGTCGCTTTGCGGTTAGCCAATGCCTTAAAGTCCTTGAGGCGATATTGCAACACCTTTATAACAAGTACTTAGTAAAACTGTTGGTTAGCAGTCAAAGAGCAGTGGACCAGCTGTTGGTCGAAACAAAAATTACCAGGTTTCATTTGAATGGTTACACTTCAGGATTTCATCCACAGACTCAAAAGTTGTCAGAACCACCTTGTACAACATAATAAGCAGTACCGCAGGAAAGTAATGCTCAATAGCATTCATTTGAATGGTCACACTTTAGGATTTCATCCACAAACAGAGAAGTTAGAACCACCTTGTACAGCATAATAAACAGTACCGCAGGAAAGTACTGTTCAATAGCTTTCATTTGAATGGTCACACTTTAGGATTTCATCCACAGACTCAAAAGTTAGAACCACCTTGTACAGCATAATCAGTAAACAGTACCACGGGAAAGTACTGTTCAATAGCTTTCATTTGAATGGTCACAATTTAGGATTTCTTCCACAGACTCAAAAGTTAGAACCACCTTGTACAGCATAACGAGAAGTGCCACAGGAAAGTACTGCTCAATAGCTTTCATTTGAATGGTAACACTTTAGGATTTCATCCACAGACTCAAAAGTTAGAACCACCTTGTACAGCATAATAAACAGTACGACAGGAAAGTACTGCTCCCCGACAATAGCTTTCATTTGAATGGTCACAATTTAGGATTTCGTCCACAGACTCAAAAGTTAGAACCACCTTGTAGAGCATAATAAGCAGTACCACAGGAAAGTACTGCTCAATAGCATTCATTTGAATGGTCACACTTTAGGATTTCATCTACAGACTCAAAAGTTAGAACCACCTTGAACAGCGTAATAAACAGTACTACACGAAAGTACTGCTCAGTAGCTTTCTTTTGAGTGGTCACTTTAGGATTGTATCCAGAGACTCAAAAGCGGTTAGAGCCACCTTAAACCGCATTAAAAAAAAAAAAAAAAAGAAAAGAAAGTACTACTCCATAACTTTCATATGAATGGTCGCACTTTGGGATTTTATCTGTTTCATCCATAGACTCAAAAGTCAGAACCATCTCAAACATCATTATTAACAATAGCTTTCATTTGAATGGTCACACTTTGGGGTTTTAATCACAGACTCAAAAGTTTGAACCAGCACGCGAGGTTACAATCTGTGGACGAAGGGGTTTTCACACTGTCATAAGAAAAACTGATACCGGCACGCGAACAACGGGGGAACATCGACGAATTGTTTGTGACCGGCTTTGTTTTTTGTGCTTTCTTCATGTCAGTTATTTTCAGTTGCATGTATACATAGTAATACTATTTAATTAAAAGTAGTCTGTTCTCTTTATTATACCTCTCACACACTTGACATGCTTCGACTAGCAGAGATCTTGTCGACATTTTACAAAGTGAACTAACATTATCACTTTAAGCTCGGAAAGGAATCAAATAAACCATTTTAGCAATAAGTGCTAAATGTAAGTCGATTTATAAAAGTGTTCGGTTCATTTAATAATAAGCTGTAACAAAGAGTATTCAATATTCTAATGTATGCACAGTAGTGACGTGACAGACAACACGTCAGTTTTCGTGACGGCTATTTGAAGACTGTTTTGACCTACTGAATTCCTGAGGAAAAAAAACTGTCTGAAAAGGGTCAAAAGCTTTTCATCCATAAACAGTCTTTCAGGCAGAGTTTGTGACCTAGTATCTTGTGACAGGAAAAAATAAAGTATGAACTATCAATAACAACTTTTCGGATTCAGAACAATAATTTTTCAGTACACAAAGGCGGTATAATGAAGAAAATTAACCGCACACAGTTAAAAGAGCTTATCAGTTTAACACACTCAGTTCAGTGCTTTTATCAAAAGAGCTGCAGGAAGCTGTGGTTAGATTTTGCGGCATTGGTCAGTTACGTAATAAGTGGTCATAAGTCAGTGCTCTTTCCGTCTGGGGATAAAAAATTCTCCCAAAAGTAAAAACACCAGTTTTGTTTAGTTTAACGAAACCAAATATAAGTGGAAAAACTAAAGAAAGAAAACTTAAGAAATAAGTCAGGTGAAAGAGACTATTTATTGACCAAGAAATATTAAAAAAGGAAACAGTCAAAGTGAAAGAAAGAGTTTTTAACTCTTTAATTTCCAACATCAAAATTCAAATTCTCCTTCCTTGTCCTACATGTTTCTTGTTGAAGTATTGGGGAGAAACAGGAGCTTATCCTGGGAGAAGTTGTTAAATTATCGAAATAATCCATGTTGTTTGATCATGTCCTTAATTCTCATGACCTCAACAAGGAGAAATTTGATGCTGATCACTAAACCTGCGTGTTTCCGCTCAAAGAAATCAACTGCAATGGAAAATAATAACAATAATAGATCGGAAACGCTGAAAATAATAAACCCACGTCGAATTCTAACGTGTGTTTAAGAGTGATTTACTTTTAAATCTGTTTATCAAACACCCACGTACATCCGTTCAAAAGAAGAAAATGTTAGAAATTTTACTCTTCAACACAATGCACGCGTCACTTAAGGTCCCTGACTTGACAGCTATTGTCACCGCAAACAATACAATCTATATTAGCTTCTAAAACTGTTTTGGCTTGTGAATAATTGTCGCGGTTGAACGCTGAAGCATCCATTTACACGCGATTCGCGCTGATTCAAGTCACGCAGAGGATCAACTGTTCCAATATCAAACTCATTGATTCTGCCTTCCATAGTTTATCCTTTAATTACAGAAGCAATTCATTGTCAATCACGATTATATCATTAAGCGATCGTCAAGTGAAATCTTGTCGGGAATCGTAAAAAGGAAAGGTAAAGCTCACTGAAGGGTTTCAAAACGAGTGACCTCTTTGTCTGCGAAACTAACTTGACCAAGGAAATACGACTTCACTGAGAAGATTGGGAAACGATACGTCGAGATCTAAAGGTAGCTATTACACCTTGGCTAAGAGCTTTTCATTTATCGATCACTTGTTCAACAAGTGGCACCGCGGTTTTAAACTATTATCCAAGCTGTAAATTATTTGACACCTCTGGGCGTGAAGTTAAGACGAAAGCTGTTTCCATTTTATATACTACACTTGTAGCTTAAAGGATTTTACGTTGACGAAGAAGGCGGAAACGTTTTTAGTTTACAGCAAACGTTACCCTAGGAGACACGGTCTTGTCATGAAAATGGAAAGATAGCTCTTCAGTCGGCAGCCCTTCAGTCGACGAGTGTGGATCGAATTAACCTACAAAATAACTTATACTAAAGAAAAACATTTGTTATTTAATGGTGAGCGAAGTTACCGGGTCAGATCAATGGTTTGTTCGAAGGCGGATAGCAGCAATCGAATGAAAATGGACAGTGGCGCTGAAGGCAGAGCCGATCAGAACACTGGAGCAAGTCGAGAAATTGATATACTTACACCAGAAGGAAAGACGCTAAATTTAAACATAGGAGACAACACAGAGATAAGGGGAATCAAGAATGAATGTGAGCTCCTTTGTGGCATCCCGTCTGACCTTCAGATTTTACAACTTCAAGGAACAGACCTGGGCAATGATAGCACTTTATCAAGCCTTGATATATCAGATGGTTGCACTTTAAGAATAACAGTACCACAATGGTGGCAAAAATTTGTTACCACGTGTTACAAAGGCGACACGCAACAAGTGAGGAAGCGAATTTACGTGAAAATGAGTCAGGTTTCGCGCGAGGAACGTAGTTTTACAGCAGCGTTTATCGCCGCAGTGAGAGGGAACCACAATCTTATGTTCGCGGCTTTTGCTGGGCGAAGGATAAACCTTCACAGCAAAACTAAGTTGAGCGGGAGGAATTTGCTTCACGCTGCAGTTTCTGGAGGGAGCACGAGCTGCGTGGCTAATATTTTAATGAACGGGGGCAACGCTTTGTTAGAGGCACCAGACAACACAGGAGAAACGCCAGTGAAAATGGCCAAGAAATTATACGGCGAAGCGGGGGATATGGTAAAATTCTTGAACGTTTATCTCGAACTTCATCGGCGCGAGACTAAACAGTCCGGCTTTTCAAATCGTTACTGGGACAACCTCGAAAAAAACAATAACAATTCTGATGCAATTAGTTTCGATAATGAGGATAATAACGATGAGGACCTTTCGCGATCAAGTGAAAATTTAATTACTAAACTAGGAGACCTTAATATCCACCAGGATGAACCTACTGGAACAAATTTCACGGGAACCGAGTTCTTTACCAACAACTCTAATCAAAGCGGTTCTCCAGTTACCAAAGTAAACATCGAGGACTATGACGCCAAAGCAGGTCACAACTCGTTGGCTGTCAATTCAGATGGTTTCTTTAAGCTCGATGAAAAACAACAGAACAATGGGAATTCTATTAACTTAAGCTGCAACGAACAGAGTTGTGGACAAAAGAGTGATACTGGGTATTATAGCAGTTGCAACCAGAGTGTCGGAAAAGAAGTCACTGAGACGTTTTGGAATGAAGATTTGTTTGCACAAACAAATGCGCCCACGACAGAATCAGAACTAACAAAACAAGAGCTAAATTTAGGTGAGCAAACAGCAGTTGATGCAGTTGGAGATGGCACCAACAAACTGTCAATATTGTCCGTTGACCCGTCCGCCGACCGCGATTCTGGTTCCAGTCGCTGGCCTAAACCTCGCAGGCGAGCTCAGCAACGAAAACAGGTTTTCCTCGAGCAAAGAAGAAAACGTTCCACCACGGAAAGGCCAAACTTAGAGGAGCTTATGAAGATGCGATCAGATAGCATTACGAACGAGTCACAAAAGAAAGAACAAACCGAGGAAGCAACGAACGAAACACGTGACGAGGAACAAATTAGTAAGTCACGCGAGAACGAGAGTCCTGTCACGGCTGGTGACGTCATAAATTTATGGCAAACTCAGGAGAGTGTGCCGGCGGTTAATGCTACCCCCAGTCGCGATTCCTCGGACATTTGTCATTCTCCGAAGCCTCCACGAAGAGCTCAACTTCGGAAAAAGTCGATTGTTGAGCAACGAAGAAAGCGGTCTATGGTGGAAAGACCCAACATAGAAGAACTTGATACCAGCGAGCAAAACTATGAAGGCACTTCTGGTGATAATCCTAAAGAAAAAGTCGAAGACACTAATGGCATGCTTGAACAAAAAACTGAATACGATACCAGTGATAATCGTGAACGAAACGTTGAAGACAGGTCTAGTGCAAGGCTTGAACAAAAAACTGAATGCAATACTGGTGTTAATTACAAAGGCAATATCAGCGTAAATTTGCAACAACACAATGAAGGACCCAAAAGGATAGAAACGCTCGAAGATGAATCGCCCGTTGCAAAATATGTCCTCAAACTTTGGCAGGACCAAGCTGAGGCAGCTGCTTTGTCGGGCGATGAATCCGATACTGGTCGCTCCCCGAAGCTACTGCGGAGAGCATTTCGTAGGAAACAGGTGTTTATGGAGCAGAGAAGAAAAAAGTCTGCAACTGAAAGACCGGACATTCTCAAACTGATCCAGAGAAGAGTGGACGACGACGAAAACGCTAGCAAAGATGCGGAAATAGCGAGTGAAGACGACAGAAATGTTGAGCTTTCTGGTGCTAAAAACGATGTCTTTGTTTCACCAATCACCCAAGAAAATGCCTCTTCAGCTACGGCCGCTTGCGATTTGTCAATGAAAGTGCAATCCTCGGAAGATAAGGAAACACCTCAACTGCCGTCACAATTACCAACCAGTGGACAAGACAAAGAAAGGATTCCAATCAGAACAGCACAACGGTGCTCTAACACCGGCCCTTTGCTAGGTGCTCGTGCTAAGAAGAACACGAGGCCGATTAGTTTGTCCTCTGTAAGTGGCGAAGAATCATCGGGTAGCGACCAAGAAAAAGTAGTCAATGAGACAGTCGCTCCCATTAACAGCTTAGCTAAGACACCCAGACGAAGGCGACTACCTTTATTACCAAACAAAGGGATAAAACTGCCTGTCATCAAGATAGAGGACAGTGGAATTTCACGCGGGTATGCCACTATCAAGGCTCCTCATCCTCCGCTTGGAAGGTCGCGTTCAGGGTCCACATGTAGCGAGGATTCAGTGTCGTCTATAGAGATGCCCTCAGAGAGAGCAAGGTAAGAGCTTTTAAAACTTCCTATCATATGAAAATATATTATGTGCGTTATCATTGTTTTCGAAAGTCTCCGGGCGACGTTCGGCATTCTTGGGTTTTCGGGTAATCTTAGTTAAATCTTGGAAGTATAAGGACGATCTTTGAAAATGTTTAGAAAAAGTTCGAGCGCATCTCGCTAAACATGACAAACATCGGATCTCGGCAACCTCCGAATTGCCACGGTTGATCTTAGAAATCGACCGTAATAAAACCGTGTAAGAGTATTCAGTGTAATACCGATACGTGGAAAAAGATTAAAGAAAAATTCAAATTTTATTTTGTAAAATACTGAAAAACAAATGGTACCATTCAAAAGGACTGCTGTAGAGGTTTCATTTGAATGGTCACACCATAGGATTTCGTCCACAGACTCAAAAGTTAGAACTACACTACATGTCTGCATAATTGACTCTGGGAGTGAAATGGTTAAATTGGTAATATTACTTTCAACTCAAGAACTCTTTTAACCGTTAATTAACAATTAGCTTGTTAATTTCTTTTACAGTGAAGGTGAAACTAGTAGCAGCAAAAGTCTTCCAGTGAGGAAGAGAAGGAAAAGTGTTCCAAGTAGTCCGTTCAACTTTAACCAAAGCCAGCCAACAATTAGAACAAGAAAAGATTCTGTACAAGTAGAAGAGATAGAAGAACAAGGGTAAGGAATAATTGTTTCTGTATAACTCTCTTGATTCAAAGTTAATGGTCGTGACTAGAATGGGTACTCCAAAATCAGGTTGGATCACCTCGGACACTTATTGAGAATTATATAACGTAATGTCGACACTTAGAATTTATTTTCAATAAATTTCAAGTGTAAAAAAGAAAATCTAAAATCCCCACTCAGGATTGAACCTGTGACCTCAGCTAGGCTTAGGCTTACATAGCCTACGGTACCACTGTACCACCTAACTTCACGGGTTGTTTAGTCCTAAATTTAACTATATAAACTGCTAACCTCAAACCGAAAGCTAACCAGTTACTACGTTATATAAGTCTCAATAAGGTGTCCAACCTGATTTTGGAGTATCCATTCTAGTCACCACCCAAAGTTAATGGTTTGGATCACGGGGTAAGGGTAACACAGCCTCGTCCTGATGCATCCTCCGCTCGTTAAGCCTGGACTCTACTATTAGGGGTACATCGCCTCCACCGCGGTCAAACGTCCGAGGTGTTTTTCGTTTTATTTAGTGGGATTTTTTTTAATATTAAATGGAAATATGGGCAAGGATGTATAAAACAAATTAGTTGACGTTACTATCTTTCAATTTTCTCAAAATGATGAGCTTTTTCCGTTGAAAACTGAGCAAAACTCTTTGCGCCTGATCAAAATTATGTTGGCCAATGGCGCCGACAATTCTGCAGTTCACAGTTTTTAAACGCTTAGACTGACTTTTTTAGTAAACTTTCAAAACATTTGGTAAATTGACAGTGTATTGACAATACATTAAACTTAAAACAGTAAAAATTACAACCTTAACTTTCAAGTACTTTTCTTAACTTTTGCAAATTTCTCTCGTTTGACCGCGGTTAAGACATCGCCGAATCACACTCTTCCCTACTCCAGCTCCAGACAGCGAGACCTTCCAACGGGCTTCATGTGGACAGAAAGAGAGCGCCTATGTACTGGACTAGGAGCAACAGCGATAAAGCCAACTTGTCGATCAAACTAGACAATTTTTAAAGGCCCAGTCACCCATTCGGCTTTGTGGTCGTTTGTTTTTGTTTTCAAATAACGAGGTCGCTCGTGATTGGCTCTTTCGGGAATTTTCGACTGCGTTAAATTCAATCGTCGAGGCATTGGGCGCGCGATGCATTTTGGGTGATACTGGGCCTTTAACTCGTGAATACGTGAAGCGTTTAACGAGTTACAGCAGTAAGATAATATTAAGCCCGTGATAGGGAGGGGTGGGTGGGGAGTTGGACGAAGGGGGTGGGGGATCGGTATAGCAAAACGCCTAGGAGAGGGTACAGTCCGAAAATTTCTTATTCACGAGTTGGCTCACAGGAGCCTTTGATTCTTGATTGACGATGAAAGAAATGAGAAGTAAAAAATCCAATGTGGCAAACTTCGTCACTGCGCGATTCTCTTGTGGACGCAATTGGCATGCGCTAACCGTAAATTGGCACCTTTGATCTTCTTCACAGGTTTGGAGTTAGTCCACAGCTTCGCGCAAGATTGCAGCTTCGCGATCTGCCCCGTGAAAACCTACCTTGGAACGAGTGGAGAACAAAGGTGCGTTCTGGTTCACTTCCGGGAAAAAGCAGCGAAAACTCGGCTGCACAGTTTATGAAACAGAAAGAACTACCTCAACAAAATACACGCCTTGTCGCGTGGAACGAAAAGAAACGACCGCAAACCGCCAAGCATGGGACTTCCCGGATGTCCTTTACCGAGTGGCTGGACAAAAAGGAAGGCTCAGAAAGAACAAGGCCCACGACTGCGCGAGCGCGAAGCGAGCAAGATTACAAAGAAGATCTTAACCAAGAGACACAGTTGCAGAAGTCTAAGAAGTTTGAAGAATGGCTGCTGCAAAAGGATCAGGAAGCTTTGGAGCAGGAGAAAATGCTGAGAAGAAAAGCCAAGATAAAGTTTCAAAGGGCTCATAGCAACAAATGAACTGAGTACAATCAAATTACAAGCTTACTGCACTTCGCTGCATCCAACCTCGTCACCAGGCCCTTATCCGCGTTAAAAATGGCAGGTGAAGAAACCGCTGGATCAGGCGGACAAAATACTCCAAAGATCTTGGAGTATTTTGTCGCACTAAACACGATCAAATGTCTTCGTTTCGTTTGAACAACGATTTCAGATTACCAGAAAACAAACACTGTTGCCAATCGCTGGAAATAACCTCCGAAAAAGCCATTTCATCGTGTGTCACGTGACAAAATACTCCAGTCCATGAGTCTTCGAGTATTTTGGCAGGCAGAGTCAAAATGCTATAGCTCAGAAAGAGGTGGGACACCTTAATGAGAATATATAAAGGAGTAACTGGTTAGCTTTCAATAAGGTTAGGGGTAGCAGTTTAGGACTAAGCAACCCGAGAAGCTGGGTGGTACAGTGGTACAGTAGGCTATGTAAGCCCAAGCCTAGCGGAGGTCACAGGTTCAATCCTGAATGGGGGAATTAGATTTTCTTTTTCTACACTCAAAAATTTATTGAAAATAAAATTCTAAGTGTCGACATTACGTTATATAATTCTCAATAAGGTGTCCGACCTCCTTTTAAGCTATAGCAGGTAGCAAGACTCGACCATTTTGGCAGCCTTGTCCAGCGGTTTCTTCGCCCGCCCCGCCATTTTGAAAACGGAGAAGGATCTGGGGACGAGGTTGCGCTATATTCTACTGATGCGCATGCGCAGATTTTTGTGTCTTCAGCTTTTGGTTTTACCTTGAGAGCTTTGTTGCTGGGTTGTTTTATAATTGCAGTCTTAGTTTATATCCAAACTTCAGCTTTTAACAAAAAAATAATACTTTGTGTATTTGTTATAAATTATTATGAAGATGTAAAATGTTTTACTTGTAAAGATATCTGAGGCTTTTTCACGGTTGATTCGAATAAAATAAAACAGCGTCCTGTTAGAGATTGCAATTTTTCAGTCTGGTGTTAATTATACTCTATCTTTAAACTACTACTTTTCTTCGTAAATTAACAGCGAAAAAGCAGCTTGATTAGTTAACTTCATGCTGACCGTCAAAAAACTCATTCAATTAAGGGCAGCTTTACCTAAACGCCATTTTTCCGCCACTTAACATGGCTTCAATGGAAATATCTCGTTGACGATTCATGCAATCCAAAAACGCCTATCTTGAATCTATGTTATGGAGTGTTTGGGGGGTGATTTTTGGGTATATTTGGGAGGAAATAGTTTTTCTCAAAGGATTTGTAAAATTTAGAGAAATAAGAAATATTAAAGAATTAATGAAGTTTTAAAATTAGAATTTGGAGTTAAAAATTAGAAGATGGACACCAAATAGTCCACTAGCAACCCGGGGTGCTCTTGAGTGGGCATGAACTGCCTGTTGGTCCAATCAATGCGCACTACATTCTTCCGTGATTGAAACATTGCAATGTGCGCTCGTTGATGCAAATTTCTTTGCATCTGTTTCCGTTTGCGTTCAAAACACCTGCTGTAAAAACGTTTTCAAAGCGCAAAAGGGCATTTATTGCTCAAAATAATCCTAAAAAGAGACTTAAGGGAATCTGGAAAGTAGCAAGGAGAGTAATGAGGTACAATCGTGCTCGAATAGAGATAATAACAGATGCACAGCAGATCACAACGAAAGTATAAATCACGGAGGAATGCAGTGCGCATTGATTTGAAATCATTATTAAGCATAACTTAAAAAAGTAAATTTGTAACGCCATTTTTTCGGCCGGTTCGTGCGTCGTCTTCATCTTTAAATTTAAAGGCGTTTCGATGAATCAATGCCAATGAAACTTTCAGATAATATTTTGCACATCGGTAAGCATGTACAGTGAATGTTTTAAAAAAATCCATCGAGCCGTTTCTCAGATTTTTGCAAACGCCATTAAAATCAAAAATTACCCAAAAATTGCACATGAAGCAATGTTAGGAAAACAGGTAGTTCTCAAGATCGCAAAAGAGAAAGTAAACAAAACTTTCAAGGTTTACAAACATAACATCAAACTACTTTTTGACATTATCATTAAGTAATTTCACAAAACCAGTGTTAATCTCTCGATCAATTTAATACCAGTACACAAAAAGTAAGGTTTGAAATGTTATTGCGATTTATTTTAATTCAAACATACAGAATTGTTTTATTCTTGCAAAATATATATGCCATATACCATATTTTAAGATGCCTATGTGGGATTTTCAATGCGAAATCTTAAACGGGCTAAATTTCACTTTTACTGATTTCTAAGTTTCTTGTTTATCGTCGTCATGGTAATATCGATTTTACCAGAAAATATGTCTTACCAAACTTAGATTCAAAACCAGTTAGTGGTGAAAATTTCACGTTGATCTGACTTGGAGAAGGCCGCTTATAAGCCGATTGAAAAATGTTGGTATGGTCTCCAGAAAACTGTATCGAACCACCTTAAATAGCCAGTGGAAATAATAGCTTTCAACTCGCGGAGTTTATCTTTTCTAGAAAGTCCCTTTCAATATGTAAACAGAAGCTTCCGCAAAAGTCCCGATTTCAAGCGAATTTAGCCTGTCTCCAAGTGCAAAATGCGAAAAATTGCACTAAAAAATAAAAATCTAAATGAACTGAAACTTATATTTTTAGAGCTAGTTCATCGAGCCCTTTATTCTAGCAAAGTTTGGGGAAATCGCTTTTTTCTATCTTGCATACCCTTAGCCGGTCCTCACAGCAAATAAGTTTCTTATCTTTGCGGCGCGATGTGTTTACAATAATCTTAAATAATGACAATAATAGTATTTCACAAACCGGGGTTTTCGCTATTATAAAACAGCGACAGAGTCAGACTGACATGAAATACAGCAGTAATGTATGAGTCAATTCCAGCAGTGCACATCCCCCCCCCCCCGGGCCAACCCCCGGGCATTTGCGGTTTTTTAAAAAAATGATAAATTCCCCACCCCCGGGTTCATACAGCTCAAGTTTAAATAATATTTGTCTTGTAGCTAGAGCCAGTGAACAGACTAGAGTACTGTAAGTTGAGAAAAAAATGATATTTAATAAATATATTCATCCGTTTTCATCTATTAAATCATGAAGTACAAGTTTTAATGTTGTTTATAAAACTATAGTATTTGTATCGAAGGGAAACGGCTTTTGGTTTTGAGTTATCCGAAAGTAGAAGTTCGAGAAACCGAGGATTCAAGAAATCAAAATTCCACTGTAGTTCGAACGGCTATCAATTCAAGAAGCGGCTACAGACGTATGCATCTTCTTAAATTCTTTTGCCTTTGAAATGAAAACATTTACGATATATTAAAAAGAAACAAAACGGTCACACATAAATTTAAAAATGTCTACAAGCTTTTCTAGTCTTGCTGGACCAGCCATTCTCCGACAAACTCCCCGTTTTTGCCAATAAAAGTCCTTGAAGGATGCCATGTTTGAAGAGTTGTCAAACTGCGAGGCCGAAGCCACGTGGCTGTCAAATTTCCCGGGGTAAATGACGGGTGTGGTAATACCCGCCCCCCGGGCCAAGATAAAAAAAATGCCCCACCCCCGGGATAGCAACATGTGTAAATGGCCCGGGGGGGGGGGGATGGGCACTGCTTGAATTGACTCATCCAAAAAATGGCTGATAATCGTGGAGTTCAGAATTGTAAAACAAACTGAACAAGCATGCAACTGAACAGAGCGAAAAGCTGTCCACTTCGAAAGAACTTCCAAATTACTACATTTTGACACAAAAGTTTAAAAAACCGTTACCTGCACTCGATGTGGCTTTTTAGTCCCTTCCTTTAGCACCAAGCTTTCTAAAAAAAACAGCTTTACAAGTTTAAACGTTGCGGAATTGTTCTAGTTGTTGTACATCGACCATTCGCTAAACAGCCCGCATCTTTAGACCACGCATATCAAGTCTGAAGTCAATCCATACTGAAAGCATAAGCTGTTCAATTAACAGCGGCTTTGTTTGAGCTGCACAGAGAGTCTCTGACTGTTCCAGTTCATAAATTATTTTTCCTAGTTCGACAAAACTTGGACATAACAGTCCGCGGTGCGAAAAGATACTGAAAGTCTTACAAACGTGCTCGTTTTAGCTCCTCCGACCGTAAAGGTGGTCAGACACGAGGGGTCATGTAGCAGGGACATGTCGCAGCGACATGTAGCAGCGACAAAAATTTGTCTAGTACACACCGAGGGACATGTAGCAGGGAGTGTAGCGGGGAAATGTAGCAGGGAAAAAATCATAGCGCTTGTACACCACATGAAAATGTCGCGGGGACATGTCTCAGGGACATGTTGCAGCGACAAGCCCCCTCGTATCATAATTGTGCAACACCAATTTTGGGGACATTTTGTCCCCGCGACGTGTCCCATGAAGTTCAACAAGTTGAACTCCGTGAGACATGTCGCGGGGACAAAATGTTCCCAAGATTGATGTTGCACAATTATGATAATATCAGTTCACACGAGGGGACGTGTCGCTGCAACATGTCCCTGAGACATGTCCCCGCGACATTTTCTTGTGGTGTGCAAGCGCTATGATTTTTTCCCTGCTACATGTCCCCGCTACACTCCCTGCTACATGTCCCTCAGTGTGTACTACACAAATTTTTGTCGCTGCCACATGTCGCTGTGACATGTCCCTGCTACATGACCGCTCGTGTCTGACCACCTTAATTGTGAGATCTTTTGGTTCCATTTCGCTTCAAACAATGTTTAGGAACATTTTCAATGAAGCATAAAGCATATACCAAAGCCAATTATTAGAAGACATTTTCAGAAATTAAAATTGAGCGGTTTGAACAGCTTCGCCAAGGTGAACTGCGACACACGGCAACATTTTCGCGCCTTTTTTGGTGGTTTGGTTTTATTTATTTATTTTTTGTAATTTGCACTGGTGTTACACTTTTTGCGCTAATATTACGCTTTAACTGCACTGCTCTAAGCCAATTAAAATTGAGTACTTTTTTCATGTATATTGTTAGGTCTAATTTATTCACACATGTAAAGTTCTCATTCAGTTTTGGTTCAGTTATTTTCCCGATTCGGGAATCGTACAATATAATTTCTTATTAGTTGAGACAGGTTGATAAACTTGGTTCACAAATCAACGACAAACATAAATAGAGCGTATGCACTCACGTGGCAAGCAGCTATGCAAATTTATTGGAACAAAAGAAAGTGTTAACATAAGAAAAGCGTTCAAATCCCACAGGATTGTTTTGGTACACCAACATGGCCGCCGTTCTATTGTTTTGGTACACCAATATGGCCGCCGTGACGTCATGTGCATACGCTCTATACTAAGAGGTTTTTTGATTGTTTTGCATCACAAACACTTGATGTAGACGCGCTTTGTTTGTTTTTTTTTTTTTCTAAATGATCTCTTCAAAGAAGCGTTGGATTAATATCGCAAAGGATCAACAACTGAACAAAAAGACTTACTTAACAAAAATACTTGAAGCCTCTTGGAATTTGTTACTTTGTGTGTATATTTTGGTTGTTTGAATATGTACAGTACTAAACCCATTGAATATGCTTGTTGTTACTTGATATCACAGCGAACATATCTCTTCGTAAATGAAACATATATTGCTCTTTGAAAACTGCTGACGGAGAACTTTAATAGACATATCCTTTTTGGATGTGAGCAATATCAGTGCATTGTAATGGCTTCAATGGAGAGCTCAATTAACAACTGGTAATAAGTTAGGCGCCACAAAGCTCCAGTTGGCACTGTGAATCTTAAGAACCAACAAATCGCTCAGTTCATTTCTCACACCTCGAAACCTTCGATGTTATAGGAACATGGAAGGTAAAGAAGGAGACAGCGAGAATCAGTCGACAAAACAAGATTCTGATGGCTTTCAAGTTCACGTTCAGCTACCGACTGGGGAAACTGCAAGCTTTCAAGCAAAACGTTCGTCGAGTGTACGCGATTTGAAAATTATTGTTGAGATAAATAGCGGAGTACCGTCGGATTTGTTTACACTTGTGTACAATCAAGGAGAAAGCAATGCTATTGAACTCAAGGACCAGGAAAAGATAGAGGACATCGACACGTGGGCAGATATTGGAGGATCAATGGCGTTTGATCTGAGTATTCCGCCATGGTGGCAGAGATTCGTAGACAGATGTATGAAGAGAGATAACCGTCAGATACTCAAACGGATCTCTATTAAAATGAATCAGATTTCCAGTGAAGAGAGAGCGTTCGTCGCGGCCTTCATAGCGGCGCAGAAAGGCGACGGTCAGTTATTTCAGAGCTTGCTGAACGGAGACGTAAAATTTGAGATCGAGCAAGCCGTCCAATGTAGCGGCCGTACGATTTTACACGCCGCCATAACAGGCGGGAATTTCTCGTGCGCGGCAGCAATATTTATGAACGGCGGTGCTTGTCTTCTTTCGAGAGCTGACCACCAAGGCGTCACGCCAGTGGACATTGCAACAAGTAGCAACCAACCGGAGCTTGTGGACCTACTCGCCAAGTACGTTGAATTGAAAGTTCGAGAATCGTCCGAAGACGACGGTGATGTCGGCAGATCTTCGGAGGACGTCATGAAAAAGACAAATGATTCAAGTCCTAATGATGAGAACCAAGATGGTGGAGGGACTGGGGAGATCAATACGGTGGAGGAATCTATGAATAATGATGCGTTTTTGCAAAACAAATCAAAGGAAAACTCAGCTGATAATGAAAGTAACACGAAAACAAGCCCAGATGAATTGACGAAAGAAAACGTCGGGCAAGCACGAGAAGCTAAGAATGGATTGAGTGAGAAATCATCCCCAGCGAGTGTTTCATCTCAAACGATATCAAAAAGAAGTCCAAATCCTCAAATCAAGCTACATATGCCATTGAGAGCGAGCAAATCACTCAACAATCAAGATAGGCCTCTATCTGCTAAGTCAAAGCTTATATGTGTCGAAGAAATAAGACCACTTAGCACCAAAGCTGTTGTTGAAATCAAGCAGTCCCAGGAAGGACTGCCCAGGGTGAATACACCGCCATCATCCCCTATGAATTCCCCGCGCATGGGCCGTAAGTTTGTTCCATCGCTGCTCAACGTGGACAAACCGGGAAGTCCTATTCTCCGACCCAAGTCTCCAACGTTTCCTCGTCCCAGGTCTCCCACGGTAACTCGGCCGGATTCACCGGGTGGATCTCCGGCCTTTAGAAGAAGAGCGTTCCGTTTTCCCAGCACATCAGAGCCTCAGAGAACGCGCGCCGCGACCTTTCATGGAGGGGAAAATGAACCTCTGAGGCCAAGAACCATGTCGTATCACGGAGAGACAAGGTATGTAGATAGAGTAGGTAACGGGAGTGCAAAATGAGGCTAATAGAGAGCTTACAGTCCTCCCCCATTTGTCCCGAATCTGAAAAACGGTTGCAAACATCCACATTAAATTTCGAGGAAAAAATTCAGACGTTTTATGCCAGAAATTTCGGCCGTTTTCCCTGATATGTTGCAGACTGAATATGATCACACACTTAATACGTAGACGGACGCAGACAACCCAGTCTAAACTCGTAGCAAATAACATTGAGCAGTCGCCAAGCGCGGGAAAACTGGTGCTATTTTTTTAGCCAATCACAAAGCGTAGCAATGCAAAACCAAAGAAATGGCGAAATTACTTTTGACACTGCTCTAAACCGCTCTACGTCATATGATGACTCACCACTAGTAAACTTTACTCGTTCGCGTTTCTGAGTGGATGGACGGAGATTCAAATGCACCGAGCCCATGGGCGCCTTTATTCGAGTCCATATCGGCGATACATAATTTGAAGTGCTTTGTATTCATCTTTATCTCGTGAATACGCAAAGCGCTGAACGAGTTATCGATCGCGATAAGTAATGGTCACCTGCCTTACCCATGAGGACGGCGTTGGAGGGAGGGGTGGGTGGGGGTTGGACGCAGGGGGTGGGGGTTAGGAATGTTTCGTATTCACGAATTGGCTCAAAGGAGCCTTTGATTCATAACTAAACTCTGCATGCTTCCAAAACGATACTGATGGCAATAAATATTTCTTTTAGGACCAGGAAGATGAGTAGAGAAATGAAAGATTTCCTCATGTTGCACTACTCAGAACCTCGCGAAAATAGGCCTTGGAATGCGTGGAAAACAGTCAGGAAAAACCAGATGGACTTGTTTGAAGTGTCCGACGACGATGATGATGATTCGTCATCCGAAGATGAAGAGGAAAAATTGGCGCGCTATCTGCAGAGTTCTATTTCAAGACGTCGGAAAACATTTGACATGTGGTTGACTGACAAAGAAGCTGAACTGGCTAGAAGACAATCGTTGTCGGCTGAAAAAGCGAAGCAGGAAGAAATAATGAGGAGAAAAGAGGCAAACCGGCGCCAATTAACTGGTAAGACATATGAAGAATGGCTTGAAGAAAAGCGCGAGTTTAAAGCCGAGGAGGTGGGGAGGGGAAAGCTCACCGAGCAAAGTGAGGCGAGAAAAGCGTTAAAAAGATACCAGGAGTGGGTACGAAGCAAGGACGAGGAGGCCTTGGCTCGGGAGGAACGATGGAGAAGAGAAGCGATGGAGAAATTAACAGAAACAAAACTGAAAAGAGACGAGCAAAGCGAGGCGAGGAAAGCTGCTGCGACAAGAAAATATGAGGAATGGCTGCGAAGCAAGAACGATGAGGCTTTGGCCCTAGAGGATCAATTGACAAGAGAGGCGGCGACAAAATTTTCAGAAACAAAACAGAAGAGGGACGAGAAAATGCAAAAGGCGTGGTTCAAGAAAAAACTGTTCGTCAGTATGTCTTAAACATTTCCTTCTGGCGAACTTTATGACATAGATAACCTGGCGCGTTTACCATTTGCACGATGTTACGCTTCATTCCGTTTGAGAACACGAAGAAATTATGGGCTACTGGTTGGGTGATGCAGAATACCTTTCCTGTTCTATTGATGCGGATGCCATTTGTACTGTTTATTGTTTTCAGTTCCTGTAAGGTATAAAGCTAAATAGTTGACCAAGAACACTCATTTTAAGGCAAACGGGCAGCACCTCTGTATTTAGCCGGAAAATAGTTGTCAAAGAAACCATTAGTAGATTAAATGTTTATCGACCTGTATTGAAAAACTAATAGCACCTGCGAAAAAGAATTGATAAATGGATTTCATAAGTCACACTATAGGATTTCATCCACTCCTCAAAATTTACAACTACATCGCCTGATTGAAGATGTGAGTCAAAAGGCAAAGTTACAAGACGAAGAAAAAAATGGAAGAGCCATGTTGCACGTATTTTTGTTGTGCAACTAGAAGAAATTTGCTGCAGAAAGTAGAAAACTATTCAACTTTTCGTGTAACATAAAAAAGCAAAAATTCGGTTACAGAGTGGCTGTTACACGTAAAAATCGTGCTTGCAACTTGTAACAATTTTTTGCGAGACAAGATGGACAAAAAATGTTACCTGAAACAGCATCTTAAGAGTGAAAAAAATATTCCCTAAGACTGGCTACTTAGATCTCCTTTCAATTGAGTATCAAAAGTAATTTCCCAATTGCTTTGGATTTGCATTGCTACGCTTTCCAATTGGTTAACAAATCTCGCGCTACGTTATCAACCAATCAGAAGTAAAACCAAAACCAATCGTGACTTGCTTGCACGCGTTTTCCCGCGCTTGGCGCCGGCTACGTGTATCTGCTTCGAGTTCTGATTGGTTCATTGGATTGTATGCGTCTGTTGTGATTGGCCAGAGTGATAACTTTAGTTTTGGATTGACACCATTCAATTTAAAACCGCTCTAAACCAAGTCAATTGATGTTATAGGTCATTATATATAAAGAAAAGTAAATCGTGGTAGGTAAGTGCGTGTCACTTAAATTAGTTCAATAAAATATACTTTACATTCACACGTTTGCCGTTGTCATATGTGGACAAAATTTATTTTATCATGTAATTCCACAATAGCGATGGGATTGTATCACTGTATTCGAGATACATTATATAGGAAGGTTAAAACCACATACACACACAACAACTAGGAATTTAATACCTAAGTTTAAATAATTTTCTCATTCCCTGCCACTCGTTTTACCAACCTCTTTGAGGATATCCAGATTCCTAAAAAATTGGTTGTCTCTTAGTTTTGCCACAAAATTGTAGTTTTTTCTTCTTTGAAGTGTATATGACATGAATTTTCTTTTTGTTGTTTTTGGTCCTTTGAAATGTATAAAAAAATGTTCTGAAATTGAAATGCGAAAAAAAAAAAATTTCCCATAGTTTTGGGCGTCGGAAAACTCCAATTTTCCCAGTAAAAATGTCCCGGAGTCTGCGGACGAGTGTAGGACGAGAGCCAGGCTCGTGACGTCACATGATTTGTTTGCTGTGTTACTGTGTGGTATACTTCTGCTATTTTCTCGTCTACAAATGTCCAGTGATCTCATCGGCAAAATGTCCAGTGATTCAGAAATTAGCGATTTGTCTGTTTCTACAGAAAGTATAGATATGAGCGAAGGTTCAGAAGAAGAATAGGGAATTGTAGAAAGCGAAATAACCCCATATCAAGATGAACCACTCGCTGAAGTAGACCACGAGGCCGGTGATGGAGACTCCGAGGAAGAAGAGGACCTCGATGGCCTAACTCCTGCCGTTTTAGAGGAGAGATACGAAAGAACTGTAACTACTATAAAATTCCGCCTTTACTTTCAAACATACAAAATGTTTTTAAAATAACAGTTACATAAAAAGTTGCACAACTTCAAAGTTGTACATATATTTGGGGGACAACTAATCTCAATATACAATAAGTTATTACCTATTTACTATAGAGAATAACGCCCAACTACGATGAAATTGTTTTGAGTATTTGTTCAAAACACAAAATTTAAAAAACTATCTTTTAAAGATTCCATTAATAGTACTCATGCTGTGTAAATACTCGCCTGCGATTTGTTTCCTGGAAAAAGGTTCATACAAGAGGGCCACTGGTTCGTCAGTGAAAACTGTTATGTGTCACCCTCTATAAATAAAGTTGTTATTTACTTACTAAAAAATAATTTTCCTTTGTTTTATTAATACCAAATCGTAGTCCTGGAGGTGAATTTGATAAGAGGAGTTGACTAAACGTTGATTCTATTATCTATGAGTAATAGATAATTCTTCATAAAAGGTAATTCTATGAGTTAATTCTATTATCCTTTGAATAATTCTTTTCAAATTTCGCATCTGTTATTGCAGCTCCGATTCATGCCACAACCGTGCAACCATCGTCAATGGAAAGCAACAGAAACAGGAAACAGACTACCAGCTATTTCGATCTCGAACCGTCCACCTTCACCAACGAAGTCCTGTCCCTCCCCCTCTAAGTATGCCAGACACATTGGCTGGCCTGCCTTGAAGTTGTAACTCACACTTGTCGTTGATCCTACTAACGAACCATTTCTCAGTATCGGCTCCCCTCCCCACGGGAAGTTGCTGTCGTCATGCTCTTGAAGGGAAATAAAAGCCAGGCGCTTCTTTTGCCGTTTGTTTTGACTATCAAGGAGAGCTTGTTTTCCGATAAAATCGCATTTCTGTGGTGAGATAAAAAAAAAAAGGTTTTAACTTGGTAAATAAGCTGTCGAAATGAGAAAACCGGATGAAAACTGTGCATTCGGATGAACAAATAGCTGAAAAGTAAAACTCTGTTACCTTTTGTGCTGAAGACAACAACGAGATGCTAAGTTTATCCAGTGACCATCATGAATGTTTGCTTAAGCATACGTATCACATCTACCTCTCTCTGATCTGGGACTGCTAACTAACATCAGGTGATATCTTCGTGGTTACTAGCTTTCTACATTTCTACCTCAGAACTGTCAGCCGCTACAAGTTACCAGTATTTTTGTGCGTTGTTGGTAGATTTAAACGACAAAACGGACAAATGCGAGACGGTAATGATCCACGGTCAAGCATAATCTTGATGACTCGATTTTATTAAGGTAAGAATAAGATCACAACAACGTTCCTTTCCTTTTTCTTATACTCACAAGGCCGAGTTTGGTTTATATTCAGAGGGCCTATTAACAGAAAGATTTTTTGGTCTGAGATTTGGGGGGTCATTTTTACTACCGTAAATCTTCTAGGTACGTTACCCAAGGCAGTAGCTATTGCCCTGACTGAATTTTATTTTTAACATGACACAAAAGTATACTGAGAACCAAAGATTGCATCGTACCTTGTTCAGTTGCACTCTGTCCCCCAGCCCTGCCTCCCAAGGGTTGATAAAGGGGCTCATCTCACTTCCCATCTGGGGAACGAGTCTCTCTATTCGTAAACAATCAACCGCTGATCGGCCCGCGTTCTTAACTCCCAGACCCCTCCCGGCTTCCATAAGATTACGGTACAAACAAACTGCAAACTGTACAATAAAAAAGACGGCATAAGTAATAAGAATTCTCAATGAGAATAGACCTTATTCGCTTGGGCGAGACCACATGTCATTCCCCTGGGTATTATTTCTTTCTTTTCCGTTAACGCTTGAGAAGACACATTAATATGGATGACGTTCAGACAAAAAATTTAACTCCCAAGAGGTTTGTATTGGGTAAACATTACGCCCAAGTGAATAAGGTCTATTGATGCTACAATCAATGGTCGGCATTTATCGCAGGTTCACACACAATTGATACTATCCCCTGAAAGGGATGCTGGACCAACTAATAGTTAACCCAGCATTTTAGCTCACCTTGCCTCCATGTTAGGCCCGGTTCAAACGTCGAACTTCACATGTGCCGAATCTAATGCAAATTAGGAAGAACAATAGATTTTGCTCATTTGCATTAGATTAGGCACATGTGAAGTTCGACGTTTGAACCGGGCCTTATAAAGCCAAATACTACCAAATATACCACTTAAAGTGCACCAAAACCCAAAATTGTTTTTTCGCTTAATCAACTCTATGTACGTTGAAAAGTTGAATAGTTAAACATTTGTTGTCTTTAACGTTGCGTTAGTGAATTATAGAGGTTTGAATTTACAAAATGCTAATAAGATGACGTCAAATCAAGACTCGTTTATTATACAACTACTTGTTTCCACCTCCAAGTAATATTTTTTTACAAATCAATTGACTATTAACAGTTTTTATTTAGTATTTCTTAAATTGATTATCCTTAAGCTGTGAACTGCGTATTGTAAATTGAAGTAGAAATAATGGTGAAGTCTTGACTTGATGTCATCTAATTAGCATTTTGTAAATTCAAATCTCTGCAACTCTCTAACGCGACGTTAAAAACAAGAAATATTTCACTATTCGACTTCTCAACGTACATTGAGTTGATAAAAAGAAAAAAAAATGGGGTTTTGGTGCACTTTAATTGGATAAAAAGATTCTATAGATGGTTTTCACTCACGTGACCTTCAGTCCTGTGGGACTCAAATGACAAGGGCCATGGCGGCCATGTTGGTGCACATAACAAAAGCGGTTCATTAAAATTCTTTTGTAGGTGTGCTCCAACATGGCCGCCACGACGTAACGTGAAAACCACCAATAGAGCAAACCAGGAGCAGTAGTTTAATGATAAAGTGCAGGATTACAAGGATGGAAGTGGATTACAGTTCATCAAATTTGATTTCCTGACAGGCAGTCAAGAAATAAAAATTGCCATTCTAGTGGAATTTTGACTTTAGCCGTTTGTTTTGTCTCTTTAGTTAATAAAGCAGTTTTCAATTGAGTGTCGAAAGTAATTACACAATTGCTTTGGTTTTGCATTGCTACGCTTTGTGATTGGCTAACAAATCTCGCGCCACTTTCTCGACCAATCAGAAGTAAAACCAAAACCAACCGTGACTTGCTCGCACGCGTTTTCCCGCGCTTGGCGCCGCCGACATGTAATTGCTTCGAGCTCTGATTGGTTCATTGGATTGTTTACGACCGCTGTGATTGGTCAGAGTAATTACTTTGGTTTTGGTTTTACGACACTCAATTGAAAACCGCTCTATTTCTAGCTATTTCTTTGCTTCCATCATTCCTAGCGATTTTTCTTCCTATTTCAAGATAATAAAGGAAGCTCCTGGCCATAAACATGAAAACACGCCGATATATCAGCCAGGACAGTGTCCCTTTAAGTAAACGTCTTGTTTAATAACACAAAACGAGGATAGTGGAGAAGTATTGAACCACGATCTTCGGATCTTAAAGGGACACTGTCCCGCTAAAATAGCAAAATTTCGCTGAGCTTCCATTTCCACGTTATATCGCCAAATACCACCAAATATACAACTTAGTTGGATAAAAATATTCTATAGAGCAAAACAAAAGCAGTAGTTTGGAGATAAAGTGCAGGATTGCAAGGATTGAAGTGGATTACAGTTCATGAAAAACACGTTATTTCAGCCGGGACAGTGTCCCTTTAAGTTCGACCCTTGCCAACATAACCTTCATGTAACAAGACCTTTTTCTACGCACCCCAGAAATAACCTTTACCAAGAAAATTATGGCATAAGTATTACGAAAGCTTCATTTCAAAGTTTGCACTTTACCTCTGAGGGAACTAAAAGCTTCCAGTCGTTTTCCTGATCGCCGAAGCAATTGGTTCTGAAGACCTTGACACCCGAAGAATAGCCCAAGTCAATTTCCTGTAAATAACATAACAATCACTTAATGTGGTTGTAACTTATAAAAGTAATGAAAGCTACTGAGCAGCACAATTTTGAAGCGCTGTTTGTTTATCAACATTTGCAAACTTAAATTTGGTTTTTACTTGATCTTTTTTTCGTTCAAATTCTCTACAATTTTCGAACGCCATCAAACCGCCTTGTTCCTGTACCACATGCACATGGTTTCCAATCCAAAAATCCACACAAGCGCTCCGAATCGCTTTCCGAGAAACTAGAGAACGTTTTTGAATCTTCGTTTTGTTTTTGAAGTGCGTTCAATGTCGATTATTTTGTTACACGCAATGCACATAGCCTAGTGTTCATTGCCTTTAAAGGCCGGCACACACTAGGGGACATGTTACAGTAACATAAAGCGGGGACAAGCCCCTTCGTGTACGAAGCATTGGCGCATGTTGCAGGGACAGTACGCAAGCTGGTGCACACAAAGCAGACTGAGGTATAAAAATCACAGAAATCACTGAGGGCACCTGCTACTGAAGGCTCATGGGATAATCAATGGCGCGTTTTAATTGGTTCATTTCTATTTTGTAGCGGGGACAGTTCGCAAGAGCAGTGCACACGATGCGACATCGAAATGGGGGTCATTTTTCCCCGCTCCATGACGCATGAATTCAATCCAGCTGAATTTCATGCAACATGTTGCGGGGACAAAATTGTGTCCCCGCAACAGAACTTTTTCGCGAAAACGGGGATGTCACACGAGGAAAACTGTCGCTGCAACATGTCCCCGCAGCATGTCCCCTGGTATGTGCCGGCCGCAAAGCTCTTATCCGACTAAACTTAGCTTTACTTTCAACCATTTTCACATTTACACATAGCTCATATAACTTGCAAAAGCCAGGCGATGTACACTCTGACGAACAGCTATTACCGAAACTATTCGGTGGGTGCCACTGAACGCCTCTTTCAACACACGTATTTCTTCATTATCTGATAACTATAAAACTACATTCGTCGGTTGGTCGCCATAATGGATTTGGTCCTGAAACTCAAACAGAATCATCTGGTCACCAGACTTCTCCCGGTTTCCAAACCCTTTTTCGTTGCGAGTACGTAACTTTCCACAAAAACGTAAGCATAATTGGCCTGTAATAACACATGAACAATCATATTCACCTTTGCCGCGTTCGCTGGGAATTGACTAACGTCTAAGGAAGTCTGGGTCAGAGTTTGAAGCAACTGGTGTGAATTAGGGCCCAGTACTCCCAGAATAACGTATGCTGATTGGATGTTACGGAGTGTGATCGCAGAGTCTGCTGGGATATTCCGTGAAATCAGTGACTGAGCCACGGTTACACGTTCTGAATCATGAAGTAAAATAAGGAATCTAGGGAAAAAATAAAAAGAAGATATTTCAACACAAAACGACAAGACGGAGCAGGTTTCTGTCACTGGCCTCAGTTTCGAAAAACAAATCAGATCTAGCCAGACACAGCAAACACAGTATGTCACCTAATGCTTATCTCACGTGTAAACATCCTTGTGTTTATAGCTTGCGCTTATGCTTATGCTTGCGTCGTCATGTAAACCAGGCTTAAATGACGTAAAACAAAATATTCAAAAGACAATAAAGGCAAAAGACAATACCCACAACACAAATACCCGAGAAATTCGATGATAATTTTTTTCGATAAATTATTTTGATGAAATAAATTATGGGCAATCCTGACCTGTTGTGTGTATTTCGTAGCACAGTGCAGTTCAGCTCTATTCCCCCATGTTTGTTAAGTACCAATGTTTGTAAAGCATGCTCCGCGGGGATGGAAACATCATTAGAGCACAAGTACTGAAGAAAATTCTCGCACTCTCCATCTTTAAGCGACTGCAAACAGAAAAAGGATTGGTCAAGCTAGTGTGGTAAAAAAATGTTGGTTGCATTTATTTAAAGTGCACCTAACCCCCCCCCCCCCCCCCCAAATTTTTTTTGCTTAATCAACTCTATGTACGTTGAAAAGTTGAATAGTTAAATATTTCTTGTTTTTAACGTCGTGTCAGTGAGTTATAGAGATATGAATTTACAAAATGCTAATTAGATGACGTAAATTCGGGAATTTGCCATTATTTCTACGTCAATTAACAATACGCAGTATACAACTTAAGGAAAATCAATTTGAGAAATATTAAATATTAACTGTGGATAGTCAATTGATTCGTAAAAAATATTACTTGGAGGTAAAAACAAGTAGTTGTATAATAGATGATTCCCGAATTTACGTCATCTAATTAACATTTTGAAAATTCAAATCTCTATAACTCACAAAAGCGACGTTAAAAACAGGAAATATTTAACTATTCAACTTTTCAACGTACATAGAGTTGATTAAGCCAAAAAAGAATTTTGGGGTTAGGTGCACTTTAAAACGTAAACAAGTGGCACGAAAACATAACCCAAGTCGCCTCACTTTCAAAATTTCTATGTGCGTTAGGAAAACTTTCGCACACGAATAAGTTAACAAACATGTTTTGCAGTGAGACAAACGTAAACTAAGCACGAATTCAGTATCAAACAACTCAGTTCTTAGTTCACGTCCGCGTAACTGGTTGTCAAACGTCAAATATTGATGACCCAAGACCAATCGGTTAACAGTCGTTCCCATCTCTCAAACTGACGTTGGACACCTTATAAAGTTTACACAATGTAGTATTCTCTATCGTTGTAGTACTGGCCCCGGTTGTTCAAAAGGTGGATAGCGCTATCCACCGGATGAATCACTATCCAGTGGATAACACAATTGGTTTTGTTAATTCCCATCCATTGGATAGTGACTTATATGGTGGACAGCGCTATCCACCTCTTGAACAACCGGGGCCAGACGTAAACGAGAACATAACCCAGAGATTAGACATAGAAATGAGAGAATGGAGCTCCCATTAAGCAAAGAATAGCGTTTGGGGTTTAGCAATGATTTACAGTGATTAGGGTTAATAGGGTGTCAATAGGGTGACAATAGGGTGTCAATAGGGGTCAAGAGGGTCTCAACAGGGTGCCAATACGGTGTCAATACGGTGTCAATACGGCGTCAATACGTTGTCAATACGGTGTCAATAGGGTGTAAGTTTAAGAACCTTCGCGGCACACACCTACATCCTGAATGAACGGGAGTACACCCCACCCTCCCCCCCCCCCCACCCCTCGGGTGTTTGCCTTACCTCAATTTCAAACAGACCAAGCGAGGTCAAGTCCACCACCCCCACTCCCTCAGTACAGGCTTTGTACTCCTGCTCTAAGCTGTTTAGCCAGCTGGGTTTACCAAAACCATTCTCAGCAGGCTCGCCTAGTTAAACAGAAAAACGCAGTAAGAATATTTCCTTATTTTCCAGAAATGTTACAATGTCTAACGTTGAATAACGATCGCTGAGAACTATCACAACTTTTCCATATTTCTGGAAAATAAAATCGGTGATTTTACCCATAGGGAAACATCTCAGAAACGGTGCCTTGGTGTCCCCTTTTGCGCAAGAGGGAAAACATGTTTGATGTATACTGAGCTATTTCAAATGACGTTGTCGGATGAAAGCTTAAGCCAGTTCGATCAAATATTTAAATTTCACTTTTTTGCACTTTTTGAAAGGAAAAAACGTATTTAGTAACTTGTCCAAACCATTTTTCAATGCGATCAAGGGAAAAGGTTTTTTTTTTTCGGCAGCTGTACTTTTCTTATTTGCAAGGCCGCCATCAAATTTGCATGTTTTTGAAGTTCCAAACGATATCCAGCGGAAGTGACGTCAGAGACTCAAAACTTCCTCTCTTCGGAGTTCTTGTTTTGTAGGAAACGGCAAAGAAATGTATCAAAATGTCAAACGCACGTGCAGAGCATTGTTTTCGCTCATTAAACCTATTGTTTTGTGCCACTATCGCTGTCGTTGTCGTCGTGAGTGATGGAACTTTGATTGTGAGAGAGGAATTTTTCAGTCTCTGTAGAAATTCTTTAAAATCGGCAAATCATTCCGGAGAAGCAGCATTGTAACTTCCGGAAGTAACTTCCATTGTAACTTCCGGAAGCCTCCTACCTTCTCCTCGAAGTGAAAACCACTTAGCAACCTCCCATCCCGTCCTATCGCCCCATGATGCACCAGCAGCGTCCAAATCTGAGTACAGCGGTGAACATCTAATCTTACGCGCGCGCTTCCTCTCTGAATATGGAAACCGTAGAAGGTAGTGCCAGCTAACTGTCTCTTTCACGCACTCTTGTAAGAAGTGCTTGTTGTTGTGATGAGGGGCAAAGCGACGTATGTCCACGGATGAGAGGTCCATTGTGGGCTCTCCAGCTGTGATCCACTCTGCAAGGGCCATGCCAGCTCCCCCTGCGTTGGCGATGCCGCCAGAATTAAAGCCAGCGGCAACGTAAACATTACGCACCTAAGAGAGAAATATAATTTGCAAATTTCACTCTGTGGATTTCTAGTGCAATGTTCATTCCTCGTTCACAACGACAATAGCAGACCACAGGGAAACCACGGAAACAGAACTGCAGAACATGACCATACCTCCGGTGCTTCCCCCAGTAAGTACCGTCCGTCGGAAGTGAAGCTTTCTGGGCCATTGGTCATGTGACGAATTTCAGCATTCTCCATCAGAGGCAAGCGATGAAGCATCTTGCTAACTAACTCGCCTGCAAAAATAAGTGGTTCCATACTTATCAACTGAATAAATCTTTTAAGTTTGATTTGATCGTTGCCCCATTTCAGACCATGAAATGTTGCTTAAAAGGGCTTTGTCTTAGCGGTCTTAATGTTTTGGGCTAGAATAAAACCAGTAACGTCAGCATCTTATTTCAAACAAGAAATGCTCTTATAACATAGACTACGAGCAGTCTCTCTTTCCCAGCTTAGTCCGTCGAGCAAGAAACGAAAAACCATTAGCGAACGGATAATGGCTGCGCGAAACTGGGGGCGAGGAGTTTGGTAATAAGTTCGTGTAAAAGTAAAAGTCAACAACAGTGTCTTCCCCTAATCCATCACCGAGCATAACTACACGTCATCCAACATCACTACACGTCATCCAACGTTGCTAGACATCATCCAACATCACTAGGCATCATACTGGAACACGAACTTATTCCCAGGAGTGGAGTTTTGCGTGGCCATTATCCGTTTGCTAATGTTTTCATCGTTTCTTGTTCGACGGATTAAGCTGGGAAAGCGAGACTGCTCGAAGCCTACTTAGAACACCAAGAACAAGATATTAAGTGAATTCTTGAAGAAAAAATGTTAATCAGTTTTTAGCAAATTTTCCAAAGCACATTGAACGAACTTGAAATAATTGGCCGAATGTTTTCAAGTTGCAATCCATTTCCATCCTGGCCATCTGTAGTCAGTGACACTTGTTTATAATCATAAAGTATTTTTAAACCAAACTGTATCGTTATGTTTGGGTTTCTATTGATCCAAATATGCCTTTTTGGCTTTTTAAAGTAAATGGTGGCATAGCCCCATTAAGACAACTGTTTTCTTTCAAACTTCATCTTATTCACGTTTTTTACACCAAAATGCAGAAACGTTGTGGAGAAAAAAGCATAAGCCATAAATGATACGACACAATGGAATTCTGGGCACAAGGCAAATGAGGCTTGTTTAAATTCCATATATTGATATTTAACTGGCTCGTCGCTCTGCGACAAGTCAGTTCTTAAAATACCCTCTTTTTTTTTTTTTCGGCCTGTCGGGTCACCTGCCCCGGGAATCGCTTTTGCTGCGGCCAACACCGTACCTAGTTTACTTCCGGTTTTCAGAAATGGCGTAATCAGTGATGTCGGCAACTATAATTCAAATATTTACCGTTCTAATTTCGACGGAATTGTTAAAAATTAAATCTCTGTGATTTTCGGATGCGATCTATTTCTGGTAAAAGGAAAGCGAGTTGAATTTTTCTAACCAAATCATCGTTGAATAAAACACGTCCCGGCAGGTCACAGAACTGCTGAGTAAACAATTCTCAAGCATTACTCCGTGGAGTCACGTTCAAATTCCGCACATCTCGTATTTATGTCACGCTATTTGATCGATCATGTTGATATTGTTAATTTATTCGAAACCCCATCACCGATTCTCCAAAATGCCTGTGTTAAAACAATCCTGATTCCTTGTAGTAGGTGGTTTCAAGGATTTTAAAGCGAAAAAAATATACAAAGTTATGTTTTTTTCTAACAGTACCAGGGGTGGCGAATGGTAAATCCGACACTCGCCGAGACGCCGAGACCCTTGTTTCAAAATCCGAGACCGCGACCGCAGCTACGTTATAAAATCCGAGCCCGAGACCCAATGCGGGAAAAAACCGAGCCCGAGACTCAGTGCCAAAAATATCCG
The DNA here is from genome assembly GCA_022457155.1 of Cladopsammia gracilis. NCBI lineage: Eukaryota > Metazoa > Cnidaria > Anthozoa > Scleractinia > Dendrophylliidae > Cladopsammia > Cladopsammia gracilis. The sequence goes on from JAJGOT010000353.1 coordinate 812,518, forward strand.
AATCACCTATCAAACAACCGAACAAGGATGAAGAATCAAGAGTCAATCAAGAATGCTTAAAAAAGTATCCGAGACTCCGAGACCTTGAAGAAAACAAATCCGAGACTCCGAGACAGTAAAAACACCAGCCAAACGAGACTTTGAGACTTCAAACAAAAACTGCCGAGATTTCGAGACCGGACCAAAATTTTCCGAGACCCACGATTTTGAAGGTACCATTCGCCACCCCGTCTTATTTATACTCGCTCTGTAAGGGACTGGAGCGAGTAGAATTAGATATAACTAAGACCTTTCACGCTGCCTCATTTTGTTCAGTGGTGTGTGACAAATTTTTTTTTTCCGTATGTGTGACAAATCTGTGTGACAAATTTAGTTTTCGCGTCTGCGTGCCAACTTTAGTTTTCCGTCTGTGTTACAAGTCTGTGTGACAAACTTAGTTTTCGCGTCTGTGTGACAAATTTAGTTTTCGCGTCTGTGTGTCACCTTAAGTTTTCCGTCTGTGTGACATATTTTATTTTCGCGTCTGTGTGACAAATTTAGTTTTCCGTCTGTGTGACAAGTATATGTGATCAATTTAGTTTTCACGTCTGTGTGACAAATTTAGTTTTCGCGTCTGTGTGTCAACTTAAGTTTTCCGTCTGTGTGACATATTTTATTTTCGCGTCTGTGTGACAAATTTAGTTTTCCGTCTGTGTGACAAGTATATGTGATCAATTTAGTTTTCACGTCTGTGTGACAAATTTAGCTTTCGCGTCTGTGTGACAACTTTAGTTTTCCGTCTGTGTGGCGAGTCTGTGTGACAAATTTAGTCTTCCCGTCTGTGTGACAGGTTTAGCTTTCCGTCTGTGTTATAAGTTTGGGTTCCCCGTCTGTGTGTCAGCTTTAGTTTACGTATCTGTGTGACAAATTTAGTTTTCCGTCTGTGTGGCAAGTCTGTGTGACAAATTTAGTCTTCCCGTGTGTGACAGGTTTAGCTTTCCGTCTGTTATAAGTTTGGGTTCCCCGTCTGTGTGACAGCTTTAGTTTTCGTGTCTGTGTGACAAATTTAGTTCCCGCCTCTGCGTGTCAACTTTGGTTCCCCGTTCGTGTTACAAGTCTGCGTGACAAGTTTAGTTTTCCCGTCTGTGTTACAAATTTAGTTTTCCCGAGAGTGTGACAAGTTTAGTTATCGCGTATGTGTTTTAGTCTTCCCGTTTCTGTTTGTGTGACGGTTTTTGGGTCTCCCCGTTTAATAGTTCTTACGTCCGTCTTACGGGCTTAGTTTCTCGCGTCTGTGTGACAAGTTTAGTTTTCGCGTCTGTGTCAGGTTTAGCTTTCGCGTCTGTGTGACGTCATTTAGTTTTTGCTACCGCGTGGCAAGCTTGGTTTTCGCGTTTGTGCGACGAGTTTAGTTTTTTGTATCTGTGTGACGGCCTTGGTTTTCGCGTCTCTGTTACAAGTTTTGTCTTTGAGTTTCCGTTACGAGTTTAGTTTTTGCGTCTGTGTGACAAGTTTAGTCTTGGCGTCTGTTCGACAAGATTTTTTCACCTGCGTGTGGAGTTTTCACTATTTTCTCATTTTTTCTTTATCCCTTCGTAGGGTTATGAGGACCTTCGCCAAAGAGTAGAGTCTTTGCAATCGGCCCTTACTGTTTCCAAAGTCAACCAGTCCTTGGAATCAGTTAGACTCCTCGCCTCTCGTCCTGCCGCGCTTCTCGATCCTTTCGCCCTCCTTGCGGCCTTGGAACAACTGTCATACCACGCTAGGGAGGCGAACCATCATCAACGAAGTCAATGAAGTCCACGCCTCATTAAAGTTTGCTTCGTCAATTATTTTGTGTTTGTTTCGCTTGTCTTTCTAAGCTAACCGCTGGTATGTCTTCGAGGGGGTCTTCTTATACCCTTAATTTCTCTGTCCCTGGACGGGGTATTTCGGGGCTGCTTCGCGGTTGGCTTTTCCCCTTTTTTCTATCATGTTTCATTGGCGCCTTTTTCGTTGTCCTTTTGTTTTAGGCGCCCCGTGCAAGAAACCTAGTTATGATTTCCGCCCGAACTCTCTTCAAATTTTGTTCAGTGGCGCAATTGGAAAGGGGAAAAGACTTGCGTTGCAGGCACTAACCCCTCGCCCTACATGGTTTCCGAGGGAATCGCTCATGCCACTCCTCAAGGTGTTATTTTCCGAGATCCCAGTAGTTTTGTGGCTGGGGAATTTAGTTGGCACCAGTCTTACTGTAAGTTCATTCTGTCAGAACACCCGAAGAAAGATGAGATTTTATCCTACATCGTCCGCGGGGTTAATATTTCCGATTTTTTCGTCCCTTCAAAGGCAACTTCCGGGAGAAATTTTACAATTCTGCTACTCCCCCAGCAGCGCTTTTCTCAATAGCAAATCGTGTCTTGATTTCGAGGAGTTTATTAGTTCCACTATCCGAGTTAAAAACGGCTCACTCCTGGTTTGGGGGAAAGTTGGCTCTGTTCAGCCACCCCATTTGGTTTTGCCCATTACGGTGGAGCCCACTAAGCCTAGAATGTGTCACGATGAGCGTTTTTGAACTTATGGATTAAAGATCTTCCGCTTTCGCTGGATTACATTTCTGACTTACCTCACTATGTGTTTAAGTCTCATTTCCAAACCACTTTCGACGATAAAAGTGGCTATGACCACGTCAAGTTGTCGCCTGACAGTTTCACCTTTGTGGGTTTAGAGTGGAAAGGATGGTATTTTTGCTATAAGACCTACCCTTTGGTTGGAAGGCCAGCGCCTACGTCTATCATACGGTCGGTTTGGCGGCAACATGTCATACCCACTCTCTTGGTGTCCCCTGCAGTTAATATATTGACGACCGCCATGTCGGCCAACTAGCTTTACCCCGAGATCTTCAAGATTCTCTCAAGTGGTCCAATTTTCAGCTTGCCGAGGCTGCCGCTTTTATTGTGTGTTCAGTTTTGGTTCGTCTTGGATACTTCATTGGCCTCTCCAAATCCGTTCCTATTCCCCAGACTAGAATCAGGTTTTTGGGTTTTCTGTCTGATTCCAACCTTCAAGCTTTCCTTATTCCACAAGATAAGAGAATCAAGTTTGCAACCCTTCGTGACTCCATTCTCCAGTGCCGAACAGTGTCTATCAAGACGCTTCAGCGATTCGCAGGCAAGATTTCCTCTTTCTCTTTAGCTGTCCCGTCTGCTCAGTTGTACGCGAGAGAAGTTTACTGCGCTATCTCTCTGGCAAATCGTTCCTATCGGCCCATCAAAGTTGCTGGTGACTTTCGTTCCGAGATAGCTCATTGGCGGTTTTTAGATTCTTGGTCCGAGTATCTACCCTGGATGGATGAGCGTCATTTAGTAGTGAATGTAACCAGCGACGCATCCCAGTACGCGTGGGGCGGCATAGTTTGCAATCCCTCCGGACCACCTTTGGAGACTCTAGATATTTGGAGAGAAGACGTCAGAGACAAACCTATTGCAGTAAAGGACGCCCTCGCACTCGTCAACACTTTAAGAGCTGAAAAGTCGGTTCTTTCTAATTGTCACGTGGACGCTCACGTAGACTGCCTAGCGCTCATCCAAGCCTGGGAAAGACAGGGGAGCAAGAGTAAACAGCTGAACGATTTCCTCAAGGAATTGTTCCAAACTCTTCTCGCCCAGAATATTTCCCTCTGTTTGCAGTTCGTGCCCTCTCCTCTCAACCAGGCTGATGCTCTCTCTCGTGTTTTGTCTGATAAGGATTGCATGCTTGCCCCCGAGCCGTGGAAGGAGTTAGAAAACCTCTTTGGCCCACACACCATCGACTTGATGGCGCTTGACTCCATTGCTCAAATTGGATGTTCTGGTTCAACGCGTCCTCACTTTACGTCTTTTCCAACACCGGGCTCTCGCGGGGTTAATGTATTTGCTCAAGATGTGGCCAGCCAAGAAAACGCATGTGTTTTTCCGCCATTCATGTTAGTTGGTCCTCTTCTCCGTTTTCTTGGCAAGGCCCTGTTCTCGTTCACCACTGTGGTCCCAAAACTGTCTCCTATGCCATATTGATTTCCTCTTATTCAAGCAAGGGCATCTCATCTTGTTGTCCTGGGCCATAAAGCTGGTCACGATATCGCGTTATTTCCATCTGCGCACCACGTTTTTTCCACACGTCCTTTACCTTGGGATTTGTTTGCTTTCAGTATTACCAACTCGCTTCCGTCTGTCCTTTCTTTAGATTCAGCGACCTAGAATCTGGAAGCCAGCAGCTCCATGCCTTGATTGTGGCTACCTTAATGATGCCGACCTGGGGGCGGATGTGCAGACCTGGGACGGATGTGCCGACCTGGGGTGGATGTACTTACCTGGGGTGGATGTGCCGACCTGGGGCGGATGTGCTGTCCTGGGGTGGATGTGTCGACCTGGGGCGGATGTACTCACCTGGGGCGGATGTACTTACCTGGGGTGGATGTACCGACCTGGGGCGGATGTGCCGACCTGGGGTGGATGTACTTACCTGGGGCGGATGTGCCGTCCTGGGGTGGATGTACTTACCTGGGGCGGATGTGCCGTCCTGGGGTGGATGTACTCACCTGGGGCGGATGTACTTACCTGGGGCGGATGTACTTACCTGGGGCGGATGTGCCGTCCTGGGGTGGATGTACTTACCTGGGGCGGATGTGCCGACCTGGGGCGGATGTACTTACCTGGGGTGGATGTGCCAACCTGGGGCGGATGTGCCGTCCTGGGGTGGATGTACTTACCTGGGGTGGATGTGCCAACCTGGGGCGGATGTACTTACCTGGGGTGGTACGTCAGTGTCCGGGCTGAAAGTACTCCATGGCTCCATGGATGTACCGGCCGCACAACCCAAGCGAAAAGTCGTATGAGTGCAATTGTCTTCATTCTTATTTCTCATGAATTTTCGAATTGATACGTATACATCTTTGTCTTGTCTTTAGTGTACAGTAATAATTATTAAAAGAAACATGTTTTTCTCGGAAATTTAAGGTCAGGATCAACGCTTTTTAAAATGAAAATAATGTTTCTTTAGTGTAAATCAATACCAATTTCTTTGTAAGGCATGTCTGTCCCATCTTTTGTCATTATCTTATAAGGAATAAATTTCAGTTCACATGTTATGTTCTCTCTATATGAATCCAAAGGAGTCTTACAGCATCTATCAAAAGATCAGAGTTCAATTAAAATAATAGCATACTATTCGCGACAGTCCCTTTCACGCTTGCTTTATAAGAGATGGAGATATGCGACCGTGCTTGAGAGAGTAGGAAGTGAAAACGGATAGGGAAAGGGAGGGAGGGGAAAGAAAAGCACGCAAGCATAGGAGGCAAGCGCGAAAGAGAGAGATAACAAGTACGGCTGCCAACAACTGAAGGATTCTTACTTGAACTGGGCCGAAATTAGATGCACAGCTCTTACTTATACTCGCTCTGTAAAGGACTGGAGCGAATAGCATACTATTCGCGGCAGTCCCTTTCACGCTTGCTTAATACGAGATGGAGATATGCGATCGTGCCCAGACGTCAAACGTTACAATGGCCTAACACCAAATAACCCGAGACACTTGCCAATACTCAAACCTAAAACCCCAAACCGGAAAATCCCATCTAACCACCCAAATCTAAAGGAGACATGGCGAGACAGCAACTCCGATGGTCCTGTAAAACGAAGGTCTTGTGCAGCATTCATGTTATAGGATGCGGTAGGAGCAAGCATGGCACCAACCAAAATGAGCCATAGCGTCTAGAGTGAAGGATAAAAAAAATAGAGAAATAGCCACCCAGGCTCTAAAGCTGTGCAGAGTTTGCCCTCGTAAATTTGAGCGTCTTGCAGATAGTAACGGAGGCGGGACTGTAACTCTGTAAAGTAGAGTTCGCAATCTGCTCAATACGCGTGGCAGAAAACATCTTGCATCCCGGCAAAGAACTCAAAAACTAAAAAACTCCTTTTAGGGAGTCTTTGATTAGCATAAGCGGAGGACAAAGGGATGCTCTGCAATTGGTAAAGACGGCTTCTTACATGGCAAATATATACGATATAAAGGCTGCCAGCCCTTGAGTGGCGAACAGGGCATAGTGTTGGGGAAAACGCAAACGATTGTGCGCGGGAAACTCGCGAGAGACCCACCCAACGGATGGCAACCTGAGCGTCAGTAATCCGACTAGGGCATTAGACACCCTTTCAGGCTACCATGGGAAAAGGGGAGCGAAACAAATAGCGCGGCAGAAGGCGCGGAACAGGATAGGCGAACAGGGCAACCACGGATATGAATTTTAGGCCTTCTAGAGGAGGACATAGAAGTGATGTGGACCTGCGTCTTTTTCCGGGAGCCTTTGGAAGCCAGAAAGCGACATATCCTAGGCGTGGCAGATAAAACATCTTGTCTAACGGTCAAGAAATCAGAAAACTAGAAAACTCTTTTGAGGGTGTCTTTAAGTAGCATAAGCAGAGGACAAAGCAAAGCTCTGCACTTGAAAAGGACGGTTATACTCTGTACATTACAAATATATATGATATAAAGGCTGCCATCCCTTGAGTGGTGAACAGGATATAATGTCGACAAAAACGTAAACGATTGTGCGCGGGAAACTTGCGAGAGAACCCACCCAAGGGATGGCAACCTGAGCGTCAGTAATCCGACTAGGGCATTAGACACCCTTTCAGGCTACCATGGGAAAATAAGGAATCGAGATAAATGGCGCGGGAGAGGGCGCGGAACGAAACAAACTCCGCAAATGACAGGGAAATAAAGAGTAAACGGAAAGGAATACGGATAACTACCCGAAGTATGTAAACTTCGAGTTTAACACCAAGATAAACAAACGAACCATAAAATCCACTAATAAAGGCGGAACGCACAATAAAAGAGTGCTAAACCGGGTAGAACTGGCAACAATAATATAGAAAAGGAAACAATAGGATGCCAAAGACATGAAAAAAAAAACGAATCTGCAAAATTTAAAACATAAAAATAAATACAGGAACAAGCAGACCCAGGGTAATAAAAACCAACGTATACAAACTTCAACGGAACTGAGCGAAGCATGGCACAGACTCGATGTCTGTAAGGCAAAGTACTAATAACAAAAACTTGACAGATAAAGGCGTATAAACCTCGAAAGCACTACACAAACCAGATATTTGTGAGGCAAAGTACTCATATTAACAAAACGTGACAAATAAAGGCGTACAAACTCCAAAAGCACTGCACAAACCCGATGCTTGTTAGGCAAAGTACGCAAAACAAAACGTGACAAATGCAGGAGTACAAACTTCAAAGGCACTGCACAAACCCGATGTTTGCGAGGCAAAGTACGCATAACAGAACGTGACAAATAAAGGCGTACAAATTTCAAAGGCACTGCACAAACCCGATGTTTGCGAGGCAAAGTACGCACAACAGAACGTGACAAATAAAGGCGTACAAACTTCAACACTGCACAAACCCGATGTTTGTGGATGAGGCAAAGTACGCATAATAAAGGCGTCACGAATAAAGGCGTACAAACTTCAAAAGCACTGCACAAACCCGATGTTTGTGGATGAGGCAAAGTACGCATAATAAAGGCGTCACGAATAAAGGCGTACAAACTTCAAAAGCACTACACAAACCCGATGTTTGCGAGGCAAAGTACGCATTAACAAAACGTCACAAATAAAGGCGTACAAACTTAAAGGCACTGCACAAACCCGATGTTTGTGAGGCAAAGTACGCATAACAAAGCGTGACAAATAAAGGCGTACAACCGTCAAAGGCACTGCACAAACCCGATGTTTGAGAGGCAAAGTACGCATAACAAAACGTGAGAAATAAAGGCGTAAACTTCAAAGGCACTGCACAAACGCGATGTTTGCGAGGCAAAGTACGCATAACAGAACGTGACAAATAAAAGGGTACAAACTTCAAAGGCACTGCACAAACCCGATGTTTGTGAGGCAAAGTACGCATAATAAAGGCGTACAAACTTCGAAAGCACTACACAATCCCGATGTTTGCGAGGCAAAGTACGCATAACAAAACGTCACAAATAAAGTCGTACAAACTTCCTGAAAGCACTGCACAAACCCGGTGTTCGTGAGGCAAAGTACGCATATTAACAAAACGTCACAAATAAAGGCGTACAAACTTCAAAAGCACTTCACAAACCCGATGTTTGTGAGGCAAAGTACACATAACAAAACGTGACAAATAAAGGCGTACAAACTTCAAAAGCACTGCACAAACCCAATGTTTGTGAGACAAAGTACGCAAATTAACGAAACGTCACAAATAAAAGCGTACAAACTTGAAAAACACGTCACAAACCCGATGTTTCTTAACAATAAAATAGTCCGTCCCTAAAGTTAGTTAAAGACTTTGGTTGGTGGTCCGGTCCGTTCCATCCCCGAGACCTCCCGCTCTGCACACTGGCGCTCTGCACACTGGCGCTCTTCCGACCGAGCTTACCAGGAGGCGGTTGTGTGTATGTAGCATTGTTATATAGCTGGAGTTTTTCTCAATACAACGCGCGCATTGATTGGTTGACTCATGGTCACATGACATCTAACAAACAAACTGTTTCCCGCCAAACGTCCACGAGCGGGCAACATTTGTTACGTCAGAGGGTAACAGTGCACTGTTGCCCGCTAGCGCACGTGATTAGACGGTGGCACGATTATGACGCGATTGATGTTTACGTCGAGTGCTCGCCGCGTTTTTCAAACTGCCTTGTGTTACCATATGACAAATCCCGTTATGACTGATCCCTCGGGAAACAGTGAATTTTGTTTCACGAGAATCTCGATGTTTTCCGAGACTTCCGAGATTCTCGCAAACAAAATTCACTATTTCCCTCGGGATCAGTCATCAAGTGTTAACTATTTATCCAAAACTACCCACCGAAATGATCCCAGTTTTCTGGAAACAGCTGATATTCAAATCCTTTAGGAATTCCTTCACGGAAAACAGGAAGGGCCTCCATTTCAAAGCCTCCACTCATCAGTCCACCGCTCCACTCACGAAAAAATATCTGCCCGTCATGATCCCGAATTACGGGTAACATGGAAGGCACACCGTGTAATGGCTTCGTTACAATGTAGAAATGTTCCGTGGAATGCAGTGGGAAGGACACTTTGGGCTTGCATTTCTGCCGGTGATGAGAATTAAAGACAGTTTGGGTTATCTTAACTCTTTCACTTCCAGAGTCAGTTATGGAGACATGTAGTGTAGTTCTAACTTTTGAGTCTGTGGACGAAATCCTATGGTGCGACCATTCAAATGAAACCTCTTCAGCAGTACTTTTGCATGGTACCATTTGTTCTAACTTTTGAGTCCGTTGATGAAATCCTATGGTGTGACCATTCAAATGAAACCTCTTCAGCAGTACTTTTGCATAGTACCATTTGTTCTAACTTTTGAGTCTGTGGACGAAATCCTATGGTGCGACCATTCAAATGAAACCTCTTCAGCAGTACTTTTGCATGGTACCATTTGTTCTAACTTTTGAGTCCGTTGATGAAATCCTATGGTGTGACCATTCAAATGAAACCTCTTCAGCAGTACTTTTGCATAGTACCATTTGTTCTAACTTTTGAGTCTGTTGATGAAATCCTATGGTGTGACCATTCAAATGAAACCTGTTTGGCAGTACTTTTGCATGGTACCATTTGTTTTTCAATATTTTAATAAAATGGAATTTGGGATTTTTCTTGAATTTTGATTTTTGGCACTCTTGGGAGTGAAAGGGTTAAGGCGCCTTCACACGACAAACTAAAGTTAACTAACTCATGTGGCAACCTCGTGTTTTTATACGACAAATGTTCGTACGCCTACGCCTCATCCTCGCCTTTCAGGGAATCTCTCTCTTCTCGAAGGAGAGAGAACCGGAACAAGATTGCAACAAAGGTTAAACAAGGTTGCACAAACCAAAGTTACAGCAAACGTCCACCGGTCCATGCGTCACCAACAGTTTGCCAAGTGTCGATGTCACGATCACGCACGCCATCTTGAGTTTGCCATCTTTAGTTTGCCGTATGACCTTGAAAAGATTTCTTGCAAACACAACCAAAACATGAGTGAAATTTGTGATCCTCGCAGTGTGCTCTCAACTTAAGCAGTTGAAAAAGCAAGCTGAAAAAAATTCAGGCTTGAACGGGATTCGAACCCATGACCTTGCGATACCGGTGGAATGCTCTATCCACTGAGCTATCAAGCCACACGGATAGTTAACCGCGGTCAAACGAGAGAAATTTGCAAACGTTAAGCAAAGTACTTACAAGTTAAGGTTGTCATTTTCACTGTTTAAAGTTTAATATATTGACAATACACTGTCAATTTACCAAACGTTTTGAAAGTTTACCAAAAAAGTTCTAAGCGTTTAAAAACTGTGAACTGCAGAATTGTCGGCGCCATTTGCCAACATAATTTCGATCAGGCACAAAGAGTTTTTGTCAGTTTTCAACGGAAAAAAGCTCATCATTTTGAGAAAAATTAAAATATAGTAACGTCAACTAATTGTTTTTATACATCCTTGCCCATATTTCCATTTAATATTCAATAAAATCTCACTAAATAAAACGAAAAACGCCCAGGACGTTTGACCGCGGTGGACACGGATAGGTGGTCAATGGTCAATATATTCACATTCACAACCAAAACAATAAACGCACGGCTTTCGGTTGGTTTAGCGAACACGCAAAGCAAAATGACCGTATTATTGCAAGTAAAAAGTAACTATTCTCTTTGACGTCACTCGCTTTTCAGCATTCTGACAGGCCAACGAACAAGACTTTTTCCATATTATGAATTTTTATAGCGGGAATAAAAAGCAAAGCTTGTTTTGATCCTTTCAACTACTGGCGCAACCTCGTTCCCAGGGTCTCTCTTCTTCCCGCCCACTGGAGCGAGAGAGAGGGGGCGGGAAGAAGAGAGACCCTGGGAACGAGGTTGCTACTGGCGAGTGAAATAATAAATCACGAACACTCAAGGAAACCGTTTTTCAAGGTCATATGAAAAATGGTCTAACGAGATGAACGTTCCGTATTCTAAAAACGGAAAGGGAGAACCGGTTTTGGGTTTACGTAAAACTTCTTTGTGCGAACGAGACTTTTAAAACTACCGACAAAGGAGTGAAACTCATTTTTCAAGCAAAATATTAAATACACTAAAAAATACAAAATTATATTCTCACCTGACCCATCTCCCACGCCCACTATAACATGAAAAAGAAGAGAGAGAGAGAATGGGTTCAGAATTACTTCTGCATATGCTAATATTTAAGGCTCAACTAAGAAAAGTAAAGCCAAAAAATGATCGATAGGATAAACCTTTTATTTTACTTGTTGCATGTTTTAACATGCTATGGTCAGGTAATTTAGAATGCGTACTGTTTTCAAGCCTGGAAGGACAAGCTCGTCAGTTCTTACAGCCACAACTACTCGAAGAGATGTTTCCGTTGTTTTTTTTTTCTTTTTGTTGTTGTTGTTGTTGTTGTTGTTGTTGTTGTTGTTGTTGTTGTTGTTGTTGTTGTTGTTGTTGTAAAAAATAGCCACAGAGACTTCAAAAACGCACATAGTCACGAGGAATAACTTTGCCTTTTGCCTTTAAACATCAAGGCCTGGCTGGCTTCAGGTCACCAATTTTCCTCTTTGATGTTTGGATTGTTTCATAACTTCAGGGAGAAATCATTGGATACTTATGTACTAGTGCGAAATGTTTGTGGAGTTCATATATGCCTGTGTAGGTTAAGAGCGTGCAGAGTTATAATAGCTGCGAAACAAGCACAGTATGATACTGTGATAGTCACTATCATCCACTATTATTAATCTAGAGACCGCGGCCTCCATGACTAGTGATTGAATTTGTAGTGTGTAATCATCTTAAATCAAAACGAGCGACTTGAAACAAGTCTACGCCAATTCTATGGACAACAAGCTCTATAAGGGCAGCCAGTTCTTTATATAAAAGGCGGCCCTATACCCGCTTAATAGAGGGTTGACCCTCTATTAAGCGGGCAGTTTTCAAAGTCCCGAATTTTCGCCCTTGCAAACTTTGCATTTGCTACCTGTATTAAACGGTCACTTCTGTGAAGCGGTCGCGGCCTCCCTTTAGCAGTCCCATACATGTATCTGTCTGCCTTTGTTACTTTTACCTGTGATTAAGCGGCCACACTTGAACTCGTTCGTCATTTCATTAGGGTGGGAATGTGGTTTAGAGGCAGTTTTACAACATCCAACTCTTGAAATTCTAGAGTTTCATAACTTAGATTTGTGGCGAACAAATGCTATCGCAGTTACAAGGCAGAGATCGCTTGATTGTGTTAGAATACTCAATACGTTAAATAGAATTGACATCTGACCATGATCACAAAGAATTTTTAATGAACCTCTAAGTGGTCAACCTGTATTGAGCGGCTTAAAAGTCCCGAGGTTTGACTGTAGGATAAAACATGAAATATTGTTCTTTGAGTTTAACTAGTTTACCTGGCCACCACAATTGACCAATATCTCACACTTGATAGTTCCACGGTTTGTTTCCACTGCAGTGATAGTTTTTCTATCGGTGAGAATCGATTCTACAGCAACTTTTTCAAAAATTTTGACACCTGAAAAGAACAACAAAACATTGACATTATGATTAAAGTGGTACTACGGCGAAAATTTTTGTCTTTCTTTTCGACTTTGTTTTACTTCAGTTTATCCAATGAGTTCATAATAACATAAATCGCTATAATTTAGAACGATATAAGCTCACCGAAGCTAGAAATTGCTGGCCGAAAACAGTCCAAAACCACCAAAAATCCGGCCGTCATTACTCAGTTTAAAAAGTCAAGCCCGTGATTATTCTAGAAAGCGGTCTAACGTGTGAGTTGTCTCGTGACGTCATATTCGCAACGAAGATCGTGGTCATTTCTTGGACAACAGCGAAAGAAGTCACTGAAAGAAGTCAACCTCATTTTCTCACTTATAGCCTAGATCTTAAACTCAGATGCTATTTCAGACCAGAATGTATGAATTTCCTATAACCATCTTCAGTCCTTTCCAAATCCAGTATTTCATGGAAACTTGAAGCTTACAATGAGAGAAAAGGGGGCCGAACTCGAAAAAAGTCTTTGGAATTTGCGAGAAGGGGGAATGGGATAATTCAATAGAATAATCTATTATGTGATATTTTGCAGCAGCGATTGAAGTGCAAAGAAACAATAGCCATTAACCCTTTTTGTCCTAATGTCAATTAACAAATTCTCATAACTGGAATTCTTACATTTCTTGTAGTACCAGTTGGAAGTTGGAAGTTCATATTTGGCGATCATTTCCTTAATTCCCATGATTTGAATTCTTAATACACCTTATTCCGAAATGGCGGGCAATTTAATATTCTTTTGTATGCATTTCAATTAGCCCTCCTTGCCTCATTTTCGCGTGAAAATTCTGTTGTATTTTGCACATGCTTAAAATAATAAATTGACCACCATTTTGGAATAAGGTGTATTATGCCTTGATACTAAAAGGAGAAATTTGATGCCAATCAAAGACGGGGCAAGAACCAGCAGGTTTTTATTTGCATTTTACGTCTGTCATGTGCTACATCAATGCCTTTGGTGTTACTTTCATTTCTTTTCTTTTCTTTTCCTTTCTTTTTATTTGAGGTTTAGTTCTACAAAATCATTCACAGAGATAAATAAATTTAGATATGAAACTCAATTCCCTATGCCAATGTGTGCCATACTGTTGCCTGGGGAAGAAATTTAGAAGTAAAGGGGACTGTAGCAATTTGGCGAGAGTGCAACCTGACTCCATAGCCCCAACAACCTAAAATCTCAGCTTTCAGGCCTTATGCTTAATACACCTATGGTTAAAGTAAAAGTTAAGTAATTTCTGACATCCTTTTGAAATTTAGCTGGCTGGTCAAATGCAAAAGCTGCTGGACACAGAAATGTGAGTACAAACACTAAACATAAATTCTCCCTCTGACATTTCTAGAAACCTTCCCTTTGGTGAAATACATACCTTGTTGCTACATCTATATAGGAGTACACCCCGACCCCTACTTCCCCCAGAAATTATGAGCTCCATCTTTTCAAGGGGTAATCTTATAATGTAAATATTAAATAGGTGTTATAATTTACCATTTAGAGATGCCCCTTTGGCCAGTGATTGACAGATATCACTGGAGGTTGCTGCGCCCTCACTAGGAATCCAAAGTCCACCCTAACAATGAAACTAACACTCAATTTACAATAAAGCAATACAACTGCCGCTGAACACAAAAAGTCAAAATTCAATTCAAATGCAAAAGTCTATGTTTTCTGATTTACTGCATGCTTGAGACCAAACTGAATTCAGTTTACGTTCAGATCAGTACCATAATGGTATATACACTGTAAGCTTTTATTATACTTGTTTTACAGTGCAACTACCTCAACCGGGGCCACCCAAGGACTTTCAGCCAATCAGAGACCGATCCTTAAACAAAGAATTGGGCATGCGGACCTCACGGGAAACTGTGTCATTTTTCGAAAGAAATTTGCTTTCATATAACCAAATTCATGACCGTTTGTTCATTTTCATCCGTTAATGTTCCCCTCACGAAAACAGAAGTCAAACTTATGTCTGTTCAGCTCAGAATCAATCAGGCTGGTGGACTTTTCGATAACGGGAGAAATTTGCCTCACTTTATTCGCGAAAGGGTCTTGGATGCTCAAGAACTTGGAACCAGCTGTCATTTTGTTCAAAATGTCTTACGTGACTACGATTTAACAACAACAACAACAACAACAACAAAACTTTATTAACGTGTCATACCATTATAGCTAGGGAATATCCCTTACTAATTAGGGGACACTTAATATATATATATATGTATATCTAAAACTATAAAACAAATTTGACCAACTCGTGTTTTCATGCTCCAAAAGGTCACAGAGGGCGTACCGTTCTCACGCCAAATGCAGTTGAATGCATTGAAATTGAAAAACTTTGTAAACCAAAAATTTAAAAAAAGATCCTTTCGTCGACAACGAAGTGTTTTAAATTGGAACCCTCAACATGCAGTTTAGAGAAAATGAAATCGTCACGCAACATTGAGCGGCTTTCCTGCGATTGACCCTGCTATTTTTTCTCTTCGATTGCTATAAAACTATTTCTACGGAAATGGAAATAAAACGCTTTTTATTTCGAACGAGAAGTTAACGAATTTCATACAGTAACGACATGTTGAAAAATCTCGTATAGCCAAAAGCCCAAATCTGAACACTTGTCTTGTTGACATAAAACGAGCATCCCAGCCGCTCACCAGGATGATTTTTTCCGATACGCAAGCGCTTCCGATAACGGGATACTTGTTTCTCTTTTTTTTGCAACTGAATTTTTTTAGATCCAGATCGAAAATAATTTCTTGTTGTAGAAGTGTAGTGGAATCCCGATTTTTCGAATACTCGATTTTTCGAAACTCCCGATTATTCGAACCAAAACTCGTTTCCCTTGGATTTGATTTCAGTCGATACCACCTTCAATTTTTCGAACCAATTTCCATTCCCTTGGAGGTGAAAAATCGGGATTCCAATTTTTCAATTTAGCCGTAAAGAAAACGCGCAAAAAACGGCCAGAAATTTAGGATCGAAATTAACTAATCAAAAAATGATAGTTTCCCGTGAGGTCCGCATGTCCAATTCTTTGTTCAAGGATCGGTCTCTGGTTGGCTGAAAGTCCTCGGGTGGCCCCGGTTGAGGTAGTTTCACTTGAAGTAGTAGTAGTAGCACTAAGCTCAACAAGTACACATCTTTCTCTTTATCAGCAGACATGTACTCTCAACATTACTGACCCTTAAGCAGTACACAGGATGTGTCACAAATGAACCATGGTAAATGACTTAGCTCTCCATCAGTCCCCAAGTTTCTCAGTTGGTTGAGAGCATCTGACCGGTTTCTGGAAGGCCATGGGTGCAACTCCCTTTTGGGACTAAGGATTTTTTTCTACATGCCCAAGACAGATCTACTGTAATTACAATTTAGTGTGCACTCACCACTAGGTCATCAGTTCGCATGTCAAGTGGAAACACCTTCTTTAACTCATCTGTAGTTAACACTTCTGTATCAATATTTAGGGCTCTGAAAAATTATGAGACAACATTTTGGTCATAAAATTTAGTTCAATAAGCTTGGATTTGGCACTGTTAGGATAAATTCTGAGGAGCTGTTCTAAAATGAGGTTCTACTTCATAGATGCCAGTGGCACACCTTGACCAGAATTAATTTATGTGCCGTACCAAAAATGCTCCTGGAATGAAACATACCTGCCTATGGCTGCCCTTCTCTTTAAAAAAGCTAAGCGGTCCTTGGTTTGTGCGACAACCAGCCCACCACAACGTTTGAAACCTGGAAAGAAATGCAAGTGATTAGATGCCTTAGATTACAGTCCAAAAGCATTCATGAATGTGATACTTTCAAGTAACAGCTGGAATGGGAAAGGAGTGGAGTAGTGAGCTCCTAACTTTCCACTTCCTTTCTGATTAACTTTTACTTCCTGTACGTCCCTTCCTTGGGGGCTTTCGCTTTTGTAAAATTTTCAACATTGTGAAACTTTTCCCATTTCTTCTGCCTCCCATTACTTGAAAAATGCTACTTTCTCTCTCACTCCCAGATCCTGCCCCCTTCAAAACATTTCCCCCTCTCCCACACTTGTGACATTCCCTTTGGGCTTCATTTTGTAGGTATAAATGATTTTGAGCCACACCCATGGGACA
This sequence comes from Cladopsammia gracilis, assembly GCA_022457155.1. Classification (NCBI taxonomy): domain Eukaryota; kingdom Metazoa; phylum Cnidaria; class Anthozoa; order Scleractinia; family Dendrophylliidae; genus Cladopsammia; species Cladopsammia gracilis. The sequence continues at coordinate 829,198 of JAJGOT010000353.1, forward strand.
AGCTTTGACAGTTCAATTTTGTTAAGAATTTAGACATCCAACCCCAACACTTTTAGGGTGTCTACTAAGGAGAGGTGGTACGGTCATGTACTTTGAGCCAGAAGTAGCAATGAATGCAACAATCCTGGACGTCCATGTGTCCATGTGCTTATGACATCATATCTTGTTACCATAGCAACCGGTTGTCACCAAACTTTTCCAAAATGTGTCAAAAGGGTAAAGGAACAGCTACTAAAGAACAGCATCTGCTAACAATAAATGCTCTTGAAAAAATCTGAGAAAAACCTTAAGACGGGGTGCCCCCCCCCCCCCTTGCATGTCTGAGGGTTAAAGGTTAGGTACATCTTCTATGAATTTGTTGTGACATCTTCATACTGACACTCTTTTGGAAGAAACGTGTGGGGTACTAGCAGTGCAGGTCCACCCTTATTAATAGAAGGGGAGAGGGAGGAGGAGGGGGGATGAAAATGGATCAGAATGAGGAACAGTTTTGGCCCTTCCAGTATTTTTCTTTGTCGCAGTTGAGCCACAGGTCACACAGGAGCCACAGGCAGACCACACAGCCAGAGCTTAAACACAAAGATGCGCCTGTTTCAGTTCAAGTGAGCTAATTTTCATTGTTTTTATTCTGAAATTAGAGCCATAAAAGTTCGAAATTCTCAAAGGAATTCCAAGGATACAAACCTCAACAAATTCTTCCATTGTGTTGAAAATGTTATGGGGTTTGCCAAAAGTGACTAGTACAAACAAAGGCAAGTTAACCACACAGACAGATTGCTCAAAAGCTGTCTTTATTCTCTACAGATTTTCACAGAGGTTCGTACGCGGCGATGGTTGATTGACAAATGATCCTGACGTACCTAAGCTACTTTTCTTTATAGCGTGTCTTCAGTTTAACCTGGTTTCTGTGACATGAAGAAACTAGGAGTACTGATACTAGTCTATCACGGGCTCATGTTACCCCCAGCAACATGTTCCTGGTGCCCATTTATACACCTGGGCGAAGAAGAGACAATGCGGAGGAAAATTTCTTGTCTAAAAAAAAAACATAACAGCAGAGACCTAGGCCTCGGAAAACAGGCCTTCAGGTTGAAAGCACAAAGTACTAACCACCATACCAGCATGTCTCTGCATGGGAAATAAGGGGAGGCACCAAAATATACAATATACTGTACAGACCCAGTTTGATAGTGCATGTGCATGTGACTGTACAATGGGTTCCTTACCAGTTCCTACACCAGTTTCCTCTTCGAGGGTGCTGTACAATTCCACAGAGTAATTTGACAGCTTGGTTTCAGCAGCAGTAGAACGCAACTTTCCCAGCAAACCAGCCGCATGCCAAGTAGTTCCACAGGTTAAACTGGAAAAACAGGTTATATATCCATGCATGGTGAAAATCTTCAAAGATATTTAGGGAATCTACAACATCTTCTAAACTGAGGATCATACCAAAGGTCTCAGTCAAGCAAGACCCTAAAGGATTGTCACCATTATTTTCAATGATCATTCCCAATTTCTGATGACTTGCATTAATGACCCTTTTCAAGATCAAAATTCCAACAAAACTTTTTAAACATTGTGAAAAGCTCTTGTACTTGTTTCTGGTAGGCTTTACTCAACCAATGTGTGTACCCCAGGGGGGGGGGGGGGGGGTACTCTCAAATATATAAGCTATATATGGGTGCAGTATGTGCTGCTTTGAAGGATATGGTTTTCAAACAGTTTAGTCTAGGATAGGAAATTGACATATAGAAATGAGAAAGTGTTGCTCTAGAATAGGGTATCACTTACCAGGAAACTGAACAATGGTATGAAAAACGAGTTTCTGGAAAATAATGAGTCTGGTGTATATAGGGTATGGAGTTTGGTGTCTAGTGTAGCCTAGAATAGAGTTGCAAAATGCAGCTGATGAACATGGTGTGGTATATACGGGGTAAGGGTTTCAGAGTCACAGCAGCACATCACCACGCAAACATGTACAGAGTACCACACCCCTGGGTGTATATGTAGCATGTAAAATCTGGCCTCAGGTTAGATCAGTAATTCAATCTAGGTTAAATGTGTACTCCGGCCAGTATTCAATCTAGGTTGCTTACCCTAACCCCAACACAAAGCTAACCCTAGCCTAGCTAATACTAATACAAAGCTACTGTAACCCTAGCTACACTGTAACAGATTGTGACAAATTTGCTTCATGACTGAAAGAACACAGAAGAGAAGAACATAAACAACCACAAATATTGTTTACATTTTGGTCACTCCATCTCCTGAGAGTCATCCAAGATCACTAGTGATAATTGGCATAACAGACACCTTTTGGAGGCATGGGACATCAGTGTTAATCGGCTCAAATTTGCATTTTTCTTAATATATAATTATATGTGCTCTTTGCAAATTTCTTATCATTTCCCCCGATGAAGGCTGAAGTTTTAGCCGAAACAATGGGATTTTTAACCTATGTTATATTTTCAAACACAAGTTTTTAACCAGAGGAACGTTTTATTTGTTATCAACAATTAACATCATTCATTTAAAAAAAAAATGTTTCTTATGCTGTTGATACATGTAGATTACTTTGCAGTCTATACTAGGTGCTCATGTTGATTAAAAAGAGGAAAAACCAGAGAAAAAAGTTAGAACCTCACCTTCCTTGTTCCAAGAGTAACACATCTTTCCATCCAAGTTTGGCGAGGTGGTATGCTACTGAACAGCCAACAATTCCACCTCCACAAACCACTATTTGGGCCTCCTTTGGTAATGATGTCTCAGTATTCAGATGCCGTACATGGCAGTTATTTACGCTGGCATGGTTCTTTGCATGAAGAATGGATGGTAACAATAGTCTTCTTGATCTGCAGTTCAAAAAGAAAGAAAAGCCATACACTATATAATAAATATAATGATAATATAAATAAAAGTAATAATGATGATGATGACAACAATTAATGGGTATTAAATAACAACAATAAAGCATTATATTTATTGCTGGTTTGCATGTGACGTCACGACGGCCACTGGTTGGTGCTCAAGAACAAAACAGTTTCTCTCCGCTGGGAACTAAACTCTATTTTCATGCAAATTCTGTGAAAAAAATTGTATTGTATTGACCACCACCATGGCCACCTTGTCACGCGGTTGCAAACCAAGAATATTTCTCAGAGATGATCTGAAGCGATTCAGTATAAGTCAGGAAAATTCTGGAAATTTACTGAAACTCATTTGTTATGCTGCTGGTTGAAACAATATGGCTCATTTGATGTTGAGACTGAATTCTGTAGTTATACATGCGTAACAAAGTGTCTGGCTTGAGATCTAATTTGTATCTAACAAACTAAACAAGAATTTCATTAATGCATAATTGTCACACAAACATGATTGTAGTGCTCAATTGTTGAACACTGGAAGTAGACCTTTAACCAGTGTCATCAATGTTTTTTGCTTGTAAAATTTTGTTGAGAAAGCCTTCATGAGTGTTATTAGGCTATGCCCCCAGAAAGGCCTAAATTAGAAGTCAAGCAACAGCAGCAGCCAGTGGCAAATGACCAGAACCTGTGCCAATAAGGAAAGGGAAATAAAAAAACAGAAACCCTGACCCTGGGCATGGAGCTAATCATCCCTCCTTTTAATACATCTGTCAATTAGAGAAACAGCATCATCAAAACAGGCATGCAACCCAATCTACTGATTGTCTCTTGATTGTCGATAACAATAATAATAATAATTTAATACTTATATAGCGTACTCTCCAAAATTGCCCAAATATGCTTAATTACATATATGTATATATATATATATATATATATATATACACACAATTCAAAAAGTCTAAAACCTATTTATATATAAAAATATAAATGCCTAAATATTAAGATATAAATAACAACAATAAATGCTAACTATATATGTGATAAAAATGTCAAGGACTCACAAGTAAGGCAAATTTGACAACAGATTCAAACTATTGACCTTCAGAACTTTTAACATCCAAATGTGAATGTAATGTGCTAACAACACATTTGATCACTGCTGTACCTCCACTGCTAAAAGAAACGAATTTTACCACTTTTGCTGACTTCTCACCTTGTATAGACGAATGATTTGGGTAGAACCTCTCTTAACATGCTACTGCGTGACTTAATGGATCCAAGCCACATGATTGTTTTAATTCTAGGAGTCTGCTTTTAAGCTCTTAAATGCCATGAATTCCATTTATAACCTGCAACATCATTTATAACCGATTAGGGTTAACAATATGATATTGTCACTTGATCACTGGATATGACAATACACACCACCCACAAAAAATATGCATCTCTCCCATGTGTTGTTGTTGTTGTTGTTTTTATTTTCAGAAAATTTGTGAAAATTTAAGGTAACTCTGAACCCTTTCCCGCAATGTTTTTAAACATTGCCAAAAGTTGGGGGTATGTTCTGCTGTGAGGGATATGATTTTCAAAGTTTAGTCTGGGAAAGGGTATAGAAATCAGAATTTTGGTCTAGAATAGATCAGTGAGTATGAAGAATCCCAGCAGTACTGCACCACCACCCAAAAAAGAGTACCCCATTGGGGGGGGGGGGGGGGGGGAAGTGGGGTCAGTGACATATAGTTCTATATGCAGATAGATCGTACGTGCCTTTGGTTCAGGTTGGTTTCCGTTAGATTCAAATTAATTCAAAAGCAAACAGAGACACCACCTTCATAATCAGACACCCCTGCGAACGCCTCGTCAGGAAAAAATTGCAGTCGTTTCTCATAAAATGATCACTAACGTAGCAGTGGATAGGAACGTGGATGCACTCTGCAAAACATTTGTTCGCTTCCACAAGAAACAAAACTGCTTTGGGAACAGTGCAGAAAAAAAAATAATCGCTATGATTCGCTATAATATGAAATCACATATGGCATTGTATTTGCGTATTACCAATTCGTCTTCGAAAATATGGCGCGGAGATCTTCAAACCCGGCGGGGTGATTGCTGTCCCATGATCGATTGAAAATACCCAGTCACGTCACGGAAATTAGGACAAACATTTCAAGTTAGCTAGGATTCCCCTTAGATATTTTACAGTAAGTAACGCCATCTTAAAGGAAAGGGAGAGGGAAAATAACAACAACAACAAAATACCCATGCTAACACTTACCATCCGTCGTTGCCGGCTTTTGCTCAACTGGAACCAGGGCCCGGAACCAGGGCCCTGGAACTCAGGAAAACGCACTGTGTATGCCAAATGAACTGTCTCAATAAATAAAGAGATTGTAATAGCGATTATAACAGATGACGTCATATTTGGCAGCATTGCATTGTGGGATCGAAATGATGACTGCCTCGGAAACACCAGTTTTTGCGATTCCTGTACATGTTGTGGATAATTGTCGAGTTGTACCCAAAAACAGTGCTTCGTAGCACCTGGTTTTTCGTAGCTACCTGCTACCTGCATAGTTCTTGAATGTTTGTTCGCATTTCAATCCCATGATGCTGCGCGCCAATTCTATTTTTAGAATCTGGGCGGAACGCTATTGGACAATTATTTTCTCTTGTTCTCAATAAATTCTCAAAAACGCAATTTCTAATTTTTGGCACTTTTCAACATTAACATTTTCCATTATTTCTTGTGTCACAAGTGCCACGCAGTTCTTTGAACTTTTTTGTCCAACTATTTTGTCTCAATAAATTCTTGTCAATTATTAAAAAACATTTTATAACCGTATTTCTCTTCAATTGTGGTATTTCAATTCTCAATATTGATGAACTGACATCATTATAGGGATTTTACTGTATATTACCTTGCTCTATAACAATAAAATGCCGCAATTGGGCAGAATTGTCACGCAATAAACAAGTGCTTTTTATTTTATTTTATTTTATTTTATTATATACATGGTTAGATTGAATAAGATTTTATCAAGTTAGGTTACTTTAGTTAGCGTTTTTAAATACCTTACAAAGACCATTGATTGATTGATTTATTCCTACGATAAAATGGACTTTTTAACTTATGTCACGGGAAATTTTTATTTATTTATTGTTCTTTTCAGTGCTGTTCATTTAAAAAAATTCTTTACAGATTGATTTATCATGACGAATTCACCAACCCTGCAAAGTTTTGAAATATTGGTTGTTTCCCATTTAGACCCATTTACCCAAAAATTCCGGAAATTTCAGTCAGGATGTAAATGGTAAGACAATTTTGGCTCGACCGACCAGAAAATTTTCGAAATAAACGGAACGTCTTGAAAGGTAGTCCAAAATTCCCAACCGAAATTTCCCAACGGAAATGTGTGTACCATTTGCTTTTATCTACCAGTCCCAGACCCTGCGCCAGTTTTGATGCATAAGCGTGGTTACTCAGCTCGTTTCTGGTGTCAGATGGTAAATGGTACACGCCAATCTCAAACGGAATTTCCCTCTCTGGAGTTCTGCTTACCATTTACAGAAACCGTGGACCAACCGGTTTTCCCGTGTAAATGGTAAACAACCAATTGACAATGCTCCACCACCCTGGGGACCCGGATGTTCTCTCGCGGTCTTTCGTGAAAATTCGGGGCAGCCTCGAGAGAATCTGGTACTCAATTTTTCAAACGTGACCGTGAGAGTGAGAGCTTTTCTTACGGGTGAAAATATAATAGATAATGAGAGGCGTGTAGCATGAGACTAGAGCACAAGAAAAGCCACTGGCACCCACGGTACACCCTGGGGCAAACCTTTACTGATAAATGCCACACCATAGGGACCGACAACTTAACACTAAGTGGACCATAAATCCGCAAGAACAAAAGGACAGTATATGACAAAAGTTCAATACAAGACTATTGTTCAGAGTAGTCATATTCTACAATTTTTTTATTAACAATCATGACAAGCATAAAGATGGCATTTTCGACTGTGTTGAGAATATTATTGACCCCCCTGATCATACATCGATCACTGCTCGAGAGTGCATAATGGCGTACGGATCCGGAAGCTTATCAATATCATCCTTATATGCTTCTGACAAGGATCGCTGCGCGTACCGACAAACAAACGATACAAACCGCAACATACTTTGTCATGCAAAGAGCTAAATTGAGCGGTAGCTGCAAGTTCTAGAATAAAAATTTCTATTACAAATAATATATATTAAAAAAATCTTCTTTATGGCAAGTTAACTTTTGATATGAAGAGCTTTTATCAACTTTTCACATTTCTTGCAAACCGGTCGCTCAAGAATAACGGGCGTTTTGTGCCATTTTCCTGGTAGAATAACTCTGTTGATTTCTTCAACTGCCGACTGCACTGGAAAATTGCTTTGATTTAATGTTCCAAGAGTCATGTGAAAGTTTTGCAGACGTGTGTGAGGAATATGTTTGTGTACACCGGTTGCGACTTCGAGATCTCGCTCGTTCTTCAGTGCCCATTGAGTCAAGTCCTCTTGTGATTTCTTATCAACCATAAGCACATGAGAAATTGCATCACCATAGCCGTGGATGGCGCATTCTATCTTATCAAACCGTACCTCGTGAGGTGTCCATGAATAACTATTCAGAAATTGCCCGATTTTTATTCCTTCCTCTTCCGTGTAGCAGCAATAGTAGTCGAACGCGAGATGAAGGCGATGTGCGGTCTGCAGATCAAGCGGTTGGCCGAATGTTTTTAAAATCGATGCGGCAAGCTCCATGTTCTCTGAAAGTTCACTCGGCCAACGGGAATGAAATTCCTTATAAAATGCTGCTCCAAAACGCGAAGTTTCCTTTCCTCCCTTTTCAATGCATTGTGGACTACAGCCCGGACCGCCGGCAGATGGATAAGCAGGGCTGTAAACCAGACATTTTTCGGATTTTCGGGTAACTTTAAACAAGAAGGACGATTTAAAGAGCACATAAAAAACGAAAAAATAACCAAGAGTAACAGAAGAAATAATTTTCCTCGACTAAGTTGTCCATTCGACATGGTCATCTTAGCTACAGCTTTCCTGTTTCACTTCTAATTCAAATATCGGAGTTCAATAACATCGGGTAAAAATCCATTTCATCACGTGATTGTTTTCGCTTGAAACTCATGCGAGCCCACTTTCAAATTTCAGGCATACCAAAAAGATTAAGGAAAGTTAATTATAAAAAGCTTTTATAAGTAAAAAATAAAGGTGTCTGCAACGGTCTCAGTTATCGCGTTCGTTGTCATGGTTCGCTGATTGATTATGTTGCTTGGAAAAATGACAGCCGTTGCTAGGCGGGAATGACGACGTTAAAGCACGTTGTCGCTCGTCTAGCGATTCCTTTCGATTTCGAGAAGAGTTATTCATATCAATAATTTATTATTTCCTCACGTGATGCTTTTGTGCTCAAAGTCAAGCGAGAACTGCTGAGTCACGCGAAGGTAGCGCTCTTGTAAAGTTGGACCTGCCAAGTATTTCGCAAAAGATGGAGTGAATCCGCTAAATTAAAGATCGGTTCTATAGAATGGAGTGGGATGGTAAACGAACGTATGATTAGTGGTTGTGACTGCGCCAATATCACGCAATTCACCAGTACAAATTAAACACTGAGAGAAGTCATGTTGTTTGGGCGACTAAATCAACGAAATAGCTTTTTTTTACTTCTCCTGGTAATTTTCCTCGTGTTATTTGTGCTCTTTAAATGGCCCTTCTGGTTCAGCCTATCACGAAAAAACGAAAAATGTCTGGTGTACAGCCCTGCTTATCCATCTGCCGGCGGTCCAGGTTGTAGTCCACGATGTGTTGATAAGGAAGGAAAGAAAACCTCAATGTATGGCGCGGGCCCGGCGTTTTATATAAATGATCACCGACAAATATGGCCGGAAGAGCTTGTCAAGAACATGCAACTCGCTGCGTCGATTTTGAAAACGTTCGGCCAGCCGAAAACTTTAGACACAGAGGGAGGCCGTAATCTACATCTCACGTTTGACTACTATTGCTGCTACACAGAAGAGGAGGGAGCGAAAATCGGACAATTTCTGAACAGTTATTCATGGACACCTCACGAAGTATGGTTTGATAAGATAGAATGCGCCATCCACGGTTATGGTGATGCAGTTTCTCTTGTGCTAATGGTTGATAAGAAATCACAAGATGACTTGACTCAATGGGCACTGAAGAACGAACGAGATCTCGAAGTCGCAACCGGTGTACACAAACATATTCCTCACACACGTCTGCAAAACTTTCACATGACTCTTGGAACGTTAAATCAAAGCAATTTTCCAGTGCAGTCGGCAGTTGAAGAAATCAACAGAGTTATTCCACCAGGAAAATGGCACAAAACGCCCGTAATTCTTGAGCGACCGGTTTGCAAGAAATGTGAGAAAGCCATGAAAGCTGTTTCAAGTAAGCAGCCCTGAAAAGTATTACCTGCTGAATGATGGCAAGTCCTTTCGTGTTTTACTGACCAAAATTAGTGATCCATTGTGAGCTGTTCAATCCACATGTAAAGGCTGATCATAGCTAGGGTTATTTTGTTTTTAAAATGACATTACGCTGTTATTATGTTTTTGTATCTACAGTACACGTTTAGCGATTTGCATACATTAATGCACTTCGCGAACAAAAACATCACGTGATAGATTACTCTTTGTAAATCAGTTGAGTCTAGCTTGATAAATAAAGGAGTAATGTCTGGAAATTAATCAGTATTGAACAGTAAATATACCAATGTAAATAAGAATTAGTTAGTATTTATTTTATTTTATTTTATTTTTTTGGTTGTAATGTTTTAATTTCATTTTTCTCTTTCTCGATGAATTAGCATAATCTTGCTAGAGGCCTAATCAGCCTCATCAACCCGAGTTAAAATAAAGTTATAAAAAAACGTTATCAAAAACCCTGCAAAGTTTTGAAAAATTAACAAGATAGATAGATAATTTATTTATATAAAACGTCGCAGCCAATAGGCTGAATTATGTCCTATAATATTTACAATAATAAAACAATGATAAACTATAATAATAACAAAAATATTTACAATTGAAAACTTATCACTAGTTAAAATTCACAAAATTGTTCTAAAGTCCTAGGCTTTAAAACTATTTACAAGATGGCATTGTGCATTAAAAAAGGTATTCTTAGCCCTCTTTGTGTTAAATTTAGTGTTAAAAGTTCTTGGATTTCTTTGTGAGTACGTAGTGCTGAACTGAGGTGGTAATAGATAATGCAGGCGATGATTGTTGTCTTCGAAAATATTGTCAAAAAGAGACTTACAGAGGTCTTGATGATGATCAGCTAACCTACTTAGGCCTGCCTGTACTAACGCCTCATTATAACTCACATATGGATAAATAATTGATAACGCTCTTTTTTGAACCCGTTCGAGATCATTAATTAAGTAATGTGGAAGGGACGAATGAAAGACTTGGACGGCATTGTCACACACTGACCTAACACAGCTCGTAACGGCCACTGGGGATCAGGGGCCATATTCATAACTGGTATTCACAAACACCTCTTAAGTTAAGATATGTCTTATTTTTTTTTCTAAACTCAGAAGGTCAACGTTGACCTCCTACTTCTTAAGGCATGCCTTAAATCCAACGTGATGGCGGCGGCAATGTTGTTGTGAGCCCAAACTGGACGAGCTTTGCGGAAATGAAATTCTTCTGGCGGACAGTATCACTGTCATCGGAAAGACATTTTTAATATGGCGGATTTATTGCGGCGAAATTTAGAAAAAACCTACCCATCGTTCGCAAATTACCTGTTGCAGTGGAATTGCAAGTTTGCGCGACTTTGAGATTTTATGTCTTTGGCAGTTTTCAGAATGTCCTTGGCCCCGTGTACGGTTTAAGCCAGTCTACAGTTTCACGATGCATTAAGAATGTAACAAATGCACTCTGTAGGTAAGCAAATCATTTGTTTTCTTTTCCTAAGGATAGTGTTGAAGAACAAATGAAACTAAAGCGTCAGTTAAAAAAAAAGGATTTTCCGGCTGCACTCACGTGCCGATCAAGGTTTCAAAGCAGGAATAACCTTCATTCGTGAAAAGAAAAAGCTATCTTTTTATTAATACTGAAGTAGTGTGTGACTCACAGAATATAATATTAAACGTCGTGGCAAAATGGCATATGGGAGTACCCTTTTTAATGGAGGGACAGCAGCTTGTGTCAATGCTTTAAAGGGAACCTCCATTGTTATAACAAATTGACATTAAATTGATGGAAATAAAGTCTAAATTTAAAATTTTTAAAAAGCAAGTGCAAATATAACTTTAGTGCACAAAAAATGGATATGAATATCGCCTATTTTCGCTTTTAAATTTCCCTCGCGCCGCCATTTTGAATATTTATGACGTGTTACGGTTGTCTTATTGTTGCATACAAAAGAACTTCGATTCTTAACAATAACAGCAACCGTAACACGTCATAAATATTCAAAATGGCGGCGCGCAGGAAATTTGAAAGCGAAAATAGGCGGTATTTATATCCATTTTATTTGTACACTAAAATTATATTTCCACCTGCTTTTTAAAAATTTTAAATTTCGACTTTATTTCCAACAATTTAACGTCAATTTGTTCTGACAATGGAGGTTCCCTTTAAGACGGCAATATCAGTAATGGTGTCACTTTTAGGAACATCCACTTATTTCGTATTTCTTCCACATTTCGGGAATTCCTGAAACTGCGCTGACTTCTTCGGCAAGTTTTATCCAAGCCCGGAATTTTTTTTTTTTTTTGTAAATTTTTACTGATTTTTTTGCAACATTTTGCTAATAATATAATACAATACAATACACTACCTACTAATAATATAATACAATACGATACACTACTTACAATAGACCAATTACAGTGCATTACTTACAATAAACTATTTACAGTACATTTAATACATACAAACAATGCAATTACAATGTAGAAACACAGACAATACATGACAAAAATAAAACGATTAGGGAAGAGGGAGAGGGTTAACTTGTCATCCTATATTTGAAATTGAAGTTTGTTTTTTCTTTTAGCTATTGAACTTTAAGATTCATAAACTGCTTTCAGATATTGATTGAACACAACTTTACAAGGGAGGGAGCCGTTGAGTCTGCACCTAAAGATATACTGTTTGGAAATAAGAATAACGTGATTTTTAAGTAGTGCATTTTCAACTGCTTTAGTAATTCCGAAAATCACCTCACTTCAATTGATTTAGTAATCTTCCAATAAATGCTTAAATGAGTGCCAGAAACTTGATACCACGGACAACTGAAAAATAAGTGACACATGGTTTCCTCCGAAGATTGGCAGAAGGTACAGAGAGGAGAGTCAATCTTTCCAATTTTAAAATGGAAATCATTTAAAGGCAATATTCTGTTCAAAATCTTATACTGAAATTCGCGTGTCTTGGTGTCAATTGCGCATTTAAACGCATTACTGAAGATAAATTCCCAGTTCAAATCGTATTCGGAGGCATAAGCTTCATCGTATTTTTTCTTTGCGTAGGAGTTATCGAACGTTTGGACACGAGAATATTATATATTTCCCTAGAGGAGATTTTTGCTAAAAGAAAGGTTTTATCGTTCGAATACAGCAACACGTCATCAGTCGGGGGTTCAGTTTTGATGAGTACTGATGGAGGATCGGAACTCATCTTAGGATGGGCATAAGATATCGTTCGTAAATAACACTAAGGACATATCTTAGGAAGCTCCTAAATTTTATCTTTAGTTATATTTTAGGGTATATCTTAGGTAGGATTTCGTGAATCTGGCCCCAGCGGTTCTCTCGCGACACGCGTTCATGAGAATTTGAGGTAGATGATGAGATGCTCTGGAACCCAGGGTATGGTACTGTCAATTTTTCAAAAGTGATAGTGAGAGCTTTTCTCGCGACGAAAATATAAAAGATACGAGAGGCGTGTAATATGAGAGAGACAAGAGCGCGAGAAAGACTCTGGCATCCACGGTACACCCCGGGGACAAACCTTTGCTGATAAATGCAACACCGTTGGAACCGACAACTTAGCATTTAGTGGACCATAAATCTACAAAAAAAAGACATTTTTTATATGACAAAAGTTCAATGCAAGGACTTAAGACTATTATACAAAGTAGTCATATTCTAGAATTTTTTATTAACAATACAAGCATAAAGATGATGGCATGTTCGAGTGTGTTGAGAATATTATTGACATCATACATCACTCAGAATGTATAATGGAGTACGGATCCGGAAGCTTATCAATATCCGCACCGACTCAAGCATCGCTGCACGTACCAACAAACAAACAATACAAACCGCAACATACTTTGTCATGCAAAGAGCTAAATTGAAGGGCAGCTGCAAGTCCTAGAACAAAAATATATATTTCATATAATACATATTAAAAACTCTTGTTTATGGCAAGTTGACTTTTGATATGAAAAGTTTTTATCAACTTTTCACATTTCTTGCAAACAGGTCGCTCAAGAATAACGGGAGTTTTGTGCCATTTTCCTGGTGGAATAACTCTGTTGATTTCTTCAACTGCCGACTGCACTGGAAAATTGCTTTGATTTAATGTTCCAAGAGTCATGTGAAAGTTTTGCAGACGTGTGTGAGGAATATGTTTGTGTACACCGGTTGCGACTTCGAGATCTCGCTCGTTCGTCAGTGCCCATTGAGTCAAGTCCTCTTGCGATTTCTTATCAACCATAAGCACAAGAGAAACTGCATCACCATAACCGTGGATGGCGCATTCTATCTTATCGAACCATACCTCGTGAGGTGTCCATGAATAACTTTTTAGAAATTGCCCGATTTTTATTCCTTCCTCTTCCGTGTAGCAGCAATAGTAGTCGAACGCGAGATGAAGGCGATGTGCGGTCTGCAGATCAAGCGGTTGGCCGAATGTTTTTAAAATCGATGCGGCAAGCTCCATATTCTCTGAAAGTTCACTCGGCCAATGGGAATGAAATTCCTTATAAAATGCAGCTCCAAAACGCGAAGTTTCCTTTCCCCCCTTCTCAATGCATCGTGGACTACAGCCCGGACCGCCGGCAGATGGATAAGCAGGGCTGTAAACCAGACATTTTTCGGATTTTCGGGTTACGTTAAACAAGAAGGACGATTTATAGAGCACACACAAAACGAGGAAAATAACCAAGAGTAACAGAATAAATAATTTTCGTTGACTAAGTTGTACATTCAACATGGCTCAAGGTCATCTTAGCTCTGCAGTGCTGCTGGATTTCCTGTTTCAGTTCTAATTCAAATATCAATATCGCGTAAATGAATCATTTCATCACGTGATGTTTTCGCTCGCAAAGCCACGCAAGCCTACTTGCAAGGCACAATACGTACATTTCAGTCAAACCAAAAAAATTGAAAGTTAGTTATAAAAAGCTTTTATAAGTAGATCAAGATCCTAACAGCTCACAATGATCACCCCCTCATAATTACTCCTTGCTAGTCAATAAAACAACTAGCAATAGCCAGGTTATAATTTCGAGCTTTTGGAGATTTTAAAAAAATTTTTCATGTCTGCTTGTTCTGACTTGTAAGATGTTTCATCGCCTTCTCGCATCTATGACAAACCGGTCGCTCAAGAATAACAGGAGTTTTTTGCCATTTTCCTGGTGGAATAACTCTGTTGATTTCTTCAACTGCCGATTGCACTGGAAAATTGCTTTGATTTCAATGTTCCAAGAGTCATGTGAAAGTTTTGGAGACGTGTGTGAGGAATATGTTTGTGTAGACCGGTTGCGGCTTCAAGATCTCGCTCGTTCTTCAGTGCCCATTGAGTCAAGTCCTCTTGTGATTTCTTATCAACCATAAGCACGAGAGAAACTGCATCACCATACCTGTGGATGGCGCATTCTATCTTATCAAACCATACCTCGTGAGGTGTCCATGAATAACTATTCAGAAATTGCCCGATTTTTATTCCTTCCTCTTCGGTGTAGCAGCAATAGTAGTCGAATGCAAGATGGAGGGAACGTCTTCCCTCTGTGTTTAAAGTTTGCGGCTGGCCGAACGTTTTCAAAATCGACGCAGCGAGTTGCATGTTCTTGACAATCTCCTCCGGCCATTTTTGTGGGTGATTATTATAAAACACCGCACCATACATTGAGGTTTTCTTTCCTTCCTTTTCAATACATCGTGGACTACAACCTGGACCGCCAGCAGATGGATAAGCAGGGCTGAACACCAGACATTTTTCGGATTTGTAAGATATTTTGAAGAGGAAGGGCCATTTAAAAACAATAAACAACACGGAAAAGACAACCAAGAGAAAAAAAAAGATAACGATTTTGTTGTGTGCAACGTCTGAACAACATGATTACAGCGGCTTCAGGTTGAGCGTTTAAGGTGTCAGTTGTCGCGTTCGTTGTCATGGTTCGTTGATTGATTATGTTGCGAGGAAAAATGACAGCCGTTGTTAGGCGGGAATGACGACGTTCAGCGATTCCTTTACTATTAAAGTTATTCACATCAATAATTTATGATTTCATCACGTGATGCTTTAGTGCTCAAAGTCACGCGAGAACTGCGGAGTCACGCGAGGGTAAAAGTTCAGCACCCTTGTATGGTTAGACCGGCCAAGTATTTTGCAAAGGATGGAGTGAATCTGCTAAATGAAAGATCGATTCT
The DNA here is from genome assembly GCA_022457155.1 of Cladopsammia gracilis. Taxonomy (NCBI): domain Eukaryota; kingdom Metazoa; phylum Cnidaria; class Anthozoa; order Scleractinia; family Dendrophylliidae; genus Cladopsammia; species Cladopsammia gracilis. The sequence continues at coordinate 844,745 of JAJGOT010000353.1, forward strand.
ATCGAATGGAATGGGTTGGCAAACGAACACCATATGATTCACGTGGTTTGTGACTACAACTGAGCGCCAATATCACGCAATTTACCAGTACAAATTAAACACTGAGAGAAGCCATGTTTTTTGGGCGACTAAATCAACGAAATTGCTTTCTTTTACTACTCTTGGTTATTTTCCTCGTTTTCTTTGTGCCTTTCTGGTTCAGACTATTACGGAGAAACGAAAAATGTCTAGTGTACAGCCCTGCTTATCCATCTGCCGGCGGTCCAGGTTGTAGTCCACGATGTGTTGAGAAGGGAGGGGAAAAAACCTCGGCTTATGCTTCAGTGTTTTACAAAGATGACCATCAATGGCCGAAACCGCTTCTGGCGAACATGCAACTCGCTGCGTCGATTTTGAAAACGTTCGGCCAGCCGCAAACTTTAGACACAGAGGGAGGACGTAATCTACATCTCACGTTTGACTACTACTGCTGCTATACAGAAGAGGAGGGAGCGAAAATCGGGCAATTTCTGAACAGTCATTCATGGACACCTCACGAGGTATGGTTTGATAAGATAGAATGCGCCATCCACGGCTATGGTGATGCAGTTTCTCTTGTGCTTATGGTTGATAAGAAATCACAAGAGGACTTGACTCAATGGGCACTGAAGAACGAGCGAGATCTCGAAGTAGCAACCGGTCTACACAAACATATTCCTCACACACGTCTGCAAAACTTTCACATGACTCTTGGAACGTTAAATCAAAGCAATTTTCCAGTGCAGTCGGCAGTTGAAGAAATCAACGAAGTTATTCCACCGGGAAAATGGCACAAAACGCCCGTAATTCTTGAGCGACCGGTTTGCAAGAAATGTGAGAAAGCCATGAAAGCTTTTTCAAGTAAGCAGCCCTGAAAAGTATTACATGCTGAATGATAGCAAGTCCTTTCGTGTTTTACTGACCAAAATTAGTGATCTATTGTGAGCTGTTCAATCCACATGTAAAAGCTGATCATAGCTAGGGTTATTTTGTTTTTAAAATGACATTAAGCTGTTATTATGTTTTAGTATCTACAGTACACGTTTAGCGATTTGCAGACATTAATACAGTCGGTTCGCGTGACTTCGCGAACAAAAACATCACGTGATAGATTACTCTTTGTAAATCAGTTGAGTCTAGCTTGATAAATAAAGGAGTAATGTCTGGAAATTAATCAGTATTGAACAGTACATATACCAATGTAAATTAGAATTAGTTAGTATTTATTTTATTTTATTTTATTGGTTGTAATGTTTTAATTTCATTTTTCTTATTGTATTTTTCTCGGTAAATTAGCATAATCTTGCTAGAGGCCTAATCAGCCTCATCAACCCGGGTTAAAATAAAGTTATAAAAAACCGTTATCAAAAACCATGCAAAGTTTTGAAAAATTAACAATTTTATTTATTTATTTATTTTATTTATTTATTTTATTGGTTTTCAACACTGTTACATTAATTAATGGATCTAAATTTAAAGAAATAAAATTTAAATATCTACAAACCCGCTTATAGCATAGCTAATCTAGGCGGGTTGTACTAATTACAGTCATATTTACCAAACATAAAGTGATTTAAAAAAAAAAACAGCTACTAAATAAATAAACATACACATTAATAATTAATCAAGCACAAAGGTAAAAAAGTAAAGCAAATTAAGAGGTGTAAAGTAGATAAACGGCTAAACGTAGGTTTGAAAGCTATAGTGTATAATAATTACTTGTGTTTAAAATCAGTATTAGAGAATGGGCATCAACATAATAGTCCTCAATTTCAAGTACAGTTAGAAGCAACTTATGAATTTTTCTTTTAAATGCTCTTTTCGTGAGCTTACGCCAATCGGGGTGTAGACAATTCCATAATCTCGTACCAAAAGCAGGAAAAGACTTTAGTTTTATATGCAATCTGGATTTCTGTACAAAAAGATTATCTGCACACGAGAAACGCGTGTTGTATGCGTGAATGTCAGATGAATGTATGAAGAGTTCACGAATATTTTTAGGTGTAGAATGAGTAGAAACATCAAGCATTATGGTTGAGACCGTTTCAAAGTAGAGCATATTAACAGGTAAGATGTTGGAAGCAACAAAAAGAGGGATGGCATGAGATCTTTTGCTGGCAAAGAAAATTAGGCGGAGTGCACGCTTTTGCAAAGTGAGAATCTTTTTTAAATCACACTGAGATGCCTGGCCCCAAACAGGGAGACCGTAGAGCGTGTAGGGAAATATCAGCGAACAATACCCCACCCTGGGGACCAGGGGCCGTATTCATAACTGGTATTCACAAACACCTCTTAAGTTAAGATATGTCTTAATTTTTTTTCTAAACTCAGAAGGTCAACGTTGACCTCCTACCGCTTAAGGCATGCCTTAAATCCGAAGTGATGGCGGCGGCAATGTTGTTGTGAGCCCAAACTCGACGAGCTTTGCGGAAACGAAATTCTTCTGGCGGACAGTATCGCTTTCATCGGTAAGACAGTTTTAATATCGCGGATTTATTGCGGCGAAATTTGGCAAAACCTACCCATCGTTCGCAATTACCTGTTGCATTGGAATTGCAAGTTTGCGTGACTTTGAGATTTTACCAGTATGTCTTTGGCAGTTTTCAGAATGTCCTTGGCCCCGTGTACGGTTTAAGCCAGTCTACAGTTTCACGATAGGTAAGCAAATCATTTGTTTTCTTTTCCTAATGATAGTGTTGAAGAACAAATGAAACTAAAGCGTCAGTTCAAGAAAAAACGGATTTTTCGGCTGCAATCACGTGCTGATCAAGGTTTCAAAGCAGAAATAACCTTCATTCGTGAAAAGAAAAAGCTATCACTCTATTAATACTGAAGTAGTGTGTGACGCACAAAATATAATATTATTAAAACGTCGTGGCAAAATGGCACGGGAGTACGCTTTTCAATGGAGGGACAGCAGCTTGTGTCAGTGCGGCAATATCAGTAATGGTGTCACTTTTAGGAACATCCACTTATTTCGTATTTCTTCTACATTTCGGGAATTCCTGAAACTGCGCTAACTTCTTCCGCAATGTTTATCCAAGCCCGGATTTTTTGGGTTCGGGTTAACATTGTTGTATGAATTAAATCTCACTTCTTTGCGACATTCCACTCTTTTCTACTAAAGCTGATTTCTCTTGGCTCGTAAAATTGTGCTTTCTTTTCTTTGCTTCAGACATACATGGTAGAAGCAAATGTACGAAGTTCGTTATTTTTCAAATTTGCGGTACAGTCGGACCTCTATTAAGCGGCCACCCTAGGGACTTTCAAAACTGGCCGCTTAATAGAGGTTGGCCGTTTAATAGAGGTACAATATAAATTTGATAGAAATGGCAGTCAACGTAATTTTATTGCCTCTGTATAGCAAAAGGCTTGTTGAAAAGTGAACATATGTGAAGATAAATGCAAAAATCATTGAAACAAAAAATAAGGTGCCCTGTATTTGCGCATTTCAAGTCCGTGCAAAGTTCTAGCTCTAACACAGAGAGCATGTAGTCGATAAGTACAGTATTTTTTGGTGTTGAGTAGGTACAGAAAAATATGCAAATCTATGTAACAAAACATCAAGTTTCTTTGGCCTTTTTTGCACCAACAGTCTGTAAAAATTTTAGCTCAAAATATTTCACGGACGATTTATTTAAAATAATCCGACACTGCTGTTTGCCGTTGTGGAGCTCGGAGTTGTAACGAGAAGATCAAGTCATTTGCATATCCGATAGATAGGGCAAGGTCCTGATAACCGTGAAACTGGGCAAGTGGAGATTAAATTGCAGTTTTTATTGTTATCAGTTATCACCTTCATATTATCTGTCACTATTTCGCTTGAAAAGATGATTTGCTGGCCGCTTAATAGAGGTAAAAATACAATAAATACTAAACTTGCAACAGCAAAAAGGTGGCCGCAGCCGCTTAATAGAGGTGGCCGTTGAATAGAGGTATCGAATACAGCACTTTACTGACAAATAATTTGAGACTTTGGAAAGTGGCCGCTTAATGGAGGGTGGCCGCTTAATAGGTGGCCGCTTAATAGAGGTTCGACTGTAATTATTATTTATAAGCACGATTTGAGAAAGTTTGTTTGGCTTCTCTACGTCAATCGATAATTTTCTGAGACCTGTGAATTTAGGAAACTCCTAAGTTGCTCGTATCTTAGGATGGGCATAAAATGTCGTTCGTGAATAACACTAAGGACGCATCTTAGGAACATCCTAAATTTTATCTTAAGATATATTTTAGGGTATATCTTAGGTAGGATTTCGTGAATCTGGCCCCAGAGGTTCTCTCGCGACACGCGTTCATGAGAATATGAGGTAGATGATTAGATGCTCTGGTACCCAGGGTATGGTACTGTCAATTTTTCAAAAGTGACAGTGAGAGCTTTTCTCGCGGTGATAATATAAGAGAAACGAGAGGCGCGTAATATGAGAGAGACAAGAGCGCGAGTAAAGACTCTGGCACCCACGGTACACCCCCGGGGGGCAAACCTTTGCTAATAAATGCAACAGTATGAATGCAACACCGTTGAGACCGACATCTTGACATTTAGTGGACCATAAATCTGCACAAAAGACATTTTAACTATGTGAGAAAAGTTCAAAAGTCCGCATATTCTAGAAGTTTTTATTACAATATAAACATAAAGATGATGGCATTTTCGAGTGTGTTGAGAATATTATTGACATCATACATCACTGAGAGTGTATATTAAATGGAGTACGGATCCGGAAGCTTACCAATATCACTGATCTCTTATGTGCATCTTCTGTCAAGAATCGCTGCGCGTACCGATAAACAAACGGAAGATACAAACCGCAACATACTTTGTCATTCAAAGACCTAAATTGAGCGGTAGCTGCAAGTCCTAGAATAAAAATATATATTACATACAATAAAAATACTAAAAAAAACTTGTTTATGGCAAGTTAACTTTTGATATGAAGAGCTTTTATCAACTTTTCACATTTCTTGCAAACAGGTCGCTCAAGAATAACAGGAGATTTGTGCCATTCTCCCGGTAGGATAACTCGGTTGATTTCTTCAACTGCCGACTGCACTGGAAAATTGCTTTGATTTAATGTTCCAAGAGTCATGTGAAAGTTTTGCAGACGTGTGTGAGGAATATGTTTGTGTAGACCGGTTGCGACTTCAAGATCTCGCTCGTTCTTCAGTGCCCATTGAGTCAAGTCCTTTTGAGATTTCTTATCAACCATAAGCACAAGAGAAACTGCATCACCATAGCCGTGGATGGCGCATTCTATCTTATCAAACCATACCTCGTGAGGTGTCCATGAATAACTATTCAGAAATTGCCCGATTTTTATTCCCTCCTCTTCCGTGTAGCAGCAATAGTAGTCGAACGCGAGATGAAGGCGATGTGCGGTCTGCAGATCACGCGGTTGGCCGAATGTTTTTAAAATCGATGCGGCAAGCTCCATGTTCTCTGAAAGTTCACTCGGCCAACGGGAATGAAATTCCTTATAAAATGCAGCTCCAAAACGCAAAGTTTCCTTTCCTCCCTTCTCGATGCATCGTGGACTACAGCCCGGACCGCCGGCAGATGGATAAGCAGGGCTGTAAACCAGACATTTTTCGGATTTTCGGGTTACTTTAAACAAGAAGGACGATTTAAAGAGCACACACAAAACGAAGAAAATAACCAAGAGTAACAGAATAAATAATTTTCGTCGACTAAGTTGTACATTCAACATGGCTCGAGGTCATCTTAGCTCTGCAGTGCTGCTGGATTTCCTGTTTCCAGTTCTAATTCAAATATCAATATCGCGCAAATGAATTCATTTCATCACGTGATGTTTTCGCTCGCAAACTTGCAAGGCACAGTCAAACCAAAAAAATTGAAAGTTAGTTATAAAAAGCTTTTATAAGTAGATCAAGATCCTAACAGCTCACAATGATCACCCCCTCATAATTACTCCTTGCTAGTCAATAAAACAACTAGCAATAGCCAGGTTATAATTTCGAGCTTTAGGAGATTTTAAAAAAACTTTTCATGTCTGCTTGTTCTGACTTGTAAGATGTTTCATCGCCTTCTCGCATCTATGACAAACCGGTCGCTCAAGAATAACAGGAGTTTTTTGCCATTTTCCCGGTGGAATAACTCTGTTGATTTCTTCAACTGCCGACTGCACTGGAAAATGGCTTTGATTTAATGTTCCAAGAGTCATGTGAAAGTTTTGCAGACGTGTGTGAGGAATATGTTTGTGTACACCGGTTGCGACTTCGAGATCTCGCTCGTTCTTCAGTGCCCATTGAGTCAAGTCCTCTTGCGATTTCTTATCAACCATAAGCACAAGAGAAACTGCATCACCATAGCCGTGGATGGCGCATTCTATCTTATCAAACCATACCTCGTGAGGTGTCCATGAATAACTATTTAGAAATTGCCCAATTTTTATTCCTTCCTCCTCCGTGTAGCAGCAATAGTAGTCGAACGCGAGATGAAGGGGACGTCTTCCCTCTGTGTCTAAAGTTTGCGGCTGGCCGAACGTTTTCAAAATTGACGCAGCGAGTTCCATGTTCTTGACAAGCTCCTCCGGCCATATTTGTTGGTGATTATTATAAAACGCCGCGCCATACATTGAGGTTTTCTTTCCTTCCTTTTCAATACATCGTGGACTACAACCTGGACCGCCGGCAGATGGATAAGCAGGGCTAAACACCAGACATTTTTCGGATTTGCGGGATATTTTGAAGAGGAAGGGCCATTTAAAGGCAATAAAGAACAAGGAAAAGACGACCAAGAGAAATAAAAGAAATCGATTTTGTTGACTGCAACGTCTGAACAACATGACTTACCATTTGATTGTTATCACAAAATCAACACATGATGCTTTAGTGTTCAAAGTCACGCGAGAACTGCTGAGTCACGCGAGGGTATGGTTGGAGGATGGAGTGAATCCGCTAAATCAGAGTGGGATGGGAAACACCGTACAATTAATGTTTTGTGACTACAAGTGCCAGTACAGTTATTATTATTATACAAATCAAACAGAAGAGAAGCCATGTTGTTTGGGCGACTAAGTCAACGAAATTGCTTTCTTTTACTACTCTTGGTTATTTTCCTCGTTTTCTTTGCGCTCTTTAAATGGCCTTTCTGGTTCAGACTATCACGGAGAAACGAAAAATGTCTGGTGTACAGCCCTGCTTATCCATCTGCCAGCGGTCCAGGTTGTAGTCCAAGATGTGTTGATAAGGGAGGGGAAAAAACCTCGACTTATGCTTCAGTGTTTTACAAAGATGACCACCAATGGCCCAAACCGCTTGTGGTGAACATGCAACTTTGAAAACGCATGGCCAGCCGCAAACTTTAGACACAGAGGGAGGCCGTAATCCACATCTCAGGAACAAAAATCGGGCAACTTCTGAACACTTATTCATGGACACCTCACGAGGTATGGTTTGATAAGATAGAACGCGCCATCCACGGTTATGGTGAGGCAGTTTCTCTTGTGCTTATGGTTGATAAGAAATCACAAGGCGACATGACTCAATGGGCACTGAAGAACGAGCTAGATCTCGAAGTCGCAACCGGTGTACACAAACATATTCCTCACACACGTCTGCAAAACTTTCACATGACTCTTGGAACATTAAATCAAAGCAATTTTCCAGTGCAGTCGGCTGTTGAAGAAATCAACCGAGTTATGGCACAAAACGCCCGTTATTCTTGAGCGACCGGTTTGCAAGAAATGAGATATGTGAGAAAGCTATGAAAGCTTTTTCAAGTAAGCAGCCCTGAAAATTATTACCTGCTGAATGATAGCAAGTTCTTTCGTGTTTTACTGACCAGAATTAGGGAACTATTGCTAGCTGTTCAATCAACATATAAAGGCTTTTCGTAGCTAGGGTTATTTTGTTTTTAAAATGAAAATTAAGCTGTTATTATGTTTTTGTACAGTGGACTCGAGTACACGTGTAGCGATTTGCAAAATTAATATGCAGTCGCTTCGCGTGACTATGCGAATAAAAACATCACGTGATCAAATTAAAATTACTCTTTGTAAATTTGAGTCTGTATGTGACTTGATAAATGAAGGACTGAAGTTAGGAAATTAATCACTGTTGAACAATAGGGAGCCTAAACTATGTTGCCTAGACGACTAAATCAACGAAAAAGTTTTATTTTACTTCTCCTGGTTATTTTCCTAGTGTTCTTTGTGCTCTTTAAAAGGCCCTTCTTGTTCAGACTATCGTCGGCGGAAAATGAAAAATGTTTGGTGTACAGCCCTGCTTATCCGAATCTTGGAAGAGCGGGATGTCGTCCACAGTGTGTTGAAAAAGAAGGAAAGAAAACCACGACTTATGTAGCAGCGTTTTATAAAGATGACCACCAATGGCCGAAGGAGCTTGTGACAAACATGCAACTTGCTGCATCGATTTTGAAAACGTTCGGTGCAACGCGAACTTTAAACACAGAGGGAGGACGTCAGCTTCATGTCTCGTTCGACTACTATTGCTGCTACACAGAAGAGGAGGGAATAAAAATCATGGAATTTCTGAGCAGTTACTCATGGACACCTCACCAGGTATGGTTTGATAAGATAGAATGTGCCATTCACGGCTATGGTGATGCAGTTTCTCTTGTGCTTATGGTTGATAAGAAATCACAAGAGGACTTGACTCAATGGGCGCTGAAGAACGAGCGAGATCTTGAAGTCGCAACAGGTGTGCACAAACATATTCCTCACACACGTCCACAAAACTTTCACATGACTCTTGGAACATTAAATCAAAGCAATTTTCCAGTGCAGTCGGCAGTTGAAGAAATCAACAGAGTTATTCCACCAGGAAAATGGCACAAAACTCCTGTTAATCTTCACCGACCGGTTTGCAAGAAAGTTGTGTGAGAGGGTAATAAAAACTCTTATTACAAGCTGACTGAATGAAATACTCGTGCGATGGACCAAACTTTAGCAGGAAATAAGTATAATCCATTACAAAAAAATCTGAATGTAAGACGATCGAATACAAATTAGGGTTCAAATATTGTCGAGAACAAGCGTTTCCATATTTATTTGCCAGACACGTACATGCAAGAAAAAAAATACATGCTCTTTTTAAGTATCTGTTTAAAAGTAGTGGTTTCTGTTTAAAAGGGGTGGAGAGGACCCTGGGTTGTCTAAAGCGGTCTTAAGTCGAAAACGCAGTGATATTTGTACTTTTTCACCTTCATTTGAATTTGAACCACAGAATCATTCATCGCGTGATAATTTTGTGCTAAAAGTCACGCGAGAATTGAGAATAGTCACGCAAGAGTCGAGTGCAAAAACCAGAAAGAAACTACGGGTCACAAATGTTTAATTCAGTTCACTTGTTTGGACTTTAGTTTTGAACTGAGAGATCGGTCACGTTTCATGAAGATAAAAATGTTTTCCACCAAAAAAGAAGAGGAATTAGACATATTGCAAGGCAGCTGACTTCAAAAGCATGATGTCATTGCATTTGACAGCTCTATTCTGCTAATTTGCACTCAGCCTATCAGAATGGATAATTGTTTTGGTTCATCATTATGATAATACATGTGTGAGAAAGCTACATTAATTTCTCATGATTTCTAAATAAGGATCAATAAGAGAGGTTTCAAAGAATCACATATACAGTAACTGCAGTGTTGGGTTCAAGATAGTGTTGTCCAAGCCATTTTCCTTAGCATGGTGCCTTGCAGGCATCAATAAGAAAAAAAAAAACAGTGTTAGCGTACTGTCTCAGTGTTGCACATCCTCATCCCCAGAGCCGTCTGGCCTGGAGCTATAGCATGAAGACCATAACACCTGCCCTGGAAATGGCATCTCCAGGAACGGGAATGAGTCTTGTACTAGCTACTAAGGCACTAAATCAGGTACTGGCACCAGTATTCCTGGGCTCTTTACCCACAGACCAATAGACCTCTTTCATAATGGCGGCCAATTTATTTATTCTTTTATATGTATGTTAATTAGCCGCACTGGCCTCGGTAACATGAGCAAAATGCAAAATAATTTTTACTCTAAAATGGGGCCAGTAAGGCCAATTAGCATACATATAAAAGAATAAATAAATTGGCCGCCATTATGAAAGAGGTCTATGCTCTAACATGTGTGGTTGTCCTGACAAGGTTCTGCGTACTGAATGTGATAAAACCTTGAAACTAGACACCAATAGTGTGAACAACCGTAAGTTAAGACTGGGGCAGTGTGTCCAGGCATCAAGTGTAAATACCACTTATATGTAAAGACCATGGCCATTATACCAACAAGATAACAAAAAATAAACAGAAAGTTTGTTTTCATTAGTTTTATTGTTCTTATTTAAGTTTCATTGTAACTGTGCACAAAATATAAAACCAAGTCAAACTTCTTATTTGATATGTTAATTGTAATGCACAGGCGATCATATGCACCTGGAGCCTGTGTATACCTATTTAATTATTAGTAGTATTATTTTATTTTTATACAAAAGAAAACAGCTTGCTGGACAAGACTAGCAGGTATTTTGTCAATCTTTAGGCAAGCAAAAATTAATACAATTTATGGCTAAACCTAATCTGCTGTATTAAACATAAAATTATTTTAATTATAAGAAGTTCATTCATTTCAAGAGCGAATAGAAAAAGTCTACCGTCCAAGAAACACACCACATGAAAAGTAGTGTGGGCACAGGCCTTCTGGTTGAGGATAGAGCGAAAAAAAAAGAAAGGTTGTAACAGTTTCCCCTCAGCTCACTTCACTTACGGCCTTTCTTTTTCACCCCCAGCAAGCAGAAGGCCTGTTCACACGCCGCCTGAAAAGTAGCCTGAGCACAGGCCTTATCACTGAGGAAAAAGCGAAAAGAAACGAAAAGTTGTGACAGTTTCCCCTCAGCTCACTTCACTTACAGCCTTTCTTTCACTCTATCCCGCCCCCCAAGCAGAAGGCCACCTGTAAAGTACTTGTTTACTTTAAGGGGCTATGTTGTGAAGTGTCACACAAGCTTAGAAACTTGAAAAACCTCTGGAAGCCATTTTTAAAGTTTACGCCATCGTCGTGGAAATCAGGCACAATCCATTCAATCCTGTGGTGCTGTGTACTCCGAAATTTTTCAAATTGTTCACACATGTAAATAATCTAATCTAGTTATCAGATTTTCCTCACATCAAGCACCATTCTGGTATGTTTTCAATGCTCCAACTTGATTTTACTGTGGTTATCTGCTTGATTTGCGAGGCTTTCACCTAGATACTGACGTCGCTTCTTTGCGCAATGTTCTACCACAAAGGGATTCACTGTAGGTCGCTGTAATTATAATTCACTGACCATCCACACAGGGCGAACACAGATTAATTTAGCCTGCCCATCTAAGAATTCAACTGAATCGTTGCAAGGATGGAAATTGGATATTTGTGACAATAATTATTGTGATCTTTGTATCTTTTAAAATAGCTCTAGTTCTCATCATGTTATCATATGGTAGTTGAGCATTATGAATAAAATTTGTTTGTCTCGACAAAAATAGCACGCTTCAGTAATAAAACCTAGTCGGCTTAGAAACTTTGCAATTTATTATCAAAGAAAAACACAATATTTTAGATATATTTTTTTTATTTGCTTGACAGAGCAATGAAAATTTCTATACTTGATTCAAAACCAATCAAAACAACTATGGCAGCTACGTGACCTTGCTTGAGATCACTTGCGCATGTTATTAAACAAATTAAATTCTGTTACAGCATTGAAAGGAAAGACTATTTATATGTGCAAAAATCTGAAACCTTTTGGAGTACACGGTATAGCAGAATTGAAAACTTTTGCCCGATTCCATGGCGTTAGTGTGAATTTGTTTGATGTCAGCCCGACATGTTTGCCTACATGACATATCTCGCAACGTAGCCCCATTAAATGATAACCACACAGCTCAATTTAATAAATAACATATACATTGTAATATAGTAAAATGTACCACACATTTTAAAACATGACTTGTGTATACCACAAGCATTTTTGAACAACATTAAACACCTTGTGAACTTTAGCATAATGCTAGACTTAAATATCAGAAACATAAAAAACAATCCAACTCAAAAACTACATGGAGAATACCAATAATCCTTCAATATATATTAATGCCTATTTATGATTCAATTATTAACAAGACTCACCATCCTTATGCAAATGTGCAATCAATTCCTCTATTCCTAATTTCTGGGATGCTTTTTAGACAAACATGGCATTCCTACCAATGCAAAGTAACTTTTACAAAATAAGGGGAGAGGAACTGGGCACATCACTTAGCTCTGCTACTGTGTTGTATTTTCGTTTATCTTTTATTTATTTATTTATTTATTTTTTTTTGAAAGTGAGGTAGGTGTGTTCAGGACAGTATTCGGTAAATGTACTTATAAAACTGTAAATTATGGCATGACTAAGACTTGCCCACTGCTTTCTTGAGTAACTGCCCATCATTAAGTCTTGAAATTCCAAAATGTCACTGGAACTACTCAGATTTTCCCAACCACATGAGGTCATCTGACCTTGGTTTAGCCCCAGTTGTTTTCTCAATCAGCCACTCTAAACTTGGCCAGAAGTTGATCAGTTCTAGTGGATAGTTCAACCAGCCAGTGGTAATACAGAAATATGTCTCGTGAGGAGAAACATGGTGAATGCGATGATGTTGCCGAGGCAAGATTAAGTGCCAGTCCTGCAGTTTTTGGACCCATTGTGGCAGGCCAAAATATGTATGGGACCATTTGTGGATCTGATTAGTGAGGGTGACAAAGATGGCAAGGGAAAACACAAAGCAATCAACTCCATACAATGCTTCTATTGCCTGTTGGTCAAAAGTGAAATATCTGTAGGACATGTAGAACAATGCTGGTAGTGTTAACAGACAGTTGTCACCATTTGTCTCAATGATGTCATGTCTTGTTATGGCTGTAGGATCCACATGGTGTTCTCTAAATGAACGGATGAAGGCTCCAGCGACCGGGATGTCCACTGATCCCCACGTGTCAGCTGCCCAGTGAACCAAGCCTGAGAAAAAATCTGCGACAAGCACACCAGCAACTAGGGAAAAAATTAGGGAAAATTGACCCTTTTGTTTACAGGCGGAAACCTGTGCTCATGTAGTATGGCTACTAACTTTTGCGACTGTAGATGGAATCCCAAAGTGTGTTATTATAAAGGAAAGCTACTGATCAGCACTTTTCTTTACTGCTATATTTTTCTTGTTATTTTGCAAAATAAGATTGCCTCTTTTTCTTATCAAAATGAGATTGCGTACACCTGTATTTAAATCCTTTTTCCTGTCTCCTCCTCTAACTCAAAGTTGTCTTGTATCTCTGGCAATTTCTAAATTTCTTTTTTTTTTGGTGGTAGAGGTGGCGATGGGTGGTGGCAAAAAAACAACGACAGGGAGACACATTTGTGAAGGTGAAACTTAAAAGCAAATAAATATGAGGACTGTTTCAATCAGTATTGTCCAGGGTTGAAGATTCATGAAGAACTACGTTTAATTTGTAAGAAAATCCAGCACTACTCACCAGCAGCAACTGTCATTGATCTGACTTCACTGAGCTTAAAATTCTTACACAAGAAAAAGAAGACAATGCTTGATAAAATGCTGAATGAAACAACACTGAACGTCTCCAAATATCTTTTGCCTGGAATTAATAATTGAAAAAGCATTTGAACAAGAAGTAAGCCCACCTACAAGTATACAGTCAAACCTCTATTACGCAGCCCTCTCATAAGGTGGCTTGACTGCAGTAATTTGAGCCCAGGCTTTTTCAGTTGCCCAGAATGTTCCAAAATGGCGGAAAAGCGTCCGGTGAGTCCGACCCATGTAGAATGTCAAAATGAGTCCGACCCATGTAGAATGTCAAAAGTCTCAAAAAGCACTCAGTTTTTTTTGGATTTGGTTCGTTTTCTCATGGAACAGTCTGTACCAATAAGTTAAAATACCTTTTGGGGGACCCCTTTCTTGGACCTCCTTTCTTGAAAAAGGGCCCCCTAAAATTACAGAAGAGGGTCCATTTGACCCTCATTGGCCAATTTCTAGAATAAACCCTGGTATTATGGGTACAGATATAGAGGATGTTACATGGCCGCGCGAAGATACAAAATTTCTCTTCGAGTATTGAAAAATACTTCACGAATGAGTGCAGCGAACGAGTGAAATATTTTTCAACACGAGACAAGAAATTTTGTATCTTCAAGCGGCCATGTAATGTTCTGTTTATTGTGCAGTTCCAGAAAATATCCATACTCCCCCCACGGAAGGTTTTTTGTTTAGCAACCCCCGTGCCCCCAGGAAATTCCAGTTTAGCTTCATACATTGCTTCTAAAATGTTGGCTTTTAAGACCCCCCCTCCCCGTAGGAATTTCCAATGGCCTTCCATGGGGTAGGTATGGATTTTTTCTGGAACTACACATTATATAACACCAATGAAATCAAACCATTTCACTTTAATATTTTTTTTAGTCCTAAAGTAGAATAATGTAGCAACGGTGATCTTTTCACATGTGAAGATAACATGTTATTCTCACGTCTGAAGATATGATGTTTATGCACGAAAGCTCACCTGGTATTTCATTGGTGTTTATATAATAAATGCAAATTTGTCACTCCATGTCCCTCAGTCAAAACTTGTTAACTTGTAAAATCCCCAGGGTATTACGTAATGTCTCGTTTCAGACAATGTATTACGCAATGTCTCATTTCAGACAATGTAGCGCTAAGAGATGTTTTCTTATTTGTAAACATAATACACTTATTTGCAGACTGCAAATGGAATTAAAATGACAAGTTAAAATTGGGCCAGGGTTACACGTGAAAAACCTGTCAGATTAGACTGGCAAATAAAAGGAAAATGTGGTCGTCCAACAACTTGCCAATTCTTGTTAATAAATATCAACTTCTTTAGCATTTTTCAGGGTCATACGAAAATCGCTCTAAAAAATAGTCACCTACACTTGTGTAAGCAGACTGTGGATAAAATCCTCAAGTTCTGTTTAATTTTTCAATAATTATACTTTACTTATTCCCATAAAAATTGAAAAAAAATTTCTTCGGCCCCTTTCAGAGAGTACCCATTTTATACAGTCTTGCACGGTACTTACAGTACTAATGCTTTATAGTTTAATTACCCATCCGACACCGGCAGTAATAAAACCAACTTTTGGGAGCAAATAATGAAAACAATCACCTAAGATATTATTACAAAATGTACGGTAGTTAGTAACAAGATTAAGAGCCTGAGATCGACACGAACCTTGAGTGTATCCTCTCGCAAGAATCTGAGCACTGGCAGTTTTGCGGGAGCCCTTCGTCTTTTCTGGAGGATTGGTCATTTGGGGATCATCGGCAATTCTTCCATCTCCTTCATCTTCGGCCTTCTGGAATGTCATCGTGCTAAAATCGGCACAGAAGATGGCAAAAATTAGCCAGGAAAAGTATTGCCCAACACCTCAAATCCCATCCCGAACTCGGCCAATCTCAACCAAGTCAAATTCAAAATGGCGAATGGAACAACACCTGGCATGCGCAAAGTGCTTTACAGATTGTTTGCCGCTGACCACTAGGTCATCTTTTCCTTGACTTTGTGTCGAACGTCTCGAATGTGTAGAAATATTGCATGTATATCGATGAATTCTTCGGTAATTTCCCGATTCTCAGCAATAGTAGGCGTAACTACAACTAGGACAACGTATGCAAGGCTCACTTTAGCTCGATTGTATGCTGCGAAGAAAGGTAAGCGTATGCATACATTATCATATGGTGTGATGTGGTCTGATGTAGTCACGTGCTTATCGGAAAAAGAACTTTAACCCTTGTACCCAAGTGTGTACAAAACTCGAAAAAAAAATCCCAAATTTTATTTTGTAAAATCATGACATGACAGTCAAAGAGCACCATAAGAAAGTACTTCTTTTCTTGGATGCAACTTCAGATGCAACTTCAGATCAAAACTCGATCAATATGACTTCAAAAGTTAGTTAATTTTACAGCACATGTCAGGAACCACACATAAACATGGTGACTTTGGGATACCCATTTAACAATGTTTGAAGTCTGGAATTGAAAGGCTGATGCCTAAATGTACAGATTAAATCCGTAGTAAGTGTTGTTTCAAATTATCCAATAATAATAATAATAATAATAATAATAATAATAATAATTAATACATGTAATATTATTCCCCCCCCCCCCTCCATATTTTTGTCTGAAAATGAGCAAGGGTTTCACTGAAACATTTTAGGAGTGCCCCTCCTCACCCCCCCCCCCTACCCCAACCCAACCCAACCCCCCACCCCACCCCCCAGCAGTAATAATTATTGCTAGCAAGTTTTGGGAGGCAGAAAACCTATTCTTGAAGTCATAGTCAGTGATATGCAATAAAATGTTGATATGCATATCACCATCCTTTTTAATATTTCAAGGACTTAATTTACCCTGCAAATTACACATTTGGAGGGGGGCGGGGGGGGGGGGGAGGTGGATACTCTTCAAACTTCTTGGTAGGAGTGTGCTGTTATTATGATAGCCAATAACTACAGGTAGTATATTATGATAGTCACTCAGAATAGAAGATCTTTTTTCACTCGTGAAAAATATATGCAAAGTGTTGAATGAGTTATAACGGACAGCGATTTTCATTCCTTCCTTCTATCAGCTTTAAACTATTCTTGGTATTTCCAATGACCACTGCATAAGGTAAGTCTTCACAAGCCTAATGGCTCACAACTGCTGGAGCTTAACCCAGTGGCTTAAGTGTCTGTAACATGATGCAACTTGGAGTATTGCTACTCCTCCCTTTATGGGATCCTAGTTCAAAGCAGGGTATTCCCCAGCATTCTGTTGCTGGTACCCATTTACAGTATACACCTGGGTGGAGAGAAGCAACGTGGAGCAAACTTGTTATCTAAGGAAACACATTCTTCGGATGTGATGTCTAACACACTAATTACTACACCATGCATGACCAGGGCAGTACTGGTAGGTAGGTCTCCACAAGCCTAATGGCTCACAACTGCTGGAGCTTAACCCAGTGTCGGTAGCATGAAACGACTGAGAGTATTACTACTCCCCCCCCTGGATGGGATGCTAGTCCATCGTGTACATACATGTAAGTCTGATGCATTTATCTTGCTCGTTCCAAATGCATTAGGTAACAGTCACCCGTTTTACCCATGGGGATATGGGAGGGGGAGGGGGGTGGAGCAAAGTGCGTTGGAGAGGGGAGAGTAAGGAGGTTGTTTCATTTTACGAGTTGGCTCGTAGGAGACTTTGATTATTGTTATTATTATTATTATTATTATTATTATTATTATTATTATTATTATTATTATTTAGTTATTAAAACCTACTGTAGAGAGAATTCAAATACTAAAGAAGGAATGTTTAATGAATGAATTATAATCTGTAATAGATAAGTATATCCAAATAGCTAGTTTTAAGTTGTAGCCTTGTATTGTTAGTTTTACAGTATGTAATGTTTCTGTTATATTTATATGTATGTATTTTGTAGATTGTAAGGAATTAATAATGCTAATAAAGTGGGGAAAAAAATGAATGTTTATAGATCTTTTTTTTCTTGTTATACAGGGAAAAAGTCCAAGTCTGCAACTGTCTCAATCGACCATGATTTAGCAGAAGGGCTGGTAGATTTGGATAAATTAAAAAATAACATGGAAAGTACAGTGAGTAAACTTCAGCTTGACTTCAGGGACAAAATATCAACCAAAATACTACCAAGTAAGTATTTGCAGCTACATGTACCATATCTTGGAGTGCTTACCATTTGTCAGAACTGGTGTGCCATTGAGACCTGTCAGTTTGTAACTAGAATGCTGCTTTTTAAGGTGGCTCGACTGGGTTTTTGAGCGACGATACCGTTTAGCTTTAACGTGTGTACCACCACAAACGATCCAACGGAAAATCGATTGCCACAGCTGTACTAGAGAAAGATTAAAGTTTCAGATGAGGTTAGTTTTATGGAAATAGGAGTTGCCAAAGCAACGTTATGACGTCACTTCCGGTTTTACATAATACTGAATTACTTGCCATCACGAGATAATTTTGGAAAACGCTCTCTGGATCTTCGACCTGACGTACTTGTCCTTAGGTCTTCAAAATTTTGCAAATTTCTATGAGTTGGCGCTAAAAATTTACAGCCTTAGAATGTTTCAATGAATTTGAAACTTGGATATTGTATTAAACATTAATTAATCTTCATGAGGACTAAGTTTTAAAAAAATTCATCATTCGCTTTTTAATTCATGACAATTTTAATAAGTGTAGGGTCAATTTTTTATGTAAAAGCGAAATAACACTCCAGGCCAGTTCATATTCAAGGTAATATTTCTGAAATCCAAACGGAGCGATTTCCTTGAGATTTTCACCTAATGTATTTGGATGGTATAAAATTCATGTCAGACCAAAACATTATTTCATCAAGCCCTGTAGACATAAGTTTTAATAACATTTCAAAATTGTTTTGTTTTTGTTGTATTTTAACACCTTAAAAATTCACTCGAAATTTTCTCGAAAACGCTTCCATAAAAATTTGTAAAATTTTGTAGACCTTTTTGTAGTACGTCAGGTCGAAGATCCAGAGAGCGTTTTCCAAAATTATCTCTTGATGGCAAGTAATTCGGTATTATGTAAAACCGGAAGTGACGTCATGACGTTGCTTTGGCAACTCCGATTTCCATAAAACTAATCTCATCTGAAACTTTAATCTTTCTCTAGTACAGCTGTGGCAATCAATTTTCCGTTGGATCATTTGTGGTGGTACACACGTTTCTCAAAGCTAAACGGTATCGTCACTCAAAAACCCAGTCGAGCCACCTTAAAGACCTGTTCCCACAAGTCCATCAAAAGGGTCTACACTATTCCTGAATTGATCAGTCTGGTTGGCCAGTTCTGACAAATAATGGCATAATATTTATAGTTCTGACAAAATTAATGGTAAATTTTGCATTACTTTCCTTAACCCCTTCAATCCCAAAGTCATTTATGGAGACATGTGGTGTAGTGTAGTTTTAACTTTTGATTTTGTTTAACAAAATCCCATGGTGTGACTATTCAAATGAAACCTCTTCAGCAGTACTTTTGCATGGTACCATTTGTTCTAACTTTTGAGTCTGTTGACAAAATCCCATGGTGTGACCATTGAAATGAAACCTCTTCAACAGTACTTTTGCATGGTACCATTTGTTCTAACTTTTGAGTCTGTTGATGAAATCCTATGGTGTGACCATTCAAATGAAACCTCTTCAGCAGTACTTTTGCATGGTACCATTTGTTCTAACTTTTGAGTCTGTGGATGAAATCCTATGGTGTGACCATTCAAATGAAACCTCTTCAGCAGCACTTTTGCATGGTACCATTTGTTCTACATGTAACTTTTGAGTCTGTTGATGAAATCCTATGGTGTGACCATTCAAATGAAACCTCTTCAGCAGTGCGTTTGCATGGTACCATTTGTTCTAACTTTTGAGTCTGTGGATGAAATCCTATGGTGTGACCATTCAAATGAAACCTCTTCAGCAGTACTTTTGCATGGTACCATTTGTTCTAACTTTTGAGTCTGTTGATGAAATCCTATGGTGTGACCATTCAAATGAAACCTCTTCAGCAGTACTTTTGCATGGTACCATTTGTTCAAACTTTTGAGTCTGTTGACGAAATCCTATGGTGTGACCATTCAAATGAAACCTCTTCAGCAGTACTTTTACATGATACCATTTGTTCTAACTTTTGAGTCTGTGGATGAAATCCTATGGTGTGACCATTCAAATGAAACCTCTTCAGCAATACTTTTGTATGGTACCATTTGTTCTAACTTTTGAGTCTGTTGATGAAATCCTATGTTGTGACCATTCAAATGAAACCTCTTCAGCAGTACTTTTGCATGGTACCATTTGTTCTAACTTTTGAGTCTGTTGATGAAATCCTATGGTGTGACCATTCAAATGAGACCTCTTCAGCAGTACTTTTGCATGGTATAAATGTTTTTCAATCTTTCACAAAATGAAAGTTAGAATTTTTCTTGAATAATTTTTTTTATTTTAGGCACTCCTAGGAGTTACCTGCATATAATATTAAAATAATTATTACTAAAAATGTGGTTGTTGTTCATCGTGGTGTGTAAGATAAGCTTTTTTCGTTTGTCTCACGATGGAGTCACTTTAAGATGTTGATCGCAACGTTTCGACTGCTATTACTGCTAGTCTTCATCAGGCGATGAGGTCGATTGGTTACGTGTCCCTTATGTAGCACGTTGGCTTGTTGCTATTGGTGCATTTCGATCCTCATTATTATTCCGAAAAGATGTTGTTCCCTCTCCGGTCCGATTTGATATTGGTCGGCTGTTATGCTTCTTGATTGTAGGCATCCACGCTTCGGGAATTTCAATTCCACTATCTCTGTTGATGTTATTAGGATGAAGTCTTATGCACCAATAGGAACAAGCCAACATGCTACATAAGCGACACGTAACCAATCGACCTCATCGCCTGATGAAGACTAGCAGTAATAGCAGTCGAAACGTCGCGATCAACATCTTAAAGTGACTCCATCGTGAGACAAACGAAAAAAGCGTTTACCTAAAATAATAATTGTATTGTATTGTATTTATTGTTTTTTTTTTTCAGATGCATTAGACAAGGTCAAAGTAGAGTCACAGGATGGCAAAGAAAAGTTTATATTGGGTCAAGTTGCACAAATCAAACTAAATAATGGCATGTTTGTGGTGGACTTGAATAGTTCTCCAGAGGTGTGTTTACAATGTACATTAAAAAGTTGCATTATTCTAACATATTATCTACACTCTTACCTCCACAGACAGGTTTTGATTCATACATTCCTTTAAAACCTTTGGCTTGTGAGATGCCCCTCCACCTTAAAATTTATCTGGCTTCTCTTTTGTATGTAGCTGCATATTTTACTTTAAAAAGTTCGGCTTTAGAGACCGCTCTTCCTCAGAATATCCAATGACCTTCCACTGCAATCTGCAGTTCCAGGAAATATTGAAAATCCCCTAATGGAAGGTCATTAATCGATTTATTGATTTTGTATGAATATGAATGATGAGTGTGGAGAGAAAGGAATTCAGAAAAAAATCCTGAGTTCCAGATGGTTGCTCTGACCACTGAGCTACTGAGAACTCTAGTAATGATCAGCAGTCAAATGTGGGCTACTGTATGTACTGTATGCTCATCGCCAGAGTTCTCAGTGGCTCAGTGCAGTTAGAGCAATCGACTAGAATACAGAAGGCATATGGGTTCCACACTCATCATTCATATTCATAATTATATATATATTTCATTGTTTACGTGACTGTACGATGCCGTTATTCATATAATTATATTTAATTAATTTGTATCAGTTTAAATGGAAAACAGAGAAAATCAGTAATTAACAGTCAAACCTCTACAAGCAACCACCTCTTCTCGGCAACCACCTCTTCTCGGCGACCACTTTTCCAAAGTACCCAATTTTTTAAAGTCAAATAATTGTAGTCTAAACCTCTTGTACAGTTAAGCGACCACCTCTCATAAGCAACCATGACCATGTTAATGTTACTGATTTGTATTTTTCTATTGTTTTTAATCTCTGGTAAGCGACCACTCGGCCATATTTTGATGTCAATACAGACGCAAATTGAATAAATATGAATGAATGTTGGAGGTGGGGAGGGGGCGTTGACAACAAAGACAATTGGTTGGGGAAAAGGTTAAGTGTCCCAAAAGTTCTGACCAAGATTGTAGGTATCCAAGTCAAACATGGTACGGTAATTCTTTCCATATTCATCTTTAGCTGGTGAGTCAGGCTGCCAAGGCAATCAAATCCTGGAGCTCAAATTTCGAACCAACTATGGATGGACATGTAATATCTGTGTCAGTTCCCAGGTATAGTACCCAAATTTGCAATTAGCTAATCAGAAGGCTAGTCTACTCTCCTGATATCCTACAATATCAAGTCACTGACCTGTTATTGCATGATTTTATAGTGCAAAGTTTGAAAATGCAACCATTAACGTCAACTTTACCTCTGGTTCCAAACGTTCCTCCAACTGAACATTTGAAATGCTGAAGCGAGTATTGAAGCTTGCATGTGACATTTACCCTATTTATGTGTTCGTTCCCTCGAGATAAGACTTATAAAATGATTTCTTCTTCGGTATTCTTCGCCATGGGTATTTTGGCTCAACTGCATCTCGCCAAAATACGAACCATGGCTTGACCAAGCTTGCCTGATATGCTGCCGAAGTGTACCAAAAAGGTACAATGAGGTATAAAGTGTGGATTGTTTTTTTGTCAGGTTTATTGACATCAACATCCTTTTGAATTAATGGTGATACTTAGAAATCTCATTGGTAAACATAATGTGTTCTTTCATTTAAACAAAGACCACTTACACCACTGAAGCGAGTATTGAAGCTTCCATGTGACATTTACCCTATTTATGTGTTCGTTCCCTCGAGATAAGACTTGTAAAATGATTTCTTCTTCGGTATTCTTCGCCATGGGTATTTTGGCTCAACTGCATCTCGCCAAAATACGAACCATGGCTTGACCAAGCTTGCCTGATATGCTGCCGAAGTGTACCAAAAAGGTACAATGAGGTATAAAGTGTGGATTGTTTTTTTGTCAGGTTTATTGACATCAACATCCTTTTGAATTAATGGTGATACTTAGAAATCTCATTGGTAAACGTAATGTGTTCTTTCATTTAAACAAAGACCACTTACACTACTGTGTTAATAAAGTAGATTGGTGAAAACTGCGTCCTATTACAGCTGAACAACCAGTGAACCTTGTATTATGACTCATATAACTTGCACCTTTGATAATTTGAACAAGTGGTGAGTACTGTATTGTCCAGACAACCCTGACTTGTAAACTTCTTTTGTGTTCATACCCAGGGAAACAGCATTGTATTCACACAAAAGCATAATTATTTCACTTATTCTTAGGGTGACTCAGGAGTATCGTGAGAACTTGGCAAAGATGGCAAAAGCATCATGTGAACAATCCAAACAAAGCATTCGAAAAATCAGGCAAAAAGGCATGAGTGACGTGAAAAAGAACAAGAAGGGAAGATCAGAAGATGATGTCAAAACAGTGGAAAAAATGGTAATGTAATATTCATTTCCTTAGCTACTGTGATTATGAAACAATAAAGAAACTTATTACTCCTTGTGAAAACCTCTGAGTGTGTAATCCTCCAGGGAGAAAACATTTGATCCTTTGATCCTAGTTTTAAGAACCTCCCCCCCCCCCCTCCCCCACTAAATGGTACCATACAAAAGCACTGCTAAAGAGGTTTCATTTGAATGGTCACACCATAGGATTTTGTTGACAGATTCAAAAGTTAGAACTACACTACATGTTTTCATAATTGACTTTGGGAGTGAAAGGGTTTTTAAACATCTTCAAAAGAAACATAAACTTTACTTTCTAAAACTTTTGGAGAACTTGGCTCGTTGGGTGCCACTATGGACTGTTCATCTAAAATATTTCTCACTTTTTTTCACAGATTCAACAGATTACAGACCAATTCTGTGATGATACAGAGGTGCTTTTGGAAGAAAAAACTAAAGAGCTACTAAGAAAATAACGGCTTATTCGTTCAAGAACCAGAAAAGAAATATTTCAATGTCGACTATTTAATTTAATGGAGATGCCACTTTTATAACAACATGTGTAAATAATCAAGATATATATCAAGTTTTATGTTCACAAGTTTTAATGCCTGCTGCTTTAAAAATAAAAAAGAATATTCAATCATTCCCTTGCATTCTTGTAGGTTAGCCCGAGTCCATCATATCTTCGTTGCCATCTTTATTTTAAAAAATATATACTGTTCCTTCTGCGTCTACCGGAGCACGAAACAAACAACAACAACACTTTATTAAATAACAAATATTGACGATTTAAATAGTACCTACCCACAAATAGCTGAAAAACTAGTCGAGGCGGTAGTGAGGTAATGAGGTAAAACAAAAGAAACAAAAGGCCGAAAACAATGTAACTCCAAACAAGACTAACATACAAAACCTCACAAACAATAGAAATACAATGTGTTCCATTACACACAGAAAGACCCCCCCTTAAGGAGGCTCCTTAGGGTTTCTTGCTTTCAATAGCCTGTCTAAAATGATGAAATATTTCAAATGAAGCCACCATGTTATAAACAACTTTTAGGCAATGCGTTAAGGGTGCTTATGACGTCATAGCCATTGCCATGGCAACAGTACAGCGCGCGTGGCGCGCTCACGCAGCTGAAACCCCTTTGTAGCCTTCTTAAGGTGAAGTAATACGAGCAACAAAATCGTGCAACTTGAAGCGGATCAATGTCGGGTTAAAGGTTGCAGTTCTAATGTTGCGCGTATTAGTACTTACGCCCACAACAAATTTTCATGTTACAAAAAATAGAAGCGACGTTTCTGGTAACGCGCAACATCACGGCTGCAACCTGCAAAGTAACGTTGCGCGACACGACAAGTTAAACGATTTTGTTGCCCGTATTACTTCACAAGGTGCTGTTGCACGAAACTATTTTTTGTGCAACTTGTCTCAAAAAAAAATTGTTACAAGTTGCAAGTACGATTTTAACGTGTAACACTCGTGCAACCAATTTTTTTTTTTTTTAAGTTTCACGAAAATTTGAATGGTTTTCTACTTTGTGCAACTTCTTTTGCCACACTCTTAAGTTAACCAATCATAGCTCAGCATGAATGTGACGTTTAACTGACATAATTGTTTTCGCGAGGCAAGTTGCACTTGCAACAATTTTTTTTTGCGAGACTACAAGTTGCAAGAAAAATTGTAGCAACCGTCTTTACTGTTTTTTTTTATATTGTGGAGTTTAGAAAAAAAAAACAAGGCCCTTTTTGCTTGTCACAAACGTAGCGCAAAATAAAATGACGTCAGGCTAGCAAATTACAGCAACCAAAAATGTGTGATTGATTCGATCAGATGGAACGACGGTGTACTGTTCCAAACAGGCCTAAGTAAACAGATACAAAAATAGATATATAATTTAAATGCTGTTATTCTGATTTACCAAAATTATATTGTTTGCACATTGATACATTTATTAGCATAACATTATGATAAATTCAACATAAATTCGCAATCCATTTAACATAAAAAAAACTATTCAAAATTTTAGGGTTGTCCAATACACACGATCGGATACGATTTGTTAAAGTGGCCGCCTTACCATTCGTACCATTCGTACAAATGGTGAAAGTGGTCGTCGATTCGTTGAATAAAATGCAGTTTACCAAACGTCGGCGAATCGACCGAGGATTACTAGTAACCCCGGACCACTAGTTGTACCAATAGCACGAATGGTATTAAAGGCTGCTTTCACATTGACAAATGGTACCCGTTGGGGTATATTCGATCATTGTAGGCTCCTGATCATGGCTAGTTATTTTATCCTTTATTGGCATTTTCTCGCCCCCTTTTATTTGCAGCCATTGTGTCATCGATCTCCTTCTGGGTCCTTGTGTCTCCAGTGTGCTTGCTACCGTCAGGATGTGTCCTGTCACGGTGTCTCTTGGACTGTTCCCTAAAGGCACTCAACGCTTCTGCGGTTTCCTTGTCAGCCACTTCGGTTGCTTTTCGGTTAGCCTCTTCGTGTGCCGCCAGATTTCCTCCTATTACTCTTGTAAACTATCCGACTGGCATTTCAAGTGTTCTATCTATGGAAGTTTTTGAACGAAAAGTTTACTTTGCAGCTGTTGGTATAGTCGGTGGTCTGTATGTATGCAACCTATCAAGCTTGGAAGTCGACATCCTTCTAAAGAACAACTCGGAGTCCTGTGTTGAAATCAAGACACTTTGTGAATTTGAAAACGGGATAGCGTTTACTGACTTAGGGGATCGAAAGGTAAAGTTGTTTTGCCCCGCTGAGAAAACTGTAAAAACCTTGTTAGGCTCTGGATAGGAAGGAGCAGGTGATGGAACAGATGAAACGTGTTCCTTTACGCAAGTTCATGGTATCTGTTCCTTGGAGAAGACTCTTTTCGTATCGGATGTTGCTACAGGTACCATCAAACTAGTTTCGGGACTGACTGGTACTGTATCGTTCTTACAAGCCCTGGGAAGCCTCTATGACAGTTTTGGCATCCGAGCCCAAAGCACAGAGAAAACAGATATGTCTCTTCAAGATGCCGTAAACAAAGTATCGTACGTGAATGACAACATTACGAAGACCGTTTCTGAAGTGAAACAAAGGTACCATATGAAGGAAACCACTGCAACTAATGGGCCTGAAGGGACCGTGTCTAAAAAAACGCAGGTTTCACTAAACCTTCTGGAAGAAGGAATGCGCCGGCTGCACGACAGCATAACTACAATTAACAAGGATTATCTCGGCGACGTTGATTTGTGCACATTACTCACAACAATTGTAGAGAATCTTCACGCAGTTTCCCATTTTAAGCACGAGACCTTCACCGCATTGCAATATTCTCAAGATTTTGGAACTATTACAAAGGAGTCTTTGAAGAGAATAACAAAATGGGGGGCCAAGTACTTTACCCACGATAAGTCCGTCGTATTACCCCGTCCCGCAGACCAGCATGGAGTTTGCCAATATCAACTTTATGCAACCGCTGCTGTCAGAAGAAATCAATCCCGAGACTGAAACTGCTATGAAAGAATTGGTAGAGAAATATCGTCCCGTGAGGCAAAGGACAGTCCGAGGAGAAACTACGAAGGACAAAGCAGGGGCTTTACCACCGGCAGTCTACACGAAGGAACAAGATTGCAATAGAGTAGACTTGATGGAGGGACTAGGGAACGATCTTAACACTGAGGAACCGGTAGTTTTTACCTTAGATGATGACGAAAAAGAAGAAGACCTATTCGCCCATGCTGCATCCGAAGGTAGAGATGCGCCACAAGTCACATTTGTGGACGACTGTCTAGTTGCAGTGGCAGTTGGTGAAGCGCGATCTACGCCAGATGAATATGAAACCGACTCAGGAGATGACTTTTCAGATAGGGAGGACGAGGATATTGCGCCTGTTACCGTTTCAAGATCTGGGCGGCCAATACGTGCCCATTTCCGCCTTGATTTGTAAGGTACGCTTATAGTAGATATGTTTCATGTTTCACAGGAGAGAACATATTTTGTTTCTTACTCTCTTCCCAACGCACCTGTTTGCGCGAGTGCAATATTCCCTGATCACTTCATCCCAGCCAATTACAATTGAGCCATTGGCAAACAAAAAAACAATCAAATCAAACAAACAAAGAACAGAAAATACTCTTCCGATATTTGTTTGTCTTTCTCACGATATATTTCAAATATTTTGAGGGTGAATTTTGATGATCTAAGGGTCTGAGGGTTAGAGAGGAATGTTATGCTCGGGCAAGCAGGAGAGTAACGATAGAAAGCCACTTGTAATGATTTCAATTCCAAATTTGAAAAAAAAGTTGTTAGTGTAGCAACTTTCGAATTAGTGATACAATTTACATTTTATGTGCCTTTTTAGTTAAATTTTGGATAAAAAAGAAATAATTAAATAACTTAATTAATTATTAACAGTCAGTTAACTGACAACTAACAAATGGCCTTAAATTTAACTGACAACTGACAAATGGCCAAAATTTTAACTGACAACTGACATTTGTACCCCCCCATCCAGACCCTCCTATTACGTTAGCTTTTACCATTTTGTCATGGCTCTTGACGAACTCTAGTGCTGCTTTCGCCGTCTTCACTGGTTGTTGAACCGTCTTTTTAGCAAGTGTTACAAGACCTACAAATAAATTAATTAGATGAGTCGCCATTAACTACCTGACCTTTTGACTCCCCGAACTAGATTAAAATCTCAATCAAGTGAAACAGATAGAAAATAGTTGACTTTGCATAATCCGAAGGTTGGAAAACTATTTTATTGTTCAAGGGGTTTTCTTGAGAGTAACAAGAGAAAAAAGCAAACGAGAAAACGAAAAGCATTGGATAACACAGCTACATGTATGTTCAACCTCGGTTACCGTGGTTGAAATATATTGGGAATTTTACATTTACTTGCATGCTCACCAAAACAAGAACAACTCGTCAGTGGAGATGTCCAAATGCTGTTGTTCTATGTTTGACAGTCGTTTACAAGAAGCCGCTGTTATTGGACGTTAGTTATTTGAAGCGGTACTTTCATATTTTACTCTTTCCAGTAGTCAGTTGCAAAATGAAGTTTAAGCTGAGAGATTTTGTCAAAGTTTCAATACTTGCACATCTGAGCAGATTTATAGAAACATTCCTATAGAAATTTCCACCATCCCACGTCGTTTAAAAGTTTCAACCTTGTTTAATTGTAAATTAAGAGATGGAGTAGATCCTGCACGTCCTTTGAAATGGCTTGAAATTCAGCCCGCTTCACGCACCATTGGATTTACTCAGCCGTTTTTTTTTTAATCCTATGAGCCAACTCGTGAAATATGGAACGCTCTTTTTATACTTTAACAACAACAACAACAAGTTTTATTTCAAATTAAAGTTTAAGTTACAAATGTTTTGTCCGCAATTAGCAAGGGCTATTCGAGGCGGACACAGGAGAAAAAAGAAAATTTTATAATATATTATATATATATATATATATATATATATATATATATATATATATATATATATATATGCTCCTCTATAGTTGAGCGCTCTACGTTATCCATTCTACTCAAGAATTTGTCTATTAGCTCCTGTACATCAGTTGAGCGCTGTTAAGAATGAATTTCCAAGTGAAGGACTTCGAGTATTCGACCAAGAACATCCCGCTGGCAAGTAAAAATACGTTTCTTCAAGCACTGATCGCAAAAACAGAATCCCTAATTCAACGTATGCGTTGGAAGGCTTTCTTCTTCCTCAACAAAAACACCGATGATACGACGAAAGAAACATACGGATTTAAATCCAAACGTTCACCACCACACGTCAAAGAATTAAATGAGTTCGAAGACTGCATGCTTGACATGATTCAACGAGTTGAATTCAAGAACAACAACCACTCTAACAACCTCCAGAAAATGCTTAACAAAGACGTAAAAGAAATACTGGAAGACAAACACATCTTTGTGAAAGCTGACAAAACAAGCAACTATTACAAGACTGAACCCAAGGACTATGTGACACTTGTAAACAAAAACGTTACAAAAGCTTACAAGAAGACAAACCCCAACCTCCCAGACATGATAAGCTCAAAAGACAAGCAAATTGCGGAGAAACTTGAACTTGACGACAGAATTGAAGTCTCGGCACCCAGAGACTCATTCATAACACTAAAAGACCACAAACCTGATTTCATAAACAACCCGACCTGCAGACTTATAAATCCAAGCAAATCAGAAATTGGCATCATTAGTAAAAAGATCCTCGACCGCATAAACACAGAAATTATACAAGCAACTAAAGTGAATCTGTGGAAAAGTACCAGCAATGCCATAGAATGGTTCAAAGCAATTCCAGATAAGGATAAACATGCATTTATCACTTTTGACGTGTGCGACTTCTACCCATCCATATCTGAAGACCTGCTACTGAAAGCATTAGATTACGCCTCAAGATTCACCGCCATCACCCAACAAGACCGCCATATCATCATCCATGCGAAAAAGTCACTCCTCTACCACCAAAACTCTCCGTGGATTAAGAAGAACACGGACGTCATGTTTGATGTTACAATGGGCTCTTACGACGGAGCAGAAACTTGTGAGCTGGTAGGAACTTACATGCTGTCCTTGATTGCACCTAAATTCAAAGATGAAGTCGGCCGTTATCGCGACGACGGCATTGCAGTATGCAAAGCCACTCCAAAGGAAATTGAAAAAACCAAACAAGAGGTCAGCAACGCATTTAAATCAAATGGCCTAAAGATCACGATTGATGCAAACAAAAAGATAGTTAACTTCCTAGACGTAACCTTCAACCTCACAAGTGGAAGCTACAAACCATACATGAAGCCCAATAACAAACTATCGTACGTCCACCGGCAGAGCAACCATCCCCCAGCATTACTTAAAAACATTCCACTCAACATCAACAAAAGACTAACAAGCATTTCATCCAGTAAAGAAGTATTTGACGAATCCATCGCCCCTTACCAACAAGCACTTAAAGAAAGCGGATATGACCAGAAGCTGACATATAATCCTTCATCAGAGCAAGCTACGAGAAACAAAAGAAAGCGGACAAGAAACATCACGTGGTACAACCCTCCTTTTAACCCAAATGTTAAAACTAACCTTGGTAGAAAGTTCTTGTACATCGTCGACAAATGCTTCCCACAAAATCACCAACTCCATAAAATCTTCAACAGACACACACTTAAGCTGAGCTATTCATGCATGCCAAGCATAAAATCCATCATCTCGTCACACAACAAGCACATCCTTTCAAAAACAACTACGCCAACGCAGCAACCTGACACCTGTAATTGCAGAAAGAAAACGGAATGTCCACTCGAAGGAAAATGTCTTCAAACAAACGTGACCTATCAAGCTACAGTAACAACAGCGACAACAACTGAAACTTACGTCGGACTGGCAACAAATTTCAAGGAACGCTACAGAAACCACCAGACATCCTTTCGACACTCCAGCAGAAAAAACGAAACTGAACTATCTAAACACGTATGGACTCTGAAAGACGCTAAACAACCTTTTCAAATAAAATGGAAAGTACTCAAAAAATGTAAACCTTATAGTAACATCACCAAGAAATGTAATCTCTGTCTTTATGAAAAATTCATTATCATTTGTAGAAAGGAGCTTTGTAGCCTGAACAGGCGAAACGAATTAGCAAGTTCATGCCCCCACAGAAAACGATACGTACTTCAGAACTTTAGCCGAATATTATTTAAACGTAATTCAATGGTAATTGAGCCGAGTACGTATGGGGTTGCACGCGAGGTCTCGGGAACGAGCGCATAGCGTGATATCGCGGATTTCGGACCGAAATGGCGCTCCGCTCGATTCAATTACCACTTTATTACATTAATTTTTGGAAAATCACAATTTAATTGCTTAATTACAGGATTTTAGTCAGTGATGTACCACAATTTTATTGACGCAGAAGACGGTTTGTAAAAGGCGAAACCGGATACACTTTTACATCTTATTTTGTCAAACGGC
Organism: Cladopsammia gracilis; assembly: GCA_022457155.1. Taxonomy (NCBI): domain Eukaryota; kingdom Metazoa; phylum Cnidaria; class Anthozoa; order Scleractinia; family Dendrophylliidae; genus Cladopsammia; species Cladopsammia gracilis. The sequence goes on from JAJGOT010000353.1 coordinate 875,884, forward strand.
ACGCATTTGCTACCTAGCAACCATTTTTGAATTTTCGTATTTTACTGCTTGTATTCCATTTTACCGGTCATTCGTTCAAGTTGCCTGATGAGTGTGGTCCTTTTAATTTTGGACCATACGAAACAGAGCTGTCGCAATAAAATGATGATTACTCCTGAAGTCTGAACTCTCATGAAGTTATATATATATATATATAAATTTGTGTTTCGACTTTTCCGTAGTAGAGTGCTCAATACATAAAGTAGAGCGTGATAAATATTTAAAACAGGAAAAAGACTACACTTGTATCCCTACAAGCCTGTTTCGTGATTGCTCACTCTGAAGAGTGAGCAATCACGAAACAGGCTTGTAGGGATACAAGTGTAGTCTTTTTCCTGTTTTAAATATTTATATATATATATATATATATATATATATATATATATATATATATATATATATATACATATATATATATATATATATATATATATATATATATATACATATATATATATATATATATATATATATATATATATATATAGTGTTGTGACAGGTCTCTCAAACAATGCTGTATGCCTTGTCGAAGACAGAGGATCACTCTTACTAGTAAAGTGCGATCTTGTAGCTTGAAAAGACTGAAAAGGTTAATGTAGAATGAGTTGTAATTATCAAGCTTCCAACTCCATGTCTTGACTTGATTTTGCTTTCAGTTATTGACCCTACGTTTCGGCCATCACGGCCTTCTTCAGGGGAGTTACAAGTGTGTTAAGGCTTGCGTAAACCGTTGGCTATTCCATGTCATTTTCAGTCCTGAAACGCATTCATAACAGTCATCTTGTTCTGCTTCCCGCCTAGCTAATTCTAAGCCTTGTCTTTCCAGCAGACTTCCAGGTTGTACGTACCATCCACTTCGCTAAAACATTTCTCTACGGCGTTGTCGTCAATTTAAGCGCCGGCTTTACGTTTGGCTAAAACTTCGGGAAAATAAATTGCTTCAGGTCGTTGAGCGGTTTCCCCGGGAGTAATTTGTTTAAGGTGGCTCCAAGTAGTTTTTTTTTTGGCGGTCACACTTCCCTTTTTGAATGTGCTTATACATAATCTTACTTTAGCTCAATAAATCTGAATTTGATGCCAGATGCTAGGCTTGGATGAAAGTTTTGGATGATGCTCTTTTTATGCTAATCAGCGTTTCCACAGTAACGGTAAACAAATATGGCGAAAACAGTTTTCCCTAAATATCTTTCGATTTGGGGGCTACCCACGACAAGCGAATAAATGCGCTATAATCCACACAGTGTAGCACACTAAATGGGAAAATTTCAAAGAAATTAAACTGTTCGATTTTGAATAATTCGCTAAAACATTTTTAACACGTGTTTAGTCATGTTTGAAATACAAGCGGTCAAAACATTCCATAGGTCTCACAAATTATCATTAAATTACCACAGAAAGTTTACTCAGACTAAAATTATTACTCCCTGCAATTATTTCTAACTAATTCCTCGGCAATAAAGAGATCGAGCTTTTCATTCAAATGCAGTTTTAAAATGGTGATATATTCTCACCGGGGCTACCTACCAACAATGCCTCAGGATGTGATAAGATATGGGAAAGGTCAGCCCTTCGGCTAAAGCTCCCTGGCAACTCACAAGAAGCAAAGTGTGCCAGGGAAAAACCCGAGTGGAAGCACCTAAATGTGAACTTTCCTCCCAAAACTCAGAAGTAGGGTAAGCATGAAGAAGAAGATAATGGAGATCATGTGTCCTCCTCCCATAACTCAGAAAATCCTCCCTCCTTGTGGTAGACTTGCCGCGAACTAAAACAAAACGGACTTGAGAAAAGTCTATACGTGTGGTAGTACTGATCTATGAGAGGGAGCCTATAATAAGAAACAGGACAGAAAAATAGTCACCACGTTGTATGCCAAATATGAGCACTAACGGCTACCACCACTACAGGGGCACAAGGAAGTAGACAGCGACAGTAACGAATTGCTGAAAACCAACCGTAGCAAAAACACCTAAAGAAGGGTGGCAAACTGAATTGTAAAGCAACCCGGAAAAGGCAACAGCTCTATGATAACGTTGTAGAATCTTTTTCCATCCCTAGACATCGTAAGTCTGTGAATGTCTACCTCCAAAAACAGAAACAAAAAACAATAAAAAGGTTTGGGCTTCTAAAAAGTACCGTGTAGCCAAGCCCGTAACCGATAACTAGGAAACCTAACGTAATGGGGGCACCGGGGCCGCTGCGTCTTGGGGTTAACCCTACAGAACACCAGCAAGCAGACCAAACGGAGGCGCACAGCGTAATTCCGAGCGCTGAGGAAAGAGAAACACCGCTAAGGGATTGGTATAACCACAAAGCGAAGCGACCCCGAAATACCCCGTCCAGGGACAGAGCAATGAAGGATATTAGACAATCCCTTCGAGGAAGCTTCGCAAAGGAGGTCACCCACGGAAACAGCCAGAATACAAACTATAAGACGAACCCTAAAAGATAATAAAGCTAGAAAAACAGACTAGAATTGATGTCCACTAAGGTCGGCCTGGAAGTGCTCTCCTTAAGATAAATGAAGGCTTTTCCCCGCGAGGATTTAATTCGCTCTTAACATAATACATTTGGCGCTAAAGACCCAAATTACGCGGCACAAAAGACGCGCTGCATAGCTGAGAGAACGAGCAGAGAAAGAAACAAGCCGGTTGCTGGGGCTGAGCCTAGGTTAAAGTATAATGAAAAACACCGATCAAATGCATAAAAAATTTTGCCTGCTGCAATTAACCAACTGTTGCCAGCAAATTCCGTAAACAGCGGATTGGTAACCTACAAAAGTACAGTCATACCTTAAACACGTATAAAAAAAGGACAAACGCGTTGCTGGTGGGAGATTCCATATAGCAGCGCAAAACAGATACGCTTGTGGAAACGCCAATTGATAGCTAAAACAAAGCACACGTGGAAATTCCCAAAGGCCGCGCAAATAAAAATATTCCTTGCCAAATTATGTAATGAAAGGGTCCATCCCATGAGCGCAAACATATGTGCTAGTGACAAATTCCATGACCAGCGCAAACAAATCTGTTATTATAATAAAAAAAAGTCGCTTTAACAGCGTAAACATACTAGCTGCGTTAACACATACGCTCGCTGGAATTCCATAAAGCAAAGCTAAGCGATCACAATACGCTCGTGAAAAACTCCATACAAACAGCGGAAAACACATACGCTTGTAAAAATTTTTGCTAAAACAGCGCAAACATACGCGCCCATGAAAAGCACCAAATAACAGCGCAAACATATTCGCTAGTGAAAATTCCGTTAAACAGCGTAAACATATAAGCTCATGAAAAGTACCATCTAACAGCGCGAACCGGCATATCCGCTCGCGAAAATTCCATTAAACGGCGTAAACATATTCGCCGCGAAAATTCTATCTGACAACGAAAACATATTAACTCGTGAAAGTTCCATCTAGCAGCACAAACGTATTCGCTCGTGAAAATTCCATCTAACAGCATAAAAACATTCGCTTGTGGAAGCTACGTCTAACAGCGTAAACAAAATTCGCTCGTGAAAGTTCCATCCAACAGCGCAAAACATATTCGCTAGTGAAAATGGCGTAAACAGCGTAAACACATTCGCTCGTGAGAAAAATTCCATACAACAGCGGAAACATATTCGCTAGAAAAAATTCCATAAACAGCGTTAACACATTCGCTCGTGAGAAATTCCATCTAACGGTGGAAACATATTCGCTAGTGAAAATTCCATAGACAGCGTAAACACATTCGCTCGTGAGAAAATTCCATATAACGGCGGAAACATATTCGCTACAAAAATTCCATAAACAGCGTTAACACATTCGCTCGTGAGAAATTCCATCTAACGGTGGAAACATATTCGCTAGTGAAAATTCCATAAACAGGGTTAACACATTCGCTCGTGAGAAATTTCCATACAACAGCGGAAACATATTCGCTAGAAAAAATTCCATAAAACAACGTAAACATATTCGCTCGTGAGAAAATTCCATCCAACAGCGCGAACACATTCGCTAGTGAAAATTCCATAGACAGCGTAAACACATTCGCTCGTGAGAAAATTCCATATAACGGCGGAAACATATTCGCTAGAAAAATTCCATAAACAGCGTTAACACATTCGCTCGTGAGAAATTCCATCTAACGGTGGAAACATATTCGCTAGTGAAAATTCCATAAACAGGGTTAACACATTCGCTCGTGAGAAATTTCCATACAACAGCGGAAACATATTCGCTAGAAAAAATTCCATAAAACAACGTAAACATATTCGCTCGTGAGAAAATTCCATCCAACAGCGCGAACACATTCGCTAGTGAAAATTCCATAGACAGCGTAAACACATTCGCTCGTGAGAAAATTCCATATAACGGCGGAAACATATTCGCTAGAAAAATTCCATAAACAGCGTTAACACATTCGCTCGTGAGAAATTCCATCTAACGGTGGAAACATATTCGCTAGTGAAAATTCCATAAACAGGGTTAACACATTCGCTCGTGAGAAATTTCCATCTAACAGCGGAAACATATTCGCTAGAAAAAATTCCATAAAACAACGTAAACATATTCGCTCGTGAGAAAATTCCATCCAACAGCGCGAACACATTCGCTCGAGAGAAATTACATCTCACAGCGCAAACAATATTCGCTAGTGAAAAATTTTATAAACAACGCAAACACATTCGCTCGAGAGAAAATTCCATAAAACACCACAAAGATATGAGCTAGTGAAAAAAAAAATTCCATAACACAGCGAAAACGTATGAGCTAATGCAAAATATTGCATGAAACAAGGCCAAGGTAATAAGCTACAATAAAAGCGAGCGAAAACTCTTAGCTAGTAACAAACTTAAAGGCTTGCGGGCAAAAAGGGAAAGTACTATCCCTGACATAACACATAGAGAGAAGCGAATGGCACACTTACCGAGGATGACTAGGACGCGTACCAAGGTGAAAAATAAAACAAAAAACTACGGCGCAGCGATGATACGGGACTGAGGGCTTGTACGTACTTGGCTAATCCTCCCCAAGCGCTATGGAAAGGACTTTTGAGGTTATGAAGGACTGATCGCACCAGAATAAGATTATTTAGTATCACCCAACTAGTGGACTAATGCAAATCCTGCATTTTGATTGGCTATGCTACTAGGGGTCTAACAGTAATAGTCATCGAGTAGCGAAATTCGCCGGTTTTATTTTTCGTTTTATTCCCAAATAAATATTTCTTCAACTTGCAATTGCTTTTTTTTATTATTGCCTTTTTTTTGTCCGACTAGTTGGGTGATACTAAAACAATTAGACCCTTCGCCCTCAAGGGCCACGGGTCAATAGCCCATTCGGCTTCGCCTCATGGGCTATTGACCCGTAGCCCTTTCGGGCTACGGGTCTAATTGTTAAATAGTCAACAACGTGCCCGAGGTTGCGTAACCCATTCCCACGCTTCTATTCTTGGGGTTTAAAGCTACGTAATATGTTGAATTTCACCATTGTTTGAAGGAATCCCCGGTGAGAATATGAGAAAACTTTCTTTGGTAATTTAATAATTAGGGCCACGGGTCAATAGCCCATTCGGCTTCGCCTCATGGGCTATTGACCCGTAGCCCTTTCGGGCTACGGGTCTAATTGTTAAATAGTCAACAACGTGCCCGAGGTTGCGTAACCCATTCCCACGCTTCTATTCTTGGGGTTTAAAGCTACGTAATATGTTGAATTTCACCATTGTTTGAAGGAATCCCCGGTGAGAATATGAGAAAACTTTCTTTGGTAATTTAATAATAATTTGTGAGACCTATGGAATGTATTTTCCGCACTTACATTGCAAACATGAAAAACATGTGTTGATAATGTTTGAGTGATTTATTTAAAATCGAAAAGTTCAATTTGTTTGAAATTTTCCCATTTAGTGTGCTAAAATGTGTAGATTATAGCGCATTTATTCACTTGTCGCGGGTAGCCCCAAAATCGAAAGATAATTAGAAAAACCTGTTTTTCGCCATGTATCAAAATTCAAAATTCTGGTATCAAATTCAGATTTATTGAGCTAAAGTGAGATTATGTATAAGCGCATTCAAAAAGGGAAGTGTGACCCAAAAAAAAACTACTTGGAGACACCTTAATGCTTAGGCACATAGGGCCACCTGTGGTACCACGGTTTAAAATGCGTGGTAAAGAGTTTACCGAATAAATTTGACAAATAAGTCGTCAATTTTTATAGAAAGTTTACCAGTCTCCGCGTACGCGTATTTAAAATTTCGGGAAGAATGTTTTGCTGAAATTAATCTTTCTACCGGATCTGTTCACTGTGCCTCTAAAGAGAATGACAGACCTCCTGAGCAGATAAATAATTTTCATATTATCAATCTACGTTTTATATTAATAATTTTTTAGAGAGTTCACTAAAAGTGCATGTATATGAATTGCAAATTATCAGTGATCAAAAATTATAGTCTGTTTTTGTTTTTGTTTGTTTTTAATCAAAATGCTTATAGCGGAGCACTTGCCAGGCCGAAGGCCTGGCTGCGCAGCTCCATACTCATAGAACCTACGCCGTGATTTTTCATAGTCATGGCTAGCGGAATGTTTCGCGGGCGCGTGTGTGCCCGCCCGTGTTGGACAACATCCGGGATCTTAGCAATTTTGTTTTTCGCGCGGCCACACAGCCGTGAGCTCGGTAAACACTTTAGTTGTTTTCTTGTGCCTAGCGGAGAATTAAACTCGTTATTTTCCTGCATTTTTTCGCGGTTTGCTACTCAAGACAGGGATTGTTTTCTACGGATTTCAGAACCAGAAGCGGAGATTTGAATTTCCAAGCAAGCGAGGAACTTAAAGGTAAAACAGATTACAGTTTTCGATGAGAATTTATGTTGATATCAATCTGTGAGTGACTTTTTATTAGTGTTATTGTTAGTTTTGGAGAATTGATTTTAAAACGTGCCTAAATTTAGTTGTATCGATCTCTTGAATTTCATCGAAGAAAGCTTGAACTCGATGACCTATAATTAAATGGTACGCGTTTTGCTTTTAAACGTAAACTAATGGAGATTTGAATAAATTTTTTCGAAAGAAGATTGTGTTGTCCATTTTTATGTGTTTGTTCATTCATTAGATAGATTGAAAAGCGATTTTATGTAAACAAAACAAGACTTGATTTTATAGTACAGTTCTATCTTCACTCGCATCGCCTTATGCAAATATGTTTGTGTATTTTTGCAATTTTTGATTTTCAAATCAGTTTCTCGGGCAATTTTTGACAAACATAAACTGTATTTTATTCGGAAACTAGTAAACAATTCACATTCGCACATAAAGCCACCCTATGCCTTGCGAAGGATAAGATATGGGTGAAAAAATTTTGCATGAGGCATAGGGTGAGCTTAAATGTGAATTTGCCAGCGCCGCTGAAGGGGAGGAGGGTGGGGAAACTTGTAGAAACGATCCAGTCGAGTAGACTTGCGAGAAGAGAGAGATTTTGCATGAAAGAGCGTATAAAAGGTCTTGAAAATCTCCCTAGGGGCTTTTCTGGCCTATAGAATGCCTGCCACGTGAGCATGTTGTTATCTGATTATTCAGAACGACATGCGGCGGCTTTTGCGCGCATGAGAATAGTAAACAATTCACATTCGCACATAAAGCCACTCTATGCCTTGCGAAGGATAAGATATGGGTGAAAAAATTTTGCCCTGCCAAGGGGGTGCTTACATTAAAGACAAAACACGGGGGATTGTCACAGTCATAACACCTTATTCAGATGAAATACAGCCAATATTCCCAAAACTCAGAATAAACCCTTCGCATATTGCATACGACGTATGATTCTATTGTAATGGGCATGACTAAATGAGGGGGGGCGGGGGTCGGCTAGACCGACTTCGCCATGGGTAAGAAGGGAGCCGTAAGCCACTCGCTCTTCAAAATCCAAACAATTTAGGGCATGTGGAAAGATGTTTCTTGGGGTTAATGCAGAATCATAGTTCCTCCCTTGGAAATTGCCTTTGAAATGGACAAAGAAATTTCTAATATCAACTCCGGGGGTGTGTTTAGGAACCCCTCCTGGACACGACTCGACTGTGGAGAGGAATGAAGGGAAGGGAAACAAAAGGGAAAAACAACTTGAGCGTGCACCATGTGTTTATGAGTGAAAACAAAACGGGACAAACACATCAACTCCGCATATTTGCATCTTCGATGTACAAAACGTGCAAATGATAAAAGGAACGCAAGGGAATACTAAAAATTATAATGGTGAGACGAAAAACACTTGGGATGCAGAACAGGTTAAGACAGAAAACCAACAAAGGCAAAACAGGAGAAAGGGATATAAAACTTCGCTTGTGCACGTGTCCCGGATTCAACAAAACGTTAGAGAAAAATAAATACGCACTGGAGCACTATAAAATATATTGACCCACGGGGAAACTAGAAATAACAGCTGAACCAGTTCGACAACAAAGGCAAAACAGGACAAAAGGCATACGAAAAACCCTGCTTGACCGCTTACCCGGTTCGAGAAAGCGTGCAAGGGATAATACGCACGGGAATACAAAATATGGTAATAAAGAAATTAGGGGAAGATAATTTGAGAGCAAACAAAGGCAAAACAGGGCAAACATCACATAATCACATAATCTTTCTGGTACGTTACACAGACGCCATTAAACGCCAACGTAATATCTTTCTCCGGTACGTTACACCGACGCTATAAAGCGCCAACGTAAAATCTTTTCTGGTACGTTGCACAGACGCCGTAAAGCGCCAACGTAATATCTATTTCTGGTACGTTACACAGACGCCATAGAGCGCCAACGTAAGAAAATCCTTCTCTGGTACGTTACACAGACGCCGTAGAGCGCCAACGTAAAAAATCCTTCTCTGGTACGTTACACAGGCGCCATAAAGCACCAACGTAAAATCCTTATCTGGAACGTTACACAGACGTAGGGAGCAGCAATGCGATTAACACCTTTAACGCCTACACGCCATGGGCCGCCAGATATTTTGTTCCGTACTACTTTACACGGACATGAAAAAATGCAACAAAAGTCTAAACTTAGCACGTTTACGTTGCACAGACGCCCGAAAGCGCCAACGTAAAAACCCAGCACAAGAGTGCGGTACGAAGGGAATGCAAAACTTGAACCACGTACTAGAAAAGTGTGTGAAATAAAAGGGAAGAGGAAAATATAAGAAATGTTAAAAACGATACCCCAACAGGCGGAGCTGGAGCTGCTTCAACTGCAGGGGCGATAAACTAGTGGTCACGGCTGCTGGTTCTGGTTCAACTGGAACGACGGGACGTGAGCCAAGAAGAAGCTTCAGCGGCGCTGGTAGAACGTGGAAAAAGGAAACTTGTAGAAACGATCCAGTCGAGTAGACTTGCGAGAAGAGAGAGATTTTGCATGAAAGAGCGTATAAAAGGTCTTGAAAATCTCCCTAGGGGCTTTTCTGGCCTATAGAATGCCTGCCACGTGAGCATGTTGTTATCTGATATATTTATTCAGAACGACATGCGGCGGCTTTTGCGCGAATGAGAATAGTTAAGCTTGTTCAAAGTGCGACGCTGTTAGGCTTGGGCTATGTATATATATTAGCGTTTATTTAAAACTCCTTCTTCAATTCACCTTCTTGCGTTTCTGCATTTCTCCTTTTCTTGGGGTCCAGTAGTTGCGCCTACTGTCCCATTCTTTCCCCCTTATCTTCCATGCAATTTATAGCGGAGCTCTCGCGGGCCGCTGGCCCGCTCGCGGAGCCTCTAAACTCGTAGAACCTATGCCCGTCATTTTTCATGGTCATGGCTAGCGGAATGTTTCGCGACGAACTCGCGCAGGGTTAGCGGCTTGAAAATCGTTTTCAATGCATTTTTTTTTCTCAAGACAGGTTTCGCATTTCTCAAACTGTGGTCAAGACCGCATTTGAGGCTCCGTAACTCTGCAAATTAAGCGTTTTTGGAGGAATATAGAGCTAAGTGCTTATTTTTAAACCTGATTTCGTATTAGGACAAATGAAGCTAGTAGATTGTCGAAGCATTTGTTTAGAGTTTAACTCCTTTAACCCAATGACGGCCGTGCCGGCCAAAACCAGCCGTCATTTTGCAAAAACACACATTTAAAATATTCAAAATAGAAAGAGAAAGCTTTAAAGAATACCCAGAAAAAGAAGAGCTTTAAGCGATGAAATCTTGCTTCAAGGAACTTTATATCCGCGAAGAAGCGGAGTTTTAAAGAATTTTCAAGCGGCCGAGGGACTAAACGGTAAAAAAATATATACTTTTCTATGGGAATTTATGTTGATATCAATTTGTGATTGACTTTTTCTCTGTGTTTTCGTTAGTTTTGGAGAAATGTTTTTTAAAACGTGCTCAAATTCAGTCGGATTGGCATCTCGGAATTTCGCCATGTACTCAGCCAGACAGCTCCTATATTCGCTATTGGTACCGGTACGGTTTTTGCTTTTAAACATAAACTAACGGATATTTGAATAAAATTTTTCAAAAGAAGATTTTGTTGTCCATTTTTATGTGCTTGTTCATTCATTACGTAGGTTGAAAACGATGTTGTGTAAACAAAACAAGACTTGGATAGTTCTATAAAACTTCACTCGCGTCGCCCTGCACAGACGTCTGTGTATTTTTTGCAATTTTGATTTCCAAACAGTTTCTCGGGCAATTTTCTGTATGCAACAGGTGTATTTTATTTGGAAATTAGTCACACTAGTTGTTTTAGACCGAAAAAAGTTGTTTTTGTGAGCTTTTGTGCAGTCTAAATGTACTGTGCAGACGGTCACGTAATACTGTTTTTAAGAATTGCTAAAATTAAAAAATAGCCCAGTCGTCAATCTTAATTCTAATTTTCTTGTGCTTCCGACCTTTCACCTAAGTTAAGCTTATCATCATCGTTTCGAGACTAGCTGGTAAGGGAATCTTCAGAGTAGGGGACTTGATCACTGAAAGTAACCAACTGATCACTAAATGCAATCTAGTACGCCAGTTGGAATTTTCTCCGAAAGATGTCTTTGATCTGATATCCTTAATTGACGCCATCCCTGCACCATGGCGACGGTCTTTAAAAAGTCACTGGTACTCAAACAAGCAAATGTTTATCCTTGATGATCAAATCCATTTGGTTCTAAATAATCATAAAGTCTCTATTGACAAGGTGATATCCAAAGGTGTCTACGAGGAATTGATCTCTCAGTTTGTCACGCCGCCAACGGCACAACTTAGGTATAATGAAAACTTTAACACCGTTCATTTGGACTGGAAGGAAATTTATAGCTTACCGTTCAAAGTTGCTTTGGACACTAAATCGCGAGAATTTCAATACAAAATTTTAAATCGGTATTTAGCAACGAATACATATTTAAAGAGAATAGGTAAAATAGATTCTTCTGCCTGCTCTTTTTGTGGAACAACGGACGAATCTCTTGAGCATCTTTTGGTGACTTGCCAATTCACTGCAACAATGTGGGAGGATCTTATATCCTGGTGCAACAACCAAAATATTAAAGTTGAAACGCTCTCCAATGTAGATATAATATTTGGTGACTGGCAAACGAAGGACGATTTCGAGTTGGTAAATCACCTTATACTTATCGGAAAGCAATATATATATTACTGTAGGATCAACAACTCAAAACCGTCCTTCCGAATTCTTTTGGTAAGAATCAAATCAGTCTATTTTTTGGAGGGCCATATTTTTAAATTAAAAGGGAAAAGTCGAGTCCATGCTTCGAAATGGGACAAGTGTGGCTTCGAGTGATAACGGTTTGAAACATGCATCTTCTATAGTTTAAATTTTGCTATTATCATAATTAATTTAGATTCTTCTTGGTTATTTATTTTAGCGCTTAGTGTGTCTTGTGTTCAATGTGTGTCTGTTAAGGTGTATGTTGAGGTGGGGATTAGTTTACAAAGGTGGGCTTGAACGGGGTTTGGGATCTATGTGTATAAATACTAAGGGCAGCAGGGGATGCATATGATAGGGGAGTTACAATGGTGAGTAGTGTGAGGGGAGGGGGCATAGTACTTGGTAAGGTCGGGAGGGGCAGGTTAAACGTTAACGTGGGTGGGAATTCAACTTGTATGGGATGTCACTAGGGTGGGTAGTACACTTATAGGTTATAATTAAATATCTGTATTATGAATAAAAAAAACTAATAAAATACAAAAAAAAATCATCATCGTTTCTGTTCAGAGAGCTCCGCTGTTAGGTTAAGCCTATCTATATCAATTATTTCCCTGTCTCTTTTGTCCTATTGTCCTCTTGGGTTCTTGGTCTCATCTCCATTGTACCGTGGTTCTGTATTTCTGCAATTTTGCAATTTACAGTCCTGTTGAGCTTTAGTTATGTGTTGTCCTGTTTCCGTGGGGCTTTGGCTGGAGTCGCGGGGTCCTATAATTTTGCATTCAGTCCCAAACACAAACAAATGAAGTTGCTATGTCAAGCCGGTGATATGACGTCATTTTGTGGTCATTTTTATCTGTGAATTCGCGAATGGAAAATTAAAACCGATCTGTGGATTTCAAATGGATTTTTCAAGACTTCGGTAAACGCCACAGCACGATATATGTTCTAAATGTGAAGACATTCGAGAAAGCGCCAACCTTTTAATCAATTCATCTAAACTCTTAATCTCAAAAACACTTGAAACAGAAACACGTTTAGCCACAGGCTACAAACCGATTGAAACAGACTTTTCTTATGGAGGAACAAACTGAATTTATAAGTCGGGCAGCCTTGTCATGCTGCTCGACATAAAATGGGTGTTTGAAGTGTTTTGGTTTTTTTGGTAAGCTCGAATGTTGGCTGAGTGCCGGCTTAAAAGAAGTGTCACCAGCATATACATGTATACCTGCCAACTTTTTACGAGTGATAGGCGTGAGAATTTTTTCATGGGAGTGCCAGGATTTCCGAAGGCGTCCCGACCAAATCCGAAGAGAACCCGATCTATTTCGAAGATGTCCGAAGTTTTCCGAAGATGTTCCGAAGAATTCGGAAGTTTCCATGGACCTCAGACCTCTGTAATTGTAACGTTCAGAACGATAAAAACCTACAAAAAAGTGCCATAATTTCATGAACGTAACTATATTTTTAATTGGATCATGCGATCAGTTAAGGCTCATTGCTCAAATCTGTAAGTCAGGCGTGAGAAATTGCTCCATAGGCGTGAGTAGGCGTGAGATCGGAGTTTTGGACTCGCAGGCGTGAGACTCACGCCTAAGGCGTGAGACTTGGCAGGTCTATACATGGGAGTTGTCCATCTATATATCTATGGTCTGAATATTTGTTGTTTTCGCCTAGGAGCGGTTTCTTTCGAGTATGTTCGCCATTCAGCACTTTTTCAAGTCGCAAATTCAGGATTTATAACTGGTACAACTTGAACAAGTCGTAAAACAAGGTTCAATTTTTGTGGGACAGGAACAAGTGGTTAAAATGATACTTTTAGTGATCAGAAATAACATTAAACACTTAATGACCGGTCTCGAGGGAAACAGTGAATTTTGTTTCCCAAGAATCTCGATATTTCCCGAGGGGAAGTCGAGAGGAACATCGAGATTCGAGGGAAACAAAATTCACTGTTTACCGAGAGATCGGTCATTAAGTGATTTGTTATATAGCAACACCAAACACAGCACAACTCGGTTTGGAAAACGCGCCGAGCACTCTCGGTAAACATCAATCGCATCATAATCATGCCACCTTTTGTTACGGTCTGGCCACGTGAGCTAGCGGGCAATAGTGCTGTGTTACCCTCTGACGTCAAAATTGTTGCCCGCTTTCGCAAATGTTTCCCGCTTAGGACATTTGGCGGGAAACAGTTTGTTTGTTAGAAGTCATGTGACCATGAATCAACCAATCAATGCGTATGTTGTATTGAGAAAAACTCCAGCTATTTAACAAGAAGTGTTGTTTACTTAAACAATGACCAATTTGACTAGTAACTGTATTAATAAGGTAGAGTTGTCAGAGTTGCAAAGAAGGGGTACTACATGTATGAACACGTACAATTTGTTCAAATTCTACAAGTGGTGAAAATTGCATGCCATTAGAGCCGAACAACCATTGAACCTTGACTTATGACTCAAACAACTTGCATCTTTGATCATTAGTTTTGAACAAGTGGTGAGTATTTTCCAGACAACCCTGGCTTGTAAACTTCTTTCATGTTTATACCCGGGGAAACAGTACTGTGTTCACACAAAAGCATAATTATCTTACTTATTCTTAGGGTGACTCAGGAATTTCGTGAGAACTTGGCAAAGATGGCAAAAGCATCATGTGAACAATCCAAACAAAGCATTCGAAAAATCAGGCAAAAAGGCATGAGTGATGTGAAAAAGAACAAGAAGGGAAGATCAGAAGATGATGTCAAAACAGTGGAAAAAATGGTAATGTAATATTCATTTCCTTAGCTACTGTGATTATGAAACAATAAAGAAACTTAGTTGTCGCTCCTCGTAAAAACCTCTGAGAGTGTAATCCTCCAGAGAGGAAACATTTGATCCTAGTTTTAAGCTCCCCCGCCCCTCCCCCTCTGCTTATAAGCCCACTTATTTATAGGCCTGTCTGTCTCTAGTAATATCACTACTGCGCATAATAAGTTGCAAAATTTGCGCGTGCACGAGCGTGCGCGTATTCTGAAGCAAGCAGGTTTCTTCAGTTACCTTAGTAAATAAGTGGTAGTTTTCTCCTAAACGAACATGGTGAGCTATCTTTATTCCATTTCCATTTTTCCATTTTATTTATTTTGCCATTAACCACATTAAAAAAAAAACATATACATGTATATATAATAATGATAATAATAATAATGATAATAATAATAATAATAATAACAATTATAATAATAATACAACACTCTAGAAAATTATAATAACTTAAAAGACGATAGACTACAAAATGTTTAATGTGGTAGTGACAAGGAAGCCTATATAGAAGCCGGGGGCTTATGCACTATAGGCTTCCTGACAATATAGAATAATCATACGAATTATGAGGACAGCATGAAATATAAAATGTATTATTTTAAAAAGAAAAGAAAAGAAAAGAAAAGCAAAGAAGAAGTATGTAGCTCAACAAAGAGTATTTTTGACTAAGAACTAAGAAAGAAGGAATTTTTTAAGTCTTTTGCCAAACAAACGGATGCTTTCACTGTTTTGAATTTCATGACTTAACGAGTTGAAAAACTTAGGTCCTTGAAACCGAATTGAGAAGTTTCGAATATTAGTTCTACAGGGAGGTATGTAAAAAAGGTTGCAATTTCTAGTATAATGAGAATGTAACTGGCTTGCAAGAGTAAACATATTACGAAAATAATTAGGAAGTAAACCTCTTTTAAATAAATACATAAATTTACCTATCTGATATAAATAAATGTCAGAAAATTTCAAAATTTCCTGTTCTTTGAAAAGAGCATCAGTGTGAGAATCGAAAGAAACTTTAGAAATTATTCTTATTATCTTCTTTTGCAAAATAATAACGCGGTTTAAGTTACTCTGATATGTCGATCCCCACACTGAAACACAATATATTAAGTAAGGATAAATTAGACTATAGTACAAACAGTGTAAGGAATTTTTGGGAAGGCAAAAACTTGACTTAAAAATAATGCCTATAGATTTTGATATTTTTCTAGAGACGCTAAGAATGTGCGGCTTCCATGACAAATGCTCATCAAGGATAACACCTAAAAATACTGTTTCTTTCACACATTCAATCTTATTGTTGTCAATTTGAATAGATAGATCAAGTGTTTGCCTCCTTTGGCGTGGTCTAAAAACCATAAAATTCGATTTTTTAAAGTTAATTGACAGCTTATTAGCTCGACACCACTGTGTTAATTTACACAATTCAGAATTTAGGGTTTCGGAAAGTAAATTATAATCTTTGTGAGAAAAAAATATGTTTGTGTCATCAGCAAAAAGAACAAAGTCCACCACCTTTGACACGTTGCACAAATCATTTATATAGAGCAGAAATAGGAGGGGGCCTAGTATAGAGCCCTGAGGCACCCCACACTTTATTTGGCAAGGCTCCGAACAGATACCATTAAATTCCACATATTGTTGTCTATCGCTTAGATAGCTTTCAAACCATCTAAGTGCAGTGCCTCGAACACCATAATGCTCTAGTTTTGAAATTAAAATATGATGATCAACGGTGTCAAAGGCTTTAGACAAGTCTATAAAAATACCAACTGTATATTCCTTATTATCAATAGCGGAAGAGATTTTGTCATACAAATAAGCTAGAGCATAAGCAGTGGAATGATTTTTACGAAAACCATACTGATTATCAGAAAGGATCTTAAAATCATTGAGAAACCTTAGGAGACGATTGTACATTACTCTCTCTAGAATTTTAGAGAATGCAGGTAAAACAGACACGGGTCTGTAATTTGTAAATATATCCTGTTCACCAGATTTAAATAAAGGAATAACTCGAGCAATTTTTAATTGATTTGGTACAATACCAGAGGTGATGGATAAGTTAATTATGCTAGTAATAGGGAAAATTATTTTATCAATAGAATCTTTAATTAAGTTCATAGAAATGTTGTCATGACCTACAGCAGTACCTGAACGACAAGTACCACATATTTCAATAATTTCTTCCTCATTTGCTTCTTCTAGAAATATTGAATTGACTAGTGTTGGGGGTAAAAAAGAACTATGCGACTTTTCTGATGCAGGAATTTTGCTAGCTAAATTAGGACCAATGTTAGTAAAATATTTACAAAAATGATTAGCTATTTCCTTTGGTTTGGAAATTTCATGAGAATCTGCCCTAAATACGGATGGTAAACCACGCTTACCTTTATTTCTATTTAAAATTTCATTGAGAACTTTCCAAGTGGCCTTAACATTTGATTTTAGTTTCTCAATTTGTTTTTCATAATATAAACGCTTAGCAACTCGAAGAGAATGGGTAAGTTTGTTTTTATAAGACTTGTATGCATTTTCACTGGAAGAGTTAGGGTTATTAAGAAAACACTTATACAATATATTTTTCTTCTTTACGGATTTAGCAAGACCTTTAGTAAACCAAGGCTTACGAAGATTGAACCGCCTCGCTTTCTTTTTTCTGAGTGGAAAACACCGATCATAAATTGAAACATACTTTTCAATAAAGATTTTATAAGCGCAAGATGGATCATCTAAACCAGGTATTTCAGCCCAGTTTATCTTACCTAAGTCATCTTTAAATGCATTTAGATTATGCACATTTTTTTCACGAAAGATTACGTATTTGTCCTTGTCACTAGTACTATTATTATTCAAAACAAGTGAAAAAATCGGTAGATGGTCAGATATGTCATTGAGAAAAAGACCGCTTATTGAAGGACAAAGTGGATCATTCGTGAAAATGTTATCTATCAATGAAGCTTTGTTCGCCGTAATTCTAGTGGGACGTGTAATAAGTGGGAAAAACATCCTAGAGTACAACAATTCCAAGAAATCACTTGTCGCTTTATGACAATGGTGATTAATTAGATTTAAATTCCAGTCACCCATTAAAAATACAAGCTTATTTTCTTTGGTAATTTTTCCCAGTACTAGGTCCAAATCAAACAGAAATTCATCTAGCTTTGAGTCGGGTGGTCGATAAATAATGCCGACAATTACATTCTTTTCTTTTGGCTTATTAATTTCAACAAACAAAGATTCAGCACTTCCGTCGACAGGGAACGCTAGATCAGGACGTTCTTTGTAATTTAAATGCTCACCAATGTAAAGGCCAACACCTCCACCAACGCGAGTATTTAAGGTTACTGGGGTGCCTATTTTTAACGAAACCCCAGAAAACTATATGTCACTGTAAAGCTAATAAATTGAAGATTCCGAAAATAGCAATTATTTTTCCTTTTTTCCTTTAGTTAAGCGTGCGCGAGCCTTAAACGCAAACCCGACGATCTACAAATTTTTACCCCTAAAAGGTACGACGAGCACCCCCGTCATTTTTATATGGAAGTCCCCCCCCCCCCCCCCCCCGGGGGAGGACGATGTTTGCTTCACTGAATTACTCATTCCAAAATATTGATCCTTCAGACGAGACATTTGCTCGGGGCGTGCGCGTTACCAAAATGAACTATTGCTCATAATTATGTATGTATGCGCTATTGTTTTGGCTTTTGTTTTAGTTTTAAGAACAATATGCATAACTAATGTATGGGGTTAAACGGAAATCTTTCCGGCTGAAAAGTGCAAAATGACGAAGGTTTTTTCGCTCGAACCAAAGCAAATTTCCCACCGAAATGTTTACTAGATTCCAATCTTTCCAAAACCGAGTGTGGATGTTGACATTGCGCCTGTTAAAATGAGTTAGAACGCTTAAAGCGATGACCGCGCGGTCGAACTCCATACAAGCCTTTATACGAAATTGCTCACTTCAAGGTAAAAATGCGGTACTTTTTAAGTCGTGAATACGACTTATCGCGGTTACTGGAAAAAGTCACTCGCTCATCGTAAACTTTATATTAAATTTATATTAAATTGTTGATATGTTACACTTCGGTAAGCATACATGGAGTACATGAGAGTAAACCTTACGTCCGCCATTACGATCCTTGTGTTTACGAATATTCGATGAGACGAAACGTCGGTTTGGGAAAACGTTGGGGTTCTTTTACTTGTTATTATTGTTTGGCAAGGATATCTGACATTAATAATGAAGGAAAAGGTAAGTTTGTCCCGTAATTTTCATTTTCACTAGTAAACACATTCCTTCGTGTGAGGCTGACAAACATTGTGCAGTACGGACTGTAATTCACCTTCAAAGCATTGTTGTTAAAAATTACAGTGGATTTTACTTGCCACGTGTTTGCTATACGCTCTGGAGAATAATCCAGGACTCCCTTAGCTACGTATACACACGAAGGTTTTAGAGGTCCTTCCTCTGTTTGGTAAAAGATATTGTTACGTGGATCCGCGACATAAGGGAAGTAGTCATAATATGTACAATCTAAGAGGACCTATTTTGTGTAGGGTAGGAAAAGGTCCGATGTTTGTTTCATATTCACGACTTCGCTCGCAAGGAGCCTTTGATTTTTAAAGTTATAGAAGCCAAAATTGGCTCAGTCGAAGCATAGTGCACTGAAAAAGTGGCAAAATGACGGGATTTTTTTCGCTCCAACTAAATCATATTTCCCACCAAAATGTTCACAAGATCCCAGTCTGTTCCAAACCGAGTATGGATGTTGACATTATGCCTATTAAAATGAGTTATACTGCTAAAAGCGATGACCGCGCGGTTGAACTTCATAATAAGCCTTTACTTGACATTGGTCACTTCAAGGTCAAAATGACGGGACTTTTTTTTAAAGTTATTAAAATATTTTAACGTTTCCAGATAGAATAATAACCAAATTACTGGAATCCGAGTGTGGATTTCCGAAAAGTAATTCATAAATGGGCGAAATTTTGATTTTCCCTTTAAAAAAAATGGCGTTTTCACAGTGATTTTAAGGGTCAAATTGGGGGTCTGGGGACGAGTTAAAAAATTAGAGGCAAATGTCACCCAATTTTTTGCCATGCTGTGTTAGCGCGAAAATCAAAACAAACTGGTCCGTGTTGCTCAAGAGTTAGTGGCCTTACAAAGTGTGTGAGACTTTTTCGATAGCTTCGTTGGTTCCCGAGTAAATCTACTCTGAAGTTGGACAATAGAAAATTGTTCTATGCGCGTCACATTTTGGTGCGCCACGAGAAAAGTATTTGGAATTTCGTAAAAGCCCAAGAGACTTTAGTGCATCAATATCTAGCAAACAAACTGGCCAGGTTTCGTGAAAGTCTGTTAAATCTACATAAAACAAGTAACTGTATTTGCAAAGACCACCGTAACGAGATAGAAGCACCGGATCCTGTAGTAAAGGATCTAATCAGCTATAAAATAATAAAAGGGGGCGGGGGATTAAATATGATACTATCATATTTAATCCCCCGCCCCCTTTTAAATTTAAATTGTAACGTTTTTTTTGCCTTACGAGTTATTATTCGTAAGACCCTGAAGAAGAAAGGCTGTGCCTTTCGAAATATTGGATTTTTTACAAATATAGTCGTTTCCGTACCGTTTATCAGCCTTGCTTTTTTATCAAATCGTTTTAAATCTACATACCCTATTTTAATAAAATTTGAACAACGGCCATTCTCGCAAAAACAAACCTCGAGTTTTTAGCCTCGAAAGATTTTCACTGTTTTCACACCTCATTAAAGCAGCTTTCATCGTGGTCGTGCCGCCAACCAATGAAATGAAACATAGAACCCCCTGAAGAGCATCGTCACACAGCAGTGTACCGTATTTTCTCAATTAAACGCTCCCGGCGTTTATTTCAAACTTGGCCTAGTGGACCCGGCGTTTCTTTGAATAAGCAGTTTTTTCTCGCCCGCCGTTTCTTAAGAAAGGGTTATTATTCGTTTTTCTTGGCAGCCGTGTACCTTGCCCTTAAATCTTAAGTTTATTATACCACAAATAAACGTTTGAGGGGCTTACTTACAACTTCCTCTATTATACCCGGCGTTTATTCGAGGCCCAGCGTTTAATCGAGAAAATACGGTATGTGAATTCGATTAACCACCGATTAGTCAAGTTATTCAAGGGTAAAACCATGAAAAAAAAACGGCAAAGTTTCACGCAACTGCAAACCAAAATGAACGAAAAGAACGTAACGAAAGCGCAGCAAAATTGTCGTGGAAACAAACGAGCGAAAAGGGCCAGTGAGAGTTTTCAAAAAAATGAAAACACAACAGACGTGGCCGTGGAAATAGTCTGACGAGTAATGGCTCCGTCAATTTCAAGCCCGCTCATCCCTCCCCCCGAGCAGGTATTTTATAACTTTTCCTTCCCAAGGGTGGGGCATTTGCTAAAACAGGTCAGCCCGGGGGTGGGGCATTGTCAAAACAACGTTAAATCCTGGATATAAAACTCGTACATGCTCCGTTGTTTATTTAAAATTTTCTGTTTACCTCCAATTTAAAAATATAAAAACTGAGTTGATAAACGTCGTTTGAGTCCGCACTTTTGAAGTGAAAATATTAAAGTTTCGCACAATTACCTATTGCCTTACCTGTCAAGTGTCACAGAAGATAATATCTATATCACGGCAAATTTTCAATTTTTGTTGATGTCTTATTTGCCAACATTCGTGGCCTTGGTGTCTTTCCATCATAATATGTCGCAACTTAAAAAAGCGTTTCAATCAACGGAGACGTTACATGTAAATCATGTAAATGGTTGAACGTAAGCATAATTTTAATCAAAATTAATGACATTAACGAGAATCAACAGGAAATTATTGGAGTCAAAAGTTTTGCGGAAAAATAACACAAATATTTAGAACGAATGAGGAAACGGATATAAGTAATACTGAGGTAGAACGAAAGAATTCCTAGCATAAATAAAGATCCATGTATTTGTGAGCAATTATTGCTTCCATCAATAATCATTGAAATAAAAATTTTGATCTTGTCCCATGGGTCGGGCATTTACACTCTTTCAGATGCTCCACCGTGGGGATTTGTACATATAAGCTGACCCCACGTGGGGCATTTGCAACTTTTTTTTTTTTTAAAAAAAAAAGACAAATGCCCGACAAATGCCCGACAAATGCCCGGGGGGGACGAGCGGGCTTCGAATTGACGGATCCATAAGCTATTCATTCATAATTGTTATTTTTCTCTTCGCCGCGGTTCTTTTCACTCGTGATCTCTACAATTGTGCTAACCAAAAATTTCCACTTTGGCTTTAATGGTCAAATAGTAAATCTTGAAGAATTGGAATAAGCGTAGACGATCGTGTGAAACATGGAAAATGGCCGCGGAGAATACGCTATGACGCTACAATAGAATACGCTATGACGATGCGAAATGCGCTCCGCATTGCGATGTAAACAAAATATTACCCGCTAAACTTTTTGTACAAGAAGGCGCTACACTGCGGAATGCCGGATTATCGGATTATCACACCTATAACTACTTATCATTTATTCTCCTGAAACTCTTTTTTTAAGAATATCTCGAGTTCTTTTAACGATTTTGCAAAACTTCTTTCAATATTTTCTATAGATTAATGTTATATCTTTACAGAAATTAAAAAAACTAAAATTTTGCAAAATGAGACCAAAACAGGTTTACAATAACCTTAAAGAAAATACTACCCTCCATGATATATCCTACTTGAAGAATGTTTCATTTGTAGATTTTGAAATATTCTCATGAAATCACTTTACAATCTAGTTTTTAGCGTTTCACTGGGCGCGTGCAGATGCTGAAATTGCCCTATTATTTCATTAGTTTCTCTTTTTCGGTAACTTTTTAAGGCTCTTTAGGATGACATTGGTCTGCTATCATAACAATACTACCAATATTTCATTGCTAATAATTACTTTCTGGTTGCCTTTCGCTCAAGGCTAGCTACGATTTTCAATATTGCCCGCGTCACAAGCTAGCAAATTAGTTTATTATTACAGCGCGATAACTTGGAAACGGATAAGGTGACCCCCTCTTTTATTGTATTTTTCTGATCTACTAGATGTTATAAATAACTGTGCAAAGTTTTAGAAATGTTTCGTTACAACTTCTTTTCTGATAGAATCACCTTAAACAGCATTAAATTATCAAAAGAAACATAGAGTTGACTTTCTAAAACTTTTGGGGAACTTGGCTCATTGGGTGCCGCTATGGACTGTTCATCTAAAATATTTCTCACTTTTTCACTTTTTTTCACAGATTCAACAGCTTACAGACCAATTCTGTGATGATGCAGAGGTGCTCTTAGAAGAAAAAACTAAAGACCTACTGAGAAAATAACGGCTTATTCATTCAAGAGCCAAAAAATATATTTCAATGACAGTTTAATTTAATGGAGATGCCACTTTTACAACATGTGGAAATAATCAAGGTATTTATCAAGTTTTATGTTGACAAGTTTTATTGCCTGCTGCTTTGGTAATAAAAGAGAGTATTCAATCATTCCCTTGCATTGTTGTGATTAGCTCGAGTCCAAAATATCTTCATTGCTCCTCTTTTTTATATAGAAAAATATTTGTTTGTAGCCCCTTAAGGAGGCTTGCAGCAGTTTTTTTTTTCGCCGTAGGTTGTATGTTTCGCAGGAAAGACATCCTTTGATTGTTTTCATACTTCACCAAGCTTATGAAATGTAATCAAGTTCTATTTTCCACTGGTTTCCAAGCAACGGCGGTTACCGAAGCAACCCAGCGTATTGCCCTTTGTTCTAAACAATTTCGTTTTTCTCAAAATCTAGTCAAACACTTTATAACGAAACTTTCAAATTTTCTAGTAGTCACGTATCGCTAGCTGTGCGAAGTTTGAAGAAAATTTATAAGACGGTTTTCAAGTAAATCAAAAGAAAATTTACGTTATAATAATTGAACACTTCCACGAAGTAATAGGGGCAACTTGTCGCACAACAATTTTGCAGGTTGCAGCCCTGATGTTGCGCGTATTACCACCTACGGGCGCCATACATTTTCATGTTGCAGAATGTAGAAGCGACATCCAGGGGAGGACCGGGCCCCCCTAGAAGCTCGCGCCCACGGCGTTCGCCGTCCACGCCCTTGGATCCGCCCTTGAAATCTACTTTCTTTCTACTTTGCACGATTTTGTTGCTCAGTTACACGTAACAATTTTTGGTGCAACTTATCTCTCAAAATAAGTTGCACGAAACGTTTAATGGTTTTCTTCTTTGCACAACAAATTTCTTTAAATTGTACAACAAAAATACGTGCAGCATGACTCTTGCAAATTGTTTTGCCAAACTCTTAAGTTAACCAATCACAGCCCAGCATGGATGTGACTTTCTACTGGCCGGCGTAATTTGTTTCGCGAAAAAGCTGAACTTGCAACAATTCAATTTTTTTTTTCCGAGACTTCAAGTTGCACGAAAAATTGTTACGTGTACATGTTACGTGTTCCCCAGCAATTTACAGCATAAAATTAACAAAAAATATTATGGATTCATTGATTTTATCCGGCATTTTCTCGGCCTTTCTTGTTTGCATTCATTGTTGCATCAGTCTCCTCCTTGGTCCTTGTATCACCAACATGCCAGCTGCTATCAGGATTCTGCTTAACGCGGAGACTCTTATACTGCTCCCTCAGCGCACTGAAAGCAGCTGCGGTTTCAGCGTCTGACGTTTGAGTCGCTTTTCGGTTGGCTTCTTCGTGCGCCGCTAGATTTCCTCCAATTACGTTGGCCTTTCGCATGTTAGAATAGCTCTTGACAAACTCCGCTCCTGCTTTAACCGTCTTCACTGGTTGCGAAACCATCTTTCTAGCAAGAGTCCCAAGACCTAAATATGGAAAACAACTGGGATGAGATGCTGCACACGACCGCCAAAGTACAAATTTGGGAAATGTTTTAAAATTAACGAGTCGCTTCGCGGCTCAGTTATGTTTGTGAAGAAAGAAGAAAGAAAAACCTATTAGGATCAGGGTAAATATTTCCAGATGAGAATAATCGAAATTCGTTCAATAACCTTCCAATGACTTAAAAATTATAACATAATAAACAATACCATAGGAAGTTTTCATAGTTTTAATGGCCGCATTTTAGGATTTCGTCTTTTTACAGTTACCTGTTCTGTGACCGGTTTTATCTCTCTCACGGATGCCAGTCTTACCAACATGAACAGTCAGTCCTTTAGCCTTTACTGTTTTTCCCCTAAAAAGCGGAAAGAAACCAGAAAAATAGTGAGCAAAATAAGTAGTGCTCTTCAACCAATAAAATTCAGTTCTTACTTTGAGCCTGTGGATGAAATGGGTTTTAAACAGTCAAATGTCCAAATGTGAACAACTTCATTTGTGATCGCTTTTGATTTGTCTTTGCTTTTTTTCTTAGGCCCGGTTCAAACGTCGAACTTCACATGTGCCGAATCTAATGCAAATGAGCAAGAACAATAGATTTTTCTCATTTGCATTAGGTTCGGCACATGTGAAGTTCGACGTTTGAACCGGGCCTTATTTCCCTTCCCATTAATCCCCCTCGATTCTTTAATTTTTCGCTTTCTGTTTGCACGAGCAATACTGGTAGTATTACGCTTTGAAACGGGGTCAATTGTTTTTTTATGAAGATGTAATGTCGCGTTTGCCGAGCGCGAGTTCAGTACATTAAACGGGAGAAATTGTGCGACTGATAGTGCATGTTTTATTTTCAATTGCCTCACCGTAAGAGGGGGGGGGGGGGCATGGTGAATAAGGGTGTGGTGCGGGTTAGAGACAAAATATTTTTGTTTGATGTTTTTTGGCAAGATAAGGGGACACGCCCCCCCCCCCCCCCCTCCCCCAGATCCGCTACTGTGTGCGGCAGAATAATTTGTTCTGTACTAATAATATATATACAATAAAGACCTTGTTTTCAGACTATTTTTACGGAAATTACATCACGAAGAATACATCACGAAAAAAAGTCAACACTGAATCTTACCGGTTAGTGTTGGTAGAACTATACTCGCTCCCTGCACTGGAACGAACCAAACAGATAAAAAGAAAATTAAAAATGAGACTTCTTTGTCTCTGAAATAGATTAAAAGTTAAAAACTTCGACAAATTCAAACTTAAGAGTACATATCGCTACTAAGAAAAGAAATGATTACAATAATTATCGTGGAGACAGTTGCCTGGTATATAAACTCGATACGAGGGAAATTGTCTGCATATGGCGGCTTGTCGAAGCACTTTTCTAGGACAAGGTGGCACTCGAAGCACCATAAACTTGGCCAAACTTCGTACATTCATACGTTTATGAATTCTGCAAGATCAGCGGATGTATCTTACCTGGTACGCCTACGTGAGCTAGAACTGGAGCGAGAACTACTAGACCTTGAACTGGAGCTTGAACTTCGAGAACCACCGCCCCACCAACCTTCACACTGTCCGAGTAGATCCAGTGAAAGGATGACTACGAGCAACAAGGCAACCACTGTATACACTTTCATGTTTAACGCCAGAGATTTCACCTGAAACTTGGGTTTGGAAAGGTGATATGAAGTCTCTATGAAGTACACCAACGAACTGACATAAAGCCGAGAGACTCGCGTGCTTTTATGGGCTTAGAATAGGGAAGTAACAACTAGAATTGTAGTAGATTTATCCAAACAGGATGTTTTTCACAGTCGCGATAGCTGAAGGTTATATTTTGGGAATAACTTCTTGTCTGCAAGAAAGGAAGTAAAGGTAAATAATGCCTCTCACTCATCTCTGTAACAATGACTGCACGTATTTCCAAATATACAGTAAAAACAAATGTTTTTGCCAAAACAAAATAAGTAGATTTACTTTAGTTCATATTCTGTTGTGTTCATCACTTCTGGCAAGTTTTTCTTGCTATTTCAAGATAATAAAGCAAGCTTAAGGCAAACTCCTGCCCACAATAACATGATGAAAACACGGTATTTCAGCCGGGACACTCTCTCTGTAATGCGTATAATGGGAAGAAGGGAAAGTGAAAATGATGAGAGAGTATTCATTTGTTACTACACTTACGTCTAAAGACGGTGACTTTTGCAACGTATAGCACTTCCCTACTCAATAAAATAAAGGTTTGGCTTAGATTGGGAGAAAACAAACACAGTTAAAAGAGGCCAGCCCTTTTAGCAGAATCGATGCAGAAATAGTGCTGAGACAGCTGTTTCTGATCAGTGCTACATAGTTCACAAGTTTTCCTACTGTTTTAGCGTACGTAGCTGGCGTGCGTAAACGACCTCAAGCCCAACTCAACTTTCTTCCACTTTCCGTGAGTTTGTTAAACTATTAAAAGTTCAATTTCGTTCCTGCATCCTGGCAAACACTTCATTTTAGAGCAGAAAAGCATTTTTACTACGCTTCATCGTTCGAGGGTGTTTTAGTAGAATAGTATTTTATTCAATCTTTATTTGTCAGTAGGGTTGCTACACTTGATGTTATTCCAAAGAACCCAAACTCGGCATATTTAGCCTTCAGCGCTCACGACTCTAAAACATACAAAGGTCACAGCACGGGATCTGCATATCGCATGTCATTCTCAGCTCTGAAACGCATTCATAACAGTCATCTTGTTCTGCTTCCCGCCTAGCTAATTCTAAGCCTCGTATTTTCAGAAGACTTCCATGTGTCAGGTTTTATGTATCATCTGCTTAATCGCTAATACATTTCTACGTCGTTGTCAAATGAAGGCTTTACGCCTCTCAAACTTCGGGAAAGTAGATCGCTTTTAATAAGTCGTGTCACGTCTCATTTTTAATTTTACAGTCGAACCCCGCTATTTCGAAGTCTCTGGGGAAATGAAAAAACCTTCGAAATAGCGGACTTTCAAAATAACCGGGACAACCGGGGTAGCGTAAAATTTGTAAACAATGAATCATTTTTAATGAATTACAGTATGCAAAGAGACATTAATTAAATAACGATGATTATATGTCAGATAAATCAGCAGATGCTGTTGCTATGAAAAATATTTGAATGTTCTGTTGTTTTGCTATTGAATACGTAATGTCTGATCCACAACAGCTGGAATTTCGTAGCGGTAATGGGACACTGCACGTAAATCAAGCATTGTCACGTAATATGAGTTCAAATAAAAGACAATATAAAGTTTCCAGCTGTGCTCTGATGTATTCTGTTCTTGACAAGTTCATGAAATACTGAACGGGGTTGATTTTAGGTCTAGGGAAAGAAGAAGGATCAGTTCGAAATAGCCGAGTTCGAAATAGCTGATAGAAAATGACTGAAAACATAAGGGTATTAAATCCAAGGGAATTCGACCTGATTTCGAAATAACGGGGAATTCGAACATAGCGGGGTTCGACTTATTTCAATGACTTTATTTGTTTTGACTGTGTTGGCAACTATGGCGTTATATTCCCGACAAAATTCAACATCGGCTTTTAACATTCATGAAACGAAATTTGTGTCTTTCTTTGTAATGCGATATTGTTGTTTGCTTTTTCGACATTGAAGTCTCACAGTTCGATTTTCATGTTTGACTATGCTACATTGGAGTTTGACAATGCGACATTGAACAAGCACGATGCGTCATTAAAGTTCTACGCAAGAGATTCTACTCACTTTTTTCAACTTTCTGCATATGACATATTACATTTCACCTTACACATTTCACATTTGAACGAACTGTTTGAAGCATGATATTCGTGTATGTAATTTGATAGCCGAGTGCTGCCATGCGACATTCAACTTTGCTCATTTTATGCGAGTTTCATTTTTTCCGTCTCGCATGAGTGATTTAAGTTCTACCAGAATCCGCTGTACAAAAAAATCCAGGGCTTTCAAATCCTTCCGCAAAATAAAAATATCTAACTTTCCCAGTAAGATTTCGAAGAAATTTGCGCCTTTAGATCACAGTTATGAATTTGTTCTCTTCGATGACATTGACCTTTTGATCTCGGCGGATTATCTCTTAAATTGATAGGAGGATTTCATGCTGCCCAGAGTCGTTAGAATTATTTTATTTCTTATGCCGTTGTTCGGTGCTACCTCTTTTGGCATACCGTTGCGGTTTCTTTCACTCGCTTTTTGTTGTGAGATAAATACTTATCGGCTAAAGTTTGATATCGCTTTGAAAGTGCTAGGATCGTTAAATTTCTCAGGCCGTGATTTAATTAGTGTCTAAAGTCTGCGATGTGCAAGACTTATTATAGTATTAGATTACTGAGACTTGTGAGAAAGTTTTTCCCAGATCCGACTCTCAAAATGCCGTAGTCTATTCCACTGCAAAGTCAAATGCCACCAAATATTCAACTTAGTTGGATAAAAAGATTCTATAGAACAAAACAAAAGCAGTAGTTTGAAGATAAAGTGCAGGATTGCAAGGATTGAAGTGGATCACAGTTCGGCAAATTTGATTTATTGACCCCGGGGGGTCAACAAAGTTTTGTACAGGGATGCTCCGCCCCGAGGTCCACACCCTTACCCTAGCTTTCATATACCGTTTTTGACAGAAAAAGTACCCCTTTCATATACCTTTCATTGAAAATGGTACATCTTTTCATATAGCCTTTACGTGCGTCTGTTTGATATATTTTGAAAGGTCCTTTCTACTGAATACTTAAATGACAGTTTTCCCTACCTTTCTTCTGCTTCAACTCGTGTTTTCGCTACCCTTTCCTATTCTTCGTGAAATCCCTACCCTTTCATATACTTCAACTCCTGAAATCCCGACCCTTTCATATACCTCCAGCCTCAAAATGGCACCCCTTTCGGGCGGAGGATCCCTGTAGTATCCCGTATAGCCCGTTATAGGGAGTACCCCCCCCCCGGTTTATTGACGGGCGGTCAAGAAGTCAAACTTGCCATTCTTGTGAAATTTTGACTTTTCTGGCCATTTTTTTTTTGTCTGTTTAGTTCATATTTCTTTGATTCTATCACATTTGGCAATGGTTTCTTCCAATTTCAAGATAACAAAGAAGTTTAAAGCAAGCCCCTGGCCATAATCATCCCATGAAAACACGATATTTCAGCCGCGACAGTCAATATGTCCCTTAAGGACATTAAATTGTCTCATTCCTTGCTTACAGGAAAGAATGTTAGAATTTACTAGCATCCACGAGATTTACAAAACAGCAACCATGCTGCAGATTATCTGTTGGATTCCAAATCAAACGCTATTACAAAGCAACGAAGGTTTATCCCAGCTCCACTGAGACACACTACTCAACTACAGGAGCTTAAAGTTATTGCAAGAATTCATGATTTCATTGCAGTGGAATTGTAGACTACGGTATTTTGAGAGTCGGATCTAAGACGTCAATATCCGTGATGGGAAACACTTTCCCCAAGTCTTGCACACCGCAGACTTTAGGCACTAAATCACGACCTGAGAATTGAAATTTAACGATCCTAGCACTTTCAAAGCGATAACAAACTTTAGCCGGTAAGTATTTATCTTACAACAAAAGTGAGTCAAAGAAACCGCAATGTATGCCAGTAGAGGTAGCACCGAACAACGGCATAAAGAAATAAAATAATTCTAACGGCTCTGGACAGCATGATTTGAGAGATAAACCGCCGAGATCAAAGGGTCAATATCATCGAAGAGATCAAATTCATAACTGTGATCTAAAGGCGCAAATCTCTCCGAAATCTTACTGGTAAAGCTTTATGCTTTAGGCTTTTTATACTTCTCGCACAGCGGATTTGAGAGCGCTGGATATTTTTGTACAGCGGATTCTGGTAAAACTTAAGAACCTACGAAACTTAAACCACTCATGCGAGACGGAAAAAATGAAACTCGCATAAAATGAGCAAAGTTGAATGTCGCATGGCAGCACTCGGCTATCAAATTACATACACGAATATCATGCTTCAAACAGTTCGTTCAAATGTGAAATGTGTAAGGTGAAATGTAATATGTCATATGCAGAAAGTTGAAAAAAGTGAGTAGAATCTCTTGCGTAGAACTTTAATGACGCATCGTGCTTGTTCAATGTCGCATTGTCAAACTCCAATGTAGCATAGTCAAACATGAAAATCGAACTGTGAGACTTCAATGTCGAAAAAGCAAACAACAATATCGCATTACAAAGAAAGACACAAATTTCGTTTCATGAATGTTAAAAGCTGATGTTGAATTTTGTCGGGAATATAACGCCATAGCGGAATGTTTCGCGGGCGCGTGTGTGCCCGCCCGTGTTGGACAACATCCGGGATCTTAGCAATTTTGTTTTTCGCGCGGCCACACAGCCGTGAGCTCGGTAAACACTTTAGTTGTTTTCTTGTGCCTAGCGGAGAATTAAACTCGTTATTTTCCTGCATTTTTTCGCGGTTTGCTACTCAAGACAGGGATTGTTTTCTACGGATTTCAGAACCAGAAGCGGAGATTTGAATTTCCAAGCAAGCGAG
Organism: Cladopsammia gracilis; assembly: GCA_022457155.1. Classification (NCBI taxonomy): domain Eukaryota; kingdom Metazoa; phylum Cnidaria; class Anthozoa; order Scleractinia; family Dendrophylliidae; genus Cladopsammia; species Cladopsammia gracilis. The sequence goes on from JAJGOT010000353.1 coordinate 906,750, forward strand.
GAACTTAAAGGTAAAACAGATTACAGTTTTCGATGAGAATTTATGTTGATATCAATCTGTGAGTGACTTTTTATTAGTGTTATTGTTAGTTTTGGAGAATTGATTTTAAAACGTGCCTAAATTTAGTTGTATCGATCTCTTGAATTTCATCGAAGAAAGCTTGAACTCGATGACCTATAATTAAATGGTACGCGTTTTGCTTTTAAACGTAAACTAATGGAGATTTGAATAAATTTTTTCGAAAGAAGATTGTGTTGTCCATTTTTATGTGTTTGTTCATTCATTAGATAGATTGAAAAGCGATTTTATGTAAACAAAACAAGACTTGATTTTATAGTACAGTTCTATCTTCACTCGCATCGCCTTATGCAAATATGTTTGTGTATTTTTGCAATTTTTGATTTTCAAATCAGTTTCTCGGGCAATTTTTGACAAACATAAACTGTATTTTATTCGGAAACTAGTAAACAATTCACATTCGCACATAAAGCCACTCTATGCCTTGCGAAGGATAAGATATGGGTGAAAAAATTTTGCATGAGGCATAGGGTGAGCTTAAATGTGAATTTGCCAGCGCCGCTGAAGGGGAGGAGGGTGGGGAAACTTGTAGAAACGATCCAGTCGAGTAGACTTGCGAGAAGAGAGAGATTTTGCATGAAAGAGCGTATAAAAGGTCTTGAAAATCTCCCTAGGGGCTTTTCTGGCCTATAGAATGCCTGCCACGTGAGCATGTTGTTATCTGATTATTCAGAACGACATGCGGCGGCTTTTGCGCGCATGAGAATAGTAAACAATTCACATTCGCACATAAAGCCACTCTATGCCTTGCGAAGGATAAGATATGGGTGAAAAAATTTTGCCCTGCCAAGGGGGTGCTTACATTAAAGACAAAACACGGGGGATTGTCACAGTCATAACACCTTATTCAGATGAAATACAGCCAATATTCCCAAAACTCAGAATAAACCCTTCGCATATTGCATACGACGTATGATTCTATTGTAATGGGCATGACTAAATGAGGGGGGGCGGGGGTCGGCTAGACCGACTTCGCCATGGGTAAGAAGGGAGCCGTAAGCCACTCGCTCTTCAAAATCCAAACAATTTAGGGCATGTGGAAAGATGTTTCTTGGGGTTAATGCAGAATCATAGTTCCTCCCTTGGAAATTGCCTTTGAAATGGACAAAGAAATTTCTAATATCAACTCCGGGGGTGTGTTTAGGAACCCCTCCTGGACACGACTCGACTGTGGAGAGGAATGAAGGGAAGGGAAACAAAAGGGAAAAACAACTTGAGCGTGCACCATGTGTTTATGAGTGAAAACAAAACGGGACAAACACATCAACTCCGCATATTTGCATCTTCGATGTACAAAACGTGCAAATGATAAAAGGAACGCAAGGGAATACTAAAAATTATAATGGTGAGACGAAAAACACTTGGGATGCAGAACAGGTTAAGACAGAAAACCAACAAAGGCAAAACAGGAGAAAGGGATATAAAACTTCGCTTGTGCACGTGTCCCGGATTCAACAAAACGTTAGAGAAAAATAAATACGCACTGATGCACTATAAAATATATTGACCCACGGGGAAACTAGAAATAACAGCTGAACCAGTTCGACAACAAAGGCAAAACAGGACAAAAGGCATACGAAAAACCCTGCTTGACCGCTTACCCGGTTCGAGAAAGCGTGCAAGGGATAATACGCACGGGAATACAAAATATGGTAATAAAGAAATTAGGGGAAGATAATTTGAGAGCAAACAAAGGCAAAACAGGGCAAACATCACATAATCACATAATCTTTCTGGTACGTTACACAGACGCCATTAAACGCCAACGTAATATCTTTCTCCGGTACGTTACACCGACGCTATAAAGCGCCAACGTAAAATCTTTTCTGGTACGTTGCACAGACGCCGTAAAGCGCCAACGTAATATCTATTTCTGGTACGTTACACAGACGCCATAGAGCGCCAACGTAAGAAAATCCTTCTCTGGTACGTTACACAGACGCCGTAGAGCGCCAACGTAAAAAATCCTTCTCTGGTACGTTACACAGGCGCCATAAAGCACCAACGTAAAATCCTTATCTGGAACGTTACACAGACGTAGGGAGCAGCAATGCGATTAACACCTTTAACGCCTACACGCCATGGGCCGCCAGATATTTTGTTCCGTACTACTTTACACGGACATGAAAAAATGCAACAAAAGTCTAAACTTAGCACGTTTACGTTGCACAGACGCCCGAAAGCGCCAACGTAAAAACCCAGCACAAGAGTGCGGTACGAAGGGAATGCAAAACTTGAACCACGTACTAGAAAAGTGTGTGAAATAAAAGGGAAGAGGAAAATATAAGAAATGTTAAAAACGATACCCCAACAGGCGGAGCTGGAGCTGCTTCAACTGCAGGGGCGATAAACTAGTGGTCACGGCTGCTGGTTCTGGTTCAACTGGAACGACGGGACGTGAGCCAAGAAGAAGCTTCAGCGGCGCTGGTAGAACGTGGAAAAAGGAAACTTGTAGAAACGATCCAGTCGAGTAGACTTGCGAGAAGAGAGAGATTTTGCATGAAAGAGCGTATAAAAGGTCTTGAAAATCTCCCTAGGGGCTTTTCTGGCCTATAGAATGCCTGCCACGTGAGCATGTTGTTATCTGATATATTTATTCAGAACGACATGCGGCGGCTTTTGCGCGAATGAGAATAGTTAAGCTTGTTCAAAGTGCGACGCTGTTAGGCTTGGGCTATGTATATATATTAGCGTTTATTTAAAACTCCTTCTTCAATTCACCTTCTTGCGTTTCTGCATTTCTCCTTTTCTTGGGGTCCAGTAGTTGCGCCTACTGTCCCATTCTTTCCCCCTTATCTTCCATGCAATTTATAGCGGAGCTCTCGCGGGCCGCTGGCCCGCTCGCGGAGCCTCTAAACTCGTAGAACCTATGCCCGTCATTTTTCATGGTCATGGCTAGCGGAATGTTTCGCGACGAACTCGCGCAGGGTTAGCGGCTTGAAAATCGTTTTCAATGCATTTTTTTTTCTCAAGACAGGTTTCGCATTTCTCAAACTGTGGTCAAGACCGCATTTGAGGCTCCGTAACTCTGCAAATTAAGCGTTTTTGGAGGAATATAGAGCTAAGTGCTTATTTTTAAACCTGATTTCGTATTAGGACAAATGAAGCTAGTAGATTGTCGAAGCATTTGTTTAGAGTTTAACTCCTTTAACCCAATGACGGCCGTGCCGGCCAAAACCAGCCGTCATTTTGCAAAAACACACATTTAAAATATTCAAAATAGAAAGAGAAAGCTTTAAAGAATACCCAGAAAAAGAAGAGCTTTAAGCGATGAAATCTTGCTTCAAGGAACTTTATATCCGCGAAGAAGCGGAGTTTTAAAGAATTTTCAAGCGGCCGAGGGACTAAACGGTAAAAAAATATATACTTTTCTATGGGAATTTATGTTGATATCAATTTGTGATTGACTTTTTCTCTGTGTTTTCGTTAGTTTTGGAGAAATGTTTTTTAAAACGTGCTCAAATTCAGTCGGATTGGCATCTCGGAATTTCGCCATGTACTCAGCCAGACAGCTCCTATATTCGCTATTGGTACCGGTACGGTTTTTGCTTTTAAACATAAACTAACGGATATTTGAATAAAATTTTTCAAAAGAAGATTTTGTTGTCCATTTTTATGTGCTTGTTCATTCATTACGTAGGTTGAAAACGATGTTGTGTAAACAAAACAAGACTTGGATAGTTCTATATAACTTCACTCGCGTCGCCCTGCACAGACGTCTGTGTATTTTTTGCAATTTTGATTTCCAAACAGTTTCTCGGGCAATTTTCTATATGCAACAGGTGTATTTTATTTGGAAATTAGTCACACTAGTTGTTTTAGACCGAAAAAAGTTGTTTTTGTGAGCGTTTGTGCAGTCTAAATGTACTGTGCAGACGGTCACGTAATACTGTTTTTAAGAATTGCTAAAATTAAAAAATAGCCCAGTCGTCAATCTTAATTCTAATTTTCTTGTGCTTCCGACCTTTCACCTAAGTTAAGCTTATCATCATCGTTTCGAGACTAGCTGGTAAGGGAATCTTCAGAGTAGGGGACTTGATCACTGAAAGTAACCAACTGATCACTAAATGCAATCTAGTACGCCAGTTGGAATTTTCTCCGAAAGATGTCTTTGATCTGATATCCTTAATTGACGCCATCCCTGCACCATGGCGACGGTCTTTAAAAAGTTACTGGTACTCAAACAAGCAAATGTTTATCCTTGATGATCAAATCCATTTGGTTCTAAATAATCATAAAGTCTCTATTGACAAGGTGATATCCAAAGGTGTCTACGAGGAATTGATCTCTCAGTTTGTCACGCCGCCAACGGCACAACTTAGGTATAATGAAAACTTTAACACCGTTCATTTGGACTGGAAGGAAATTTATAGCTTACCGTTCAAAGTTGCTTTGGACACTAAATCGCGAGAATTTCAATACAAAATTTTAAATCGGTATTTAGCAACGAATACATATTTAAAGAGAATAGGTAAAATAGATTCTTCTGCCTGCTCTTTTTGTGGAACAACGGACGAATCCCTTGAGCATCTTTTGGTGACTTGCCAATTCACTGCAACAATGTGGGAGGATCTTATATCCTGGTGCAACAACCAAAATATTAAAGTTGAAACGCTCTCCAATGTAGATATAATATTTGGTGACTGGCAAACGAAGGACGATTTCGAGTTGGTAAATCACCTTATACTTATCGGAAAGCAATATATATATTATACTGTAGGATCAACAACTCAAAACCGTCCTTCCGAATTCTTTTGGTAAGAATCAAATCAGTCTATTTTTTGGAGGGCCATATTTTTAAATTAAAAGGGAAAAGTCGAGTCCATGCTTCGAAATGGGACAAGTGTGGCTTCGAGTGATAACGGTTTGAAACATGCATCTTCTATAGTTTAAATTTTGCTATTATCATAATTAATTTAGATTCTTCTTGGTTATTTATTTTAGCGCTTAGTGTGTCTTGTGTTCAATGTGTGTCTGTTAAGGTGTATGTTGAGGTGGGGATTAGTTTACAAAGGTGGGCTTGAACGGGGTTTGGGATCTATGTGTATAAATACTAAGGGCAGCAGGGGATGCATATGATAGGGGAGTTACAATGGTGAGTAGTGTGAGGGGAGGGGGCATAGTACTTGGTAAGGTCGGGAGGGGCAGGTTAAACGTTAACGTGGGTGGGAATTCAACTTGTATGGGATGTCACTAGGGTGGGTAGTACACTTATAGGTTATAATTAAATATCTGTATTATGAATAAAAAAAACTAATAAAATACAAAAAAAAAATCATCATCGTTTCTGTTCAGAGAGCTCCGCTGTTAGGTTAAGCCTATCTATATCAATTATTTCCCTGTCTCTTTTGTCCTATTGTCCTCTTGCGTTCTTGGTCTCATCTCCATTGTACCGTGGTTCTGTATTTCTGCAATTTTGCAATTTACAGTCCTGTTGAGCTTTAGTTATGTGTTGTCCTGTTTCCGTGGGGCTTTGGCTGGAGTCGCGGGGTCCTATAATTTTGCATTCAGTCCCAAACACAAACAAATGAAGTTGCTATGTCAAGCCGGTGATATGACGTCATTTTGTGGTCATTTTTATCTGTGAATTCGCGAATGGAAAATTAAAACCGATCTGTGGACTTCAAATGGATTTTTCAAGACTTCGGTAAACGCCACAGCACGATATATGTTCTAAATGTGAAGACATTCGAGAAAGCGCCAACCTTTTAATCAATTCATCTAAACTCTTAATCTCAAAAACACTTGAAACAGAAACACGTTTAGCCACAGGCTACAAACCGATTGAAACAGACTTTTCTTATGGAGGAACAAACTGAATTTATAAGTCGGGCAGCCTTGGCATGCTGCTCGACATAAAATGGGTGTTTGAAGTGTTTTGGTTTTTTTGGTAAGCTCGAATGTTGGCTGAGTGC